>JAZKJV010004100.1:0-600000 GCA_037367405.1 Ottelia alismoides
TCAGCTCTGCATGACGTGGGGCATTTTCTAAGCTCACAACTAGGGGACGACCAGGGTTTTCGATTTTGGACTGCTGATTGGTCTGGTCTTGGTAGGATGAGTGAGCGCTTTCCATGGCTTTATGCGCTTGCTTCCAACAGGGAGGCATGAGTGGCGAGATATGGTCGGATGGCGTGTGGACACCCTTTTTACTTCATCTCTTTCTGAGCAGCGGATTGAAGTGTTCCTAAGTCTCTCAACCGTATTGGGAAATATTGATGGTCTTAGTGCGGGGAGGGATCATTGGCGTGGAACATTCTCAGTTAAGAAGGCTTACAGGGCCCTCGTGGGGCAGCAACCGGCGGATTACACATGGATGAGGAGTGACTGTTTGAGAGTATGTAAATGGAAGATCCCATCGAGGGTGAAGATTTTTTTCTTGCTGCTTAGGAGGAAGAGGATTTTAACGACAACCAAGAGGGCGAGAATTTTACTTAATGCTGAGGATGGGTGCATGCGATGTGGGTCAGAGTCGGAAGACCTTAATCATTTGTTTTTTAGCTGCCCTGGCTCTGTTGAGGTGTGGCAAAAGGGAGATTGTATGGGGATAAACTAGGGAGACAAGTTGTCTTTTTGGAGCTCAATTGGAGGAGGGTGGTCGAGCTCTAAGGACGGGAGAATTAAAGCTTGTGTAATTATGTGGGCACTGTGGCTGGCTAGAAATGATGTAATTTTTAGGGGAGGGAGGTTTTATATTGAGAATGTTTTGGGGCACGCCCTCTGTCAGTTGTGGCGGATGTATTTTATTTCATTTTTTATTTATACAATTTTTTGGCTGATTGCTAAAACCGCACGTACATTGACACTATTTTGTGTTCTCAATCGAAATGGTCAGGGTGTCTAGTTTGGGTAGCCTGGATTGGTTTTTCAACCAGCATCTTGCATGTCAAGGAAATGCTCCTTCCTACCATTACTTAAGTGTACTCGTCGAATCCATTTTTGAGGAAAGAATAATATGAGTAAGTCATGTTGTATTTTAATTATTAAAATACAAAATAATACACACTTGTGAAGGTGTATACAACATGGTAATATTAAGCAAATCTAATTGTTTGTTGGTTGAATTGGATTAATAATTAATTTAATATGATCAAATTAATTTGAACCAATTAAAATAAACACTCTATATGAATAGAGTTGTAATTCCATTGGAAGAATTACTCATGATGAATATGGTTCTTAGTGATTAATTAAATTTTAAACAGAATATGGACGATCATATAAATGACATCCATGGTCTCCCATCAAAGCGACGGGTTCCGTCATCATGGACTAAGAGACGCCCGTTCGAAGTGACATTACCTACATTCAAGCGCTCATGAATCAGGTTCTTTGCTTCTCGAAAGAGTAAGGTTGCATGCGTAGTGACCCCGATATAGATTCCTCATATTATTAGGGTGATATTGGATTGCACATAGCGAGTTTTATTCCTGTTGACTATTGATTCAATTAACAACGGGTCAACATCGATCCCAGGTGTTAAAGATCAAATTGGGAAATACAAGTTGGACTTGCAAGGCATAATGAGTTTTCATTTATTTTCATCCAAGTTACAACTTCTCATATTATTGGGATGTATAAATCTAAAAAAGAGATACCAGATCTTGATAGAGTTATATCAGTAAATATCTCTTGCTTTATAAGTGAATAAGGAAATGGACTTTCAGAGTTTAAGGACAAGATAACTTTTATTTAAAACATTAATATCCTTAATCAAAGTAAATTTTATGTATAACAAATATAATATCATGGATTTCATCCATGATCAAGATGTTGTACTTGCAGTTGGACATATAATGTAGGTGGTTGCAATATGCAAGTTTCCTCATGATTATGAGAATTGATAATTAAATAAACAATATGGCAATAACCTATGGTTTGTGTGTCTCTAGAGTCTTGGTCTCTTATCGAGTGTGCTTTGGAAGTAACATGTCAGTGATAATCACAATTGTCAAGATCATTCTTTAAATAAAAATTGAAGATGATGTTTTGGCAAGCACACATGCTCTTAGCATTTAATCACGAATGATATGGTTTGCTACATTATGTAAAATTGTGGCTTGATAAGAGATGATGAACTTAAAATATTTGAGTATCTACCTGAACCTAAGTCCCTTTTGAGTTAAGATGAGTGCGGATATGATGAATGTCATCATTCTACAATCTCTACTCAAGCCTGTCATCTTGCATCATATTATTCATATTGTATGAATATGATGAAGCAAGAATAAATGTTGAACAACTCTTATATTGAAGTCCCTTGAGTACATGTTCAATTTAAGAGATTATTTATCTTAAGCAATAGTTGCTTAAATGTTGAGGGAGCGTAGTGGAAGCATGTGTCTGAACCGTATAAGAAGAAGAGTCAAAGAGTTGACTGTACTTCCATGACTTCCATACACATGCCATTCAAAGATTTGGATAAATGTCAATACTGCAACAAGTCGATGTATTGATAGTATGACTATATTGACTATCTAAGATCATTAGAGAAGGACCCATATAATGCATCATGATATTCTACATCTACATATCATCATTGAAATTAACTTACTTATTAGATAAGAATAAAGTCCAATAATTGCATCTCCTTCTAAAGACACTTTCAATTGATTGCATATGTTTTATAAGATTGGAAAATTTCATCTTAAGGTTTAACAATCATCCACATGGGAGTTGATGCAATTGTTGCAAGAACCTCCATTGGATAGAAAAACTATATTTTGGTGGGAGAGCAATCGACCTTAGAGAATGTCTTTATGACCTAGATATTAGAATACATTCATTGTTTATTTCTAAACTGATTAGAAATGGACCTACATCATGGAATAGACCTATCATAAAAGGTTATGATGGATATAGTTCAGATAATAATATAACATCTAGATGACTACTAAATTAGAATATTAATGAATAGTTCATTAACATTTCTAATATTGAAAATATAAACCCTAAAAGATAAATATGAGGATGAAGATCATTTGACAATGATTTGGCATTAATCTTTGGACATATGTCTATTGATAAGATCAATAGACTAGTAAGAAATGGAACTTTAGATTGTCTGAAAGTTCAAATCTTACATACTTGTGAATATTGCACTGAAAGTTAAAATGTCTGATGCACCTTTCTCTAGGAATGGTGTAAGATGTCGAGGTATTCGAGGTCTCATACCTATTGAGACATGTCGACCCTCTATGTCATAATGAAGATTAATGATATGTGATATCCATTAATGATTATTCATGGTATGAGATTTCTTCTTTTACCCATTAAAAAACTTTGAAATGTTCAAAGATTTCATAATTTTGTTTGAGAACAAAAGTTATGAGGAAGATGAAATGAATTTGATCTAACCAAGGTAGACAATACCTATTAGATGAATTCAAAGAATACCTTTTAGAGAAAGGAATATTGTTCCTATCTCACTCGTCCTAATACACCTCAACTCAATGGAGTTGTAGGGAGATGTAATTGGATCATGTTTGACATGGTTTGATCAATGATGACACTTAGCATAATTACCTCTTAGTTTTTAAGATATGTAGTAGAGACTACAATATATATCCTTAATAAGATTCCATATAAACATGAACCCTAAACTCCTCGTGAGCTATGATTTCGAACCGAGCTTAGTGTCAGACACTGGAGGATTTTAGGGTTGCTTGATTCGTGCTATAACATGGACGTAAGAAAGCTAAAATCTTACACTTGAGAGTGCTACTTGATTTGGAAAATAAAGGATAACATTATTGACATCGCTCCCGCACCCTATGTTAATTCGAGCAAATTAATGTCCAAATTAATTAGATGTCGTTCGTTGCAGTCGGATACGAGAGGTTAATCAAAAACCACTTTAATCAGATTCGAGTTAATTTCAAGCGGCAAAATTTTTTTTACTTGGTGAAGTCCAAGGTCGATCTCAGGGAGGCAACTGTCTCCTTAGGTCAAATTTCAGCAAAATCCAAGTGTGAGATTTTCGGGAATATATTTTTTTGGTCTTTTTAATTTCTATGCAGACAAATCTTAGCCAATTTAACGTTAAATTTAATTGATGTATCAAATGAAGTCCAAAAATAATGAAAGTTGGCCAGACAGTTATTTATGATGAAAATGACCTACACTAATTTTTTTGGAATTTTTCGACTCAAAATGAATTTACTGTGAATTAAAGAAACAGAGAGAGTGATTTTCAGAATTTGATTTTTAATAAATATCAAATCACAATTTTTTCAAGAACTAAAATTACCCTAGGTGGCTCTAATGAGAAGGGACCTAGGGAAATTGACAGAACTTAATTTTACTGTGAAATGAATTTACTAAAATTAATTTAAGAAAATCGCTAAACAATTTATTTAGGCCTCGATATGCGTGAAAATGCTATGAAATTTTTATGGTGTGTTAAAATGGTGTCCTTAAGCTACTGTGAATTTTTGATAATTTTTGAAGGCACAGATAATTAATTAAAAATCAAAAGGCATCACTGGGCAAAATATGTCAACAATGAACCAATTAATTCATTAATAATTCAAATAAGCCCACAAAAATCATACACGTGTACTGATAGGCAGAGGACAAAATTTCCAACAACATGCAATTTTTAGAATCTCAAAATGATGAACAATGTACTCTATGGACACGTGCAAACACAAGGGCGTAAATGCAATACTGGAAATTGAAACTTCAAAAATCAAACATGCTGACAAGGACTAAAAATGCAATTACCGATAACATGCAGGACTTGTATGCAATTTCTCCACTGAACACGTGCTCCTCGCGTGGGGTCTGCTTCACAGGGATTTTTTTTTGTAATTTCCTCAAGCTTCAGGGGCGTCTGCGCAAATAACCCAGGTCGCACGTGCTCCTCACGTGGCCGACCTAGGTTCGGAGGGCGTCGGAGGCTCGGGTCTTCTGGAGGTTCGGTCTAGCCTCGGTGTAGCTTCGGGTCACCCGAGCCTAAGCTTAGGAGGCCGAGGCTCGGATGCGTTGACGTGGCGGCCTGAAGGCCCTTGGATCAAGATGATCCAAGGGATGTCGATGAAGATGCGTGGTGACTTGCGAGGCGTAGGATCAGAAGCGCGATGCACGGTCGAGGAAGGTCGCGGTGATGGAATACGTGGCAGAACGAGGGCCGTTCGATCGGATGATCGTACGGCTGCTGCTGCGTCGTCTCGAGTGGTCCTCCGCCACCTGCGGAGGAGAAGGCGGTGCTCCGGTGGGACTGGGCTCGCTCCGCCTCGGTCGCCAGGCATCGATGAAGGACGTCTCGAGTTCCCAGGTAGCTCAGAAGCAGCGGGAGTGCACGGCGAAGCCTCCGGTGGCCTCACGATCCTTGGAGATGTGCTGGAGCTCGGCGTCGATGAAGCTCGAAGGGATCTCCGGCGAGGTTCCGGCCAATGAATACTCAAGGACCTGCAAAGGGTTAATCGTATAGCCGAGGCGTGCAGGTGCTCGTGGAGGGAAGTGAAGTGATCGGCGAGGCCTGAAATGGCGTGAGGTGGTCCGGCGAACGAGTTCCGGCCAGATGGCGGAGCTGCTCGTCGGAGGAACGTGGTATGCGTTGTCGGAGTGTGCGGAGGGTACTGCGATGATCGGAGCTTCGACGCGAAGCTCGTCGAGGTGATTGGAAGGCGCGAGGATGGTCAACGACGGCGAATAAAAGCTGAAGAAAAAAGCAAGAAAAAGAAGAAGAAGATCAGAGAACGATGGAGGGAGTTACCTGGGAATTGGAGCTCAGCTGGGAGTTCCAGGGTCGTCGCTCGAGGGATCGGTAGGGTCCCGAGCTCAGGCAGCGGCTCGAGGGAGGCTGCAGCACGGCGGTGGCGGCCGTGGATCTCGCCGGAGTTGGAAACCTCTCTTCGCTCGACAATTCAACAAATTGCTGTCACCAATAAGTAGCTTGGAGCTCAAGGACTCTCTCTGGAGTGGCGGATGGGGGTGAACGGTGCCGGTGGCTGGGTATTTATAGGGAGAAGTTGATGGGTTAGCTGGTGGACTGGCGAAGTTGGTGGCCGTCGTGGGGCGAGTATGGTGGAGATGGTGGTGTTTGAGGGAGATGGCGAGGGAGAGGGACGAGTGGAGGATGTCGTGGGGAGGTCAGCGGGCGTCTGCGGTGGTAGATGCGCTGCCAAGAATAGGAAGGGGGTGTGTGTTCCGCACGGTCGAGATCGTGGGAGAGAGAGCGATCGGAGGTTGACGATGCAGCTCAACCGTTGGATCTGGAGATCCAACGGTGGAGGGCTAAAAGCGAGATGACGGGCCAGATTAGATCTGAGGCACGTGATCGGAGGGCCGATGGAGCAGCCACGTGGCGTGTCGAGGGCGAGGCGCTAAGGAATGGCTCAGATGGAATCAAGGTCCTGATCGATCGGCTAAGGAGATAGGCAGAAGCCGCGGTTGAGATGGAAAGTCCAGGGCGCGATCGAAGGGCGCATAACGCGCCACGTGTCTGGCTGAAGGAGCGGCGCTAATGGAGGGATCAAATGGAGCGCGGGGGCGATCTGACGGCAAGGAGAGGGGAAACGCGTGGAAAGGCATGGGCCGTTGGATCTGAAGCGAGATCCAACGGTGGAAGGCGCAGGCGGATGAGGCGATGGGCAGCGGGCCGCGTGGCGCAACCAGA
Organism: Ottelia alismoides; assembly: GCA_037367405.1. Taxonomy (NCBI): domain Eukaryota; kingdom Viridiplantae; phylum Streptophyta; class Magnoliopsida; order Alismatales; family Hydrocharitaceae; genus Ottelia; species Ottelia alismoides. The sequence goes on from JAZKJV010004100.1 coordinate 6,662, forward strand.
GGGCGCCACGTGGCCTGCTGTGAATGGCTGGAGAAAGAAACACGTGTAGAGAGAAGAGGAAGCCGAATTTGGAAAAACTCAAAACATGAAAGTTGTAGATCTTCATGAGATCTACAAGTTTCATGTTGACCAAAGACGGAGATGAGGTCAAATATGATACATAAATACAAGGATACATAAATATACATGTGTAGTATACAAAAGGATCCAAAAACCCAAGTTTCTCATACAAGCTCCAATTTCAATGAAATCAGTCTCATTTTGAAGGTCTTTTAATGTGTATTATTCTAAGAGTGAGTAGACCTAATTAGGGGTTTGTATGAGGGCTTTATGTATGTTTAAATGTACAAGGGTTCTCAAGATATTTGGGCTATTTTACAAGGGTGATTTTTGGCATTCTTCCCTCTACTATTAAGGAATATATACCTATATTATAGAGAAGAAGTTATTTTGATGAAGAGGTATTTTACAGGGGATTTTTGGCTTCTTTTTTACATGCAGATGAGCTGCTAAAATGCATGAATTACGGATGCATGCATGAGTGTTATTTATGCAAGATAAAAGGAAATATGCCTCTATTTTCTCGGGAACAAGGCTCTATTTTTGACTTTTGGAGTGATGAATAACAGATTCATCAACCCCCTATACTTAAACCTTGCTCGTCCCCGAGCAACTAAATGAAATGCAAGAGTGAAATGAAATTGGGTTCCATACCAAGGTCATGAACAAGAGTTAAAAATAGAGCTAGACTTGACCCTTTGGATTACTCATGTGTCGGAACCTTATTGGGATGTGAGTTTAAGACTTAACAGACTTCCAGTTCCACAAGTCTTCTATTCAAGACTCCTCAACTTACCTAATCAGAACAAGTCTACATACACAAACCCTAATGACTATGAATCTTTTCATGCGGTGTAAGTGATAGATGACTCCCCACCTCAGAAGTAACAAAGAAACAATCTCCCCCAACCTGGTAACTCTAATGCCTTGGTCTAGCAACTCTTTCCTCGAGAAGCGGGGTATTCCCTTCTAAGTTCAAGTTCAACCGGCTCAAGAAGAGGAGGAAGAGGTATAGACTTTTGGAAGCTCAGCCAGTGTAGCTAAGTCTCCCGCTGCAAGTACATGGTGACCATAAGCTTTTGCTTTTCTTGACTACATATACTCCGGTGGGGTTATTAAATTTTCAATCCGACCCACCACTTTTTTGGAGTTCTTTTTTTTTTTCAACATGCCTTTGTACAACATATATACATGGTGCAGCATAGATACAAGAAATTTCCTCTTGAGCCAGTAGACTATCCCTCTTTTGAAGCTTTATTGCAACCCACTGCTTCTGTCTTTAGCCTTCATCACCACTAGTCCAAGTTGAGACGCACTTCCTTCACTAAAAGAAGAAGAGAGGTTCTGCCTAGAAGTACTACCCTCATATGCTACCCCAAGCTAAAGGAAACTGTCTCCTTATCACCTCATCCGTAGGGAGCCATGTGTAAAGTGCTGGTGCATGTTAAGCCGTTGTCTCTAAGAGTCATGTGTGTGTTGTTAAGTGCTCTATTCAGGCTTGTTAAGATGACATATGAACATAGACTTGGAGACTTAAAGAATTAAGTCACCTGACCTGAAAAATCTTAACTCCAGTTCCTATAAGGTTCCTCTGAATTTAGGTGGATTAAGGTCAAGTCATTTTCATCCTTAATATCTGCTCACAAATTGGTCCAGAACCCACTAGCTTTTCACTTTGCATAAGCAACTTATGCAAATGAGATGAGATGTCATGCTATGACAATGCAAGACTCTTTTTATTTTTCTATGCAGAGATGATATGCAAGAGTAAATAAGAAGCCTATTAAAGATTATATTTTTTTTATTTTTTTTTCATGTTTACCCCCCCCGTAATTATTGTAATATATATACAAAAATACGTGAAAGTACGAGCTATGGGTAAAGTATATATGTAATATATACACGCCCCCCTATACTTAGCGTGTGCTATGTCCTCAGAGCACTAAGAGCGAGGAAAAAGACATAGCTCGTGCTAAGCGTAGGAGAACCAAGAAGTATAGAAACCATCTCACCCCCCTACACTTAGGCTATGGCAGCCTAAGTATAGAAGAAGATCAAAACTGGGGTGGATGCGGAAAAGTTGGGAAATGGATGAGTATATACAATGCGGGCATCGGCCCCCCCTATACTTAGGCTCAGGTCAGCCTAAGTTTCGGAAGGAAATGAGTGTGAGGACCAATGTGATGGAGGATGTACAATGACTCGACTTGGGTGACCTTCCCCCCTATACTTAGGCTCTGGTTATCCTAAGTATAGTCCAAGATAGTGATCTGATGAGGCGGGGATGGGTTGCTAAAGTCGCGGGAGAAAGGGTAGATTGTACAAGAATGATGATATATACAGATGAATCGGTCTGAATCTTTCGAGATGCTGCGGATGGCTGGAGTTCACTGCTGCAAGGTCTCATACGCGGCTTGATGTGACTCTGCTGTATCTGTCTCGCGCATGAATACAATCTCCTCGACATGGACTAACTGCTCATTAGATTCGACGAAGTGTTTCAACAGCTGCCCATTCACTAGGAATGTCGGTGCGTCATCTGCGAGATCTGAGATCTCGACACATCCACTATCATGCACCGTACGGACGACAAATGGTCCCGTCCACTTAGACTTCAACTTGCCTTGGAAAATCTTCAGCCTAGCATTGAACAACCATACCTTCTGTCCAGGAACAAAGGTCTTTCGTCTGATATATCTATCATGCCAACGCTTCACCTTGTCCTTGTACACCAAACTGTTGTCGTATGCTCGGTTTCTGACTTCCACAAGCTCATTCAGATCCATGTCTCTCTGTTTCTGACCCAGGTGTGTGTTCTAGTTGACCTTCTTTATTGCCCATTCTGATTTGTGAACTAACTCTGCGGGCAAATGGCACGGCTTTCCGAATACCATTCGGAATGGGGAGGTGCCTAACGGTGTCTTGTAAGCCGTCCTATACGCCCAGAGGACTTGATCCAAGATCTGAGACCAGTCCTTCCTGTCCGGGCGGACAAGCTTTTGCAATATGGTTTTCACCTCCCTATTCGACACCTCAGCCATACCATTGGTTTGTGGGTGGTAAGGACTCACGACACGGTGTTCGATGCCGTAGTCCTTCAGGAGTTTCTTCACCTCCCGATTCACAAAGTGGCTACCCCCGTCTGATATCATCATTTTGGGGATCCCGAACCTAGAGATTATGTTCTCTCTGATGAATTTACAGACAGTCCTGCTGTCTGCAGCTCGGGTCGGGATAGCCTCCACCCATCTGGATAGGTAGTCTACCGCAAGAAGGATGTATTCAAACCCGTGGCTGACAGGGAATGGGCCCATGAAATCGATGCCCCAGGCGTCAAAGACATCACAAATGATGACCGGCTGCACTGGCATCTCATCCCTGGAACCAACAGTTCCTCCCATCCTCTGGCAAACTGGGCACGACTTCGCGAAGGCGGTGGCATCGCGAAACAGAGTCGGCCAGTAGAAGCCACACTGAAGTACCTTCCATGCGGTCCTCTTCCCGGAGTGGTGTCCTCCTGCCTCTAAGCTATGGCATAAAGAAAGGACACTCTGGTATTCCTCCTGAGGAATACAACGTCTCCAGACACAATCCGGTCCTTCAAAGAAAAGGATCGGATCCTCCCAATGGTAGTGTCTAGCGTCCGACTTTAATCGGTCGATTTGGCTCTTGGGCCAATCCTCGGGAACTTTCTTGGAGACAAGATAGTTCACGATATTGGCGTACCACGGGAGTGAGTCGATAACAAAAATCGACTCGTCAGGGAAGGAGTCTCGAATTGGTGAAACCTCGGAAGTATTAAGATCTTCGAGACGAGAAAGATGATCGGCCACTACGTTCTTCTTACCAGGTTTATCACGGATATCCAAATCAAACTCCTGGATAAGTAAAATCCAACGAAGAAGACGCGCCTTCGCGTCCTTCTTCTCCATCAGGTATCGTAGTGCCGTATGGTCTGTGAACACGGTTACCTTGGATCCGATTAAGTGGGATCTGAATTTGTCCAAGGCAAACACTACCGCAAGCATTTCCTTCTCGGTAACTGTATAGTTACGCTGAGCAGAATCAAGCACTTTGCTTGCGTAGTGAATTGCAAACGGGACGCCATCTCTTCTTTGTCCCAATACAGCCCCAACAGCATAATCTGAGGCATCCGTCATGATCTCAAAAGGTAGAGACCAATCTGGGGCTTGTAAAATGGGTGCATCCATGATCATTCCTTGTAAAAGCTTAAAGGCCTCAAGACATTTGTGATCTACAATAAACTCCGTGTCTTTGCCTAAAAGCTCAGTTAGCGGTCGGGCAATCTTGGAAAAATCCTTGATAAATCTTCGATAAAATCCGACATGCCCAAGGAACGACCGCAACTGCTTTACGTTGGTTGGTGGCTGGAGTCGTCTGATCACGTCCACCTTGGCAGGGTCAACCTCCATTCCTCTCTTGGAGATGACATGCCCCAACACTATGCCCTCCGTCACCATGAAGTGACTTTTCTCCCAGGAGAGCACCAGATTGACCTCACAACATCTTTTGAGGACTCGGTCCAGATTCCTAAGGCAGGAATCAAAAGAGTCGCCGTGGACCGAGAAGTCATCCATGAAGACTTCCAGGAATTCGCCGACCATTTCGGCGAATACAGCAATCATGCACCTTTGAAAAGTACCTGGAGCATTGCAAAGCCCAAAGGGCATGCGCCTGAAAGCATAGGTACCAAAGGGGCATGTGAACGTGGTCTTTTCCTGGTCCTCCGGAGCTATGGCCACTTGATTGTAGCCCGAGAACCCATCAAGGAAGCAGAAGAATTCTTTTCCCGCTAATCTTTCTAAGATCTGATCAATGAATGGTAGAGGGAAATGATCCTTCTTCGTCGCGGCATTTAAGCGCCTGTAATCCACACAGACGCGCCATAACGTGGGTATTCTCGTCACGATCTCCTCTCCGTCCTCATTGGTGGTCGTCTGAATTCCCGACTTTTTTGGGACACCGGAGATTGGGTAAATGAAACCCGCGTCGCACCATTTTTCTATCTCTTTTTTCACCACTTCTCGTAAATTTGGATTCAACCGGCGTTGGAATTCCCGAGAGGGTTTGGCTTCATTCTCCAAGTAAATATGGTGCGAACACAGAGCGGGATTTATCCCATGGAGATCGGAAATGCTCCAGCCTATTGCCTTGCGGTTTTTCTCCAGGATCTCTAGCAAGCGAGATTCCTGCTCCTCGGTCAATTGCGAACTGATAATGACCGGAAATTTCTTGTCTTGGCCCGCAAGGAAGGCATATTTCAGTGTTGTGGGAAGAGGTTTGAGCTCAGGTATAGTGTGGTCATCTAAGAAGTCTAGCTCAATCTGATCTGGTTCGGTGTTGGAAGTGGCTGGATCATTTTCTGTAACAGCTGCCACCAAGCGCGGCTCTGGAGTCGGATCGTCAAAATTTTCCATACAATCGGCAAACGCCTCGTCCGACTCGTCATCCTCATCTTACGATTGTCCTAAAGATGTAAGGACTGACAGGCCCCACTGGGCCTCTACGTCATCGAAGATGTAGGGCGATGCAGGTTCAGAGCTGTACTCGTTCCTTAGAATCTTGCAGACTGACTCATGCACTGGATCATCTTCAGAGGAGATGGACACATTAATGCTGGCTGGGTTCTGTCTCCATGGCCCAACTACGTCTACATATTCACAGTCTGTCTCGGTAGAAGAGTACTCGGTGCTGGATTCGGAGTCCGGTCTCTGCCATCTCGTCTGCTTCATCTCCAATTCCTCATCTCCGCCGGGAGTTTGGAACTGAATCTTCCCAGTTTTATAATCAAATAAGGCCCCCGCAGTTCTGAGGAAGGGTCTACCTAAAATGATCTGGGAATCTCTCCAATTACGAGGGGTTTCCATATCCAGGACAGTAAAGTCCACCATGTATTCCTGCCCCTCGACTCTGATCACAATGTTCCTTAACTCTCCTTGGGACCTCTTAGTGGATTTGTCAGCAAACTGCAGAATAGCTCTAGATTTCCTAAGAGGTCCGAGATTAAGCCGCTCATAGAGGGCCGTGGGCATTAAGTTAATTGAGGAACCATTGTCCAGGAGAGTGCGTGCAAACGCAATGTCATCAACATGACTCTCTACATAGTGTGCACCCATGTCTCTTCGTTTTCGAGGAAACGAGTTCTTTATTGCACAAGTCGTGGCTATTGATAGAACGTGTTTTTCAACACGGCTTTTGGTCTTCCTGCTAACCCTAGTAGGTGTGCATCTCACCTTAAGGTATTTTTGGAATGCAGGGGTTATTTCCACGAACTTGTCAAAAGGGATTGTGACCTTGATGTGTTTATTGCAGAATTCAGCCATCTCAGGGTCATCTTTTTGGATTTTTTGGATTTTCTTCTTTCCACCCGTAAGAGCTTGGGGGAAAGGGATTATTAACTCAGGTTCTGGAACTGAAAGATTTTCATTAGCTGCTGAAACTGAGTTCTGAACAAGACTCTGACTCGGACTTTTACACTGACTCTGACTCGGACTCTGACAAACAGGAAAATGCTTGGGCGAAACCGGTGGTGCTTCTTCCGCTTCTTCTGGATGGTCCTCCTCAGATGGAGGTGCGGGCTCATCGGTATCGTCTAACTCAAAGTGGATGCGGGAATGCTGCTTTGAGGACTCAGATGTCCTCTTCTTCTGTTGGGGATGGTGGTGGGGATGCTCCTCCTCTTCTTCCTCCGAATTCTCCTCAGGTAGATTCTCGGAGGTTCCTTCCTTTTGTGCCCGTGCCCGATCAGGTATGGTCACGGTCCTTCCGCTCCTGAGGGACATATGATTAACATTATCGTACGAAAGGATCTCATGTTCAGATAGATAATTATCTGAATAATATACCTGATCCCGAGGTCGGTTCTGGCCCTGGTGCATGCTGTTCGGATTGGCCTGAACCTGTGCGGGAATTGGGGTCCTTGGCGCCATTTGTTGATCCTGGGCACGAGAAACCCGATTGATGTCGGTTCTCATATCCAGGTAATCATTCTGTATCTGTTGGACCCTATCAGACAGGGTCTGGATCGCCAAGGTGAGTGACTCCAATTCGGTGGGCTGGGCTTGCTGCGGTGTTGATGCCGTCCTAAATTGGCCTTGCTGGCCATGCCGATACTGCTGCTTGTGGGACGGTGCTGGCCCCTGCTGGTAGGTGCGTTGCTGCGGCTGGTACCCATGATCTGGCCTGGACTGGTATCGCGGGACTGTGACGGGCCTGGTCTCTTGGTAGACTGGTGCAGGACGGTGTGCCTGATCCTTCCCCATCTCGATTTGCTGGACTAGCGGGTCCCGGCTATACCAAAGCCTGTTAATCTCGTATACAGGCGGAGGCTCCTCATATTCTGTTTCCACTGGTGGGGGTGCATGATGGTTCGGCTGGGTATAAGTCTGATCCCAGCTACTCTGAGACCCCGGTGCCTGTTCCTGTACAAGATGGACTCGGTGTACAGGTACAGGTGGTGCAGAAGGGGTGGGTAGCTTAATCTTAGCTACCTTTTCAGAGAGTTCCTCCACTTTCTTGGGAAGGCTAGAAAGAGACTCCATCTCCGCGACTCTCTTGTGGATCTGCTCGACCATGGTAAGCTTGTCGGCGATCATCCCCATGCTTGGGATAAGGTCCTCAGTCAGATCTGCAACAGTCCTTCTAGTTGTCTCATTGGATAGGATTGAGGGAGACAACTGATAGGCCCTTGTGGCCTGTGATCTGCCGGTTTCTGCCATCTGCTCTAGGATCTTCCATGCAGCATGCTCATTTTTGTTCAGATAGCTTCCTCCACAGGCGGCACTGACTAACCCCTGCATTTCTGGGGTTAAACCACAGATCAAGGTCTGGACTAAGATTGCCTTTGAAATGCCGTGGCAGGGGCATTTCTGTACTAAGTCATTGAACCTGTCCCAAGCCTCATGGAACGGTTTGCAGGCTCCTTGAGTAAAGCTGGCGATCTTTGTTCTCATCTGATTAGTTCTACTTAGAGGGTAGAACTTCTTCAAGAAAAGGTCCTTGAACTGCATCCAAGTGGTACATACCACCCCTAAATTTTTCAGCCAATGAGCAGCCTTATCACCTAAGGCAAAAGGGGTGGCCTTCAGCCGAATATAATCTTGGCCAACATTGGGATGGCTAAGATTGTTGCAAACCAACTCGAAGTCACGGAGGAAAGTGTATGGTTCTTCATTAAGATTTCCGTTGAACTTCGGAAGCAGACTAAGAAAGTGGGGCTTCAACTCAAATGCCTGGGCGGGAACTGCGGGTGCCAACCAGTTCTGAATCTCGTTCTCCGCCGGGTTATAGGTATCGACCATTGGTCGGTCGATTCCTTCTGCTGCTATGATTTGTCCCATCCGTGCAGTGAGATCTGCATTCCTCTGTTCGGCATCAGCGAGGCGGGCAAGAATCTGTTTAATTTGTTCCTCATCTGGTGGAACTTTTGGCGGCATCTTGTCCTCTAGTTCTGGGAATTGGAAAGTAAGACCGGTGTTAGAGGGCAAATCAAGGAAGGGATTACCGAGGCAATGATCTTCCTCGGTAATCTCGGAGGAGATAAAAGGGTTGGTTTGAGAGTAACCACCCTGAGCATGTGGAAACCAGGACTCAAGAGGGTCATGAGTCCTGGATGGTCCAAGGTGTGCTCGGACCGAGGAAGACGAGTTACTTGGGGGACTCATAGAGAGATCAGTGAATAGTGCGTCGAGATCTCCCCAATCACTCATCTTGATAAAGAGGGAAGAAGATAGGATTTGACTCCTACCTGAAGCAAGCACAAGAACAATCCAAGACCCTGGTTTCACACTCAACACAGTGAAGGACTCAAAGTTGAGTCCAATTTATCTTGTAGTTTTTAAGTGTGATATTCAAGCACAAATAGCAAGGATTACGCAGCCTAAAGGAAAGTCGGCTTAGAGCCGGATGCGTCTTCCCTGTCTATCCTGTCGCCTAAGATACCGTCGATCCTCCCTTTCTTTGCTCCTATCCGGAGTGGGGACTCAATGACGTGCCCCTATCTACCTGCACTGAGGTGGAGGCTGACAAAGTTTTTAGGCCTTGTCGCAGAGTACCGCTGGTTCACCCCTATCTACCTGTGAGGGCGGAGGCTACTTGGTACTTGTCAAAGAGTTTAAAAATATCCCACTCATGATAATTGCTAAGATCAGTTGGCTCGTGATATGGAAGGCGGGGATTTGGGCTCTGCCTTAAGGTGTTCACACACACTCAAGTACCCTCACTCAGCCTGAATACAAGGTCGGGGATTAACCTCCCGCAAACAATTTTCAGATTTTATTCCTCTTTTTTTGGTCAATACTGTTAGCAGTCCCGATTAAAGTTAAGTTATCACTGCAATTAGTCCACCACAAAGCACGCCTATCGGACAGTCCCAATTTCCTTTTTAATTTAAGTGACAAAATCAGAGGGGGAAATCGAGAAAAGCCAATGCAAGTTGAAATCGATGATGCTTATGCTGAGTAGAGAATACTTACAGTGATCCCTTCGCTTTTTTTATGCAGGATGCAATACAGAATTGAAAACTTTACTCTACATGCAAATGCAAGCTATGAAAAGCCGCTCCTAGACAGGCAGTTCTATTAGCGTGAAGAACAATTTAATTTGAACTAAGTCCTGCGGTCTAGGTGCGTCTTTTATGTGTAATGTGTGGTCCTATTGATTACGAGCACAAACAAGTCCTAGAGTGGCTCAAGGAGCCGCTAGTGCAAGCTAAGTTACAATTCACCCACATAGCACACGGGACACAGTTCCACTATCTTTACACACACGAGATCCCAAACGGAAACCGCTGGAAATGATGCGAAAAAAATGTGGAAAAATTATTGAAATTACAGGTTCTCTCAAATCACTCAAACAAATTCGAATGCGTGTTCCTCGAAGCGTCTTCGACTCCGATGTCCCTCGCACAAAAACAAGTTGAGGTCAGATCAAGAACGACAAAAATGCAGAAATTTACAAGACAGAGAAATATTCACAAGAAAAACCGGGGGTCAGACTACCCGGGGAAGGAAAATCAAACACTCAAAAATTTGCTAAAAATTATCCTAAGCCGTGCCTCCCCGGCAACGGCGCCATTTTGACATCGCTCCCGCACCCTATGTTAATTCGAGCAAATTAATGTCCAAATTAATTAGATGTCGTTCGTTGCAGTCGGATACGAGAGGTTAATCAAAAACCACTTTAATCAGATTCGAGTTAATTTCAAGCGGCAAAATTTTTTTTACTTGGTGAAGTGCAAGGTCGATCTCAGGGAGGCAACTGTCTCCTTAGGTCAAATTTCAGCAAAATCCAAGTGTGAGATTTTCGGGAATATATTTTTTTGGTCTTTTTAATTTCTATGCAGACAAATCTTAGCCAATTTAACGTTAAATTTAATTGATGTATCAAATGAAGTCCAAAAATAATGAAAGTTGGCCAGACAGTTATTTATGATGAAAATGACCTACACTAATTTTTTTGGAATTTTTCGACTCAAAATGAATTTACTGTGAATTAAAGAAACAGAGAGAGTGATTTTCAGAATTTGATTTTTAATAAATATCAAATCACAATTTTTTCAAGAACTAAAATTACCCTAGGTGGCTATAATGAGAAGGGACCTAGGGAAATTGACAGAACTTAATTTTACTGTGAAATGAATTTACTAAAATTAATTTAAGAAAATCGCTAAATAATTTATTTAGGCCTCGATATGCGTGAAAATGCTATGAAATTTTTATTGTGTGTTAAAAATGGTGTCCTTAAGCTACTGTTAATTTTTGATAATTTTTGAAGGCACAGATAATTAATTAAAAATCAAAAGGCATCACTGGGCAAAATATGTCAACAATGAACCAATTAATTCATTAATAATTCAAATAAGCCCACAAAAATCATACACGTGTACTAATAGGCAGAGGACAAAATTTCCAACAACATGCAATTTTTAGAATCTCAAAATGATGAACAATGTACTCTATGGACACGTGCAAACACAAGGGCGTAAATGCAATACTGGAAATTGAAACTTCAAAAATCAAACATGCTGACAAGGACTAAAATGCAATTACCGATAACATGCAGGACTTGTATGCAATTTCTCCACTGAACACGTGCTCCTCGCGTGGGGTCTGCTTCACAGGGATTTTTTTTTGTAATTTCCTCAAGCTTCAGGGGCGTCTGCGCAAATAACCCAGGTCGCACGTGCTCCTCACGTGGCCGACCTAGGTTCGGAGGGCGTCGGAGGCTCGGGTCTTCTGGAGGTTCGTTCTAGCCTCGGTGCAGCTTCGGGTCACCCGAGCCTAAGCTTAGGAGGCCGAGGCTCGGATGCGTTGACGTGGCGGCCTGAAGGCCCTTGGATCAAGATGATCCAAGGGATGTCGATGAAGATGCGTGGCGACTTGCGAGGCGTAGGATCAGAAGCGCGATGCACGGTCGAGGAAGGTCGCGGTGATGGAATACGTGGCAGAACGAGGGCCGTTCGATCGGATGATCGTACGGCTGCTGCTGCGTCGTCTCGAGTGGTCCTCCGCCACCTGCGGAGGAGAAGGCGGTGCTCCGGTGGGACTGGGCTCGCTCCGCCTCGGTCGCCAGGCGTCGATGAAGGACGTCTCGAGTTCCCAGGTAGCTCAGAAGCAGCGGGAGTGCACGGCGAAGCCTCCGGTGGCCTCACGATCCTTGGAGATGTGCTGGAGCACGGCGTTGATGAAGCTCGAAGGGATCTCCGGCGAGGTTCCGGCCAATGAATACTCAAGGACCTGCAAAGGGTTAATCGTATAGCCGAGGCATGCAGGTGCTCGTGGAGGGAAGTGAAGTGATCGGCGAGGCCTGAAATGGCGTGAGGTGGTCCGGCGAACGAGTTCCGGCCAGATGGCGGAGCTGCTCGTCGGAGGAACGTGGTATGCGTTGTCGGAGTGTGCGGAGGGTACTGCGATGATCGGAGCTTCGACGCGAAGCTCGTCGAGGTGATTGGAAGGCGCGAGGATGGTCAACGACGGCGAATAAAAGCTGAAGAAAAAAGCAAGAAAAAGAAGAAGAAGATCAGAGAACGATGGAGGGAGTTACCTGGGAATTGGAGCTCAGCTGGGAGTTCCAGGGTCGTCGCTCGAGGGATCGGTAGGGTCCCGAGCTCAGGCAGCGGCTCGAGGGAGGCTGCAGCACGACGGTAGCGGCCGTGGATCTCGCCGGAGTTGGAAACCTCTCTTCGCTCGACAATTCAACAAATTGCTGTCACCAATAAGTAGCTTGGAGCTCAAGGACTCTCTCTGGAGTGGCGGATGGGGGTGAACGGTGCCGGTGGCTGGGTATTTATAGGGAGAAGTTGATGGGTTAGCTGGTGGACTGGCGAAGTTGGTGGCCGTCGTGGGGCGAGTATGGTGGAGATGGTGGTGTTTGAGGGAGATGGCGAGGGAGAGGGACGAGTGGAGGATGTCGTGGGGAGGTCAGCGGGCGTCTGCGGTGGTAGATGCGCTGCCAAGAATAGGAAGGGGGTGCGTGTTCCGCAAGGTCGAGATCGTGGGAGAGAGAGCGATCGGAGGTTGACGATGCAGCTCAACCGTTGGATCTGGAGATCCAACGGTGGAGGGCTAAAAGCGAGATGACGGGCCAGATTAGATCTGAGGCACGTGATCGGAGGGCCGATGGAGCAGCCACGTGGCGTGTCGAGGGCGAGGCGCTAAGGAATGGCTCAGATGGAATCAAGGGCCTGATCGATCGGCTAAGGAGATAGGCAGAAGCCGCGGTTGAGATGGAAAGTCCAGGGCGCGATCGAAGGGCGCATAACGCGCCACGTGTCTGGCTGAAGGAGCGGCGCTAATGGAGGGATCAGATGGAGCGCGGGGGCGATCTGACGGCAAGGAGAGGGGAAACGCGTGGAAAGGCCTGGGCCGTTGGATCTGAAGCGAGATCCAACGGTGGAAGGCGCAGGCGGATGTGGCGATGGGCAGCGGGCCGCGTGGCGTAACCAGAGGGCGCCACGTGGCCTGCTGTGAATGGCTGGAGAAAGAAACACGTGTAGAGAGAAGAGGAAGCCGAATTTGGAAAAACTCAAAACATGAAAGTTGTAGATCTTCATGAGATCTACAAGTTTCATGTTGACCAAAGATGGAGATGAGGTCAAATATGATACATAAATACAAGGATACATAAATATACATGTGTAGTATACAAAAGGATCCAAAAACCCAAGTTTCTCATACAAGCTCCAATTTCAATGAAATCAGTCTCATTTTGAAGGTCTTTTAATGTGTATTATTCTAAGAGTGAGTAGACCTAATTAGGGGTTTGTATGAGGGATTTATGTATGTTTAAATGTACAAGGGTTCTCAAGATATTTGGGCTATTTTACAAGGGTGATTTTTGGCATTCTTCCCTCTACTATTAAGGAATATATACCTATATTATAGAGAAGAAGTTATTTTGATGAAGAGGTATTTTACAGGGGATTTTTGGCTTCTTTTTTACATGCAGATGAGCTGCTAAAATGCATGAATTACGGATGCATGCATGAGTGTTATTTATGCAAGATAAAAGGAAATATGCCTCTATTTTCTCGGGAACAAGGCTCTATTTTTGACTTTTGGAGTGATGAATAACAGATTCATCAATTATATACCTAAATTTATGACAACGGCATTCTTAAAAGATTTTATCTCTAAGATTTATATGGTTATAAGAGGATGACTTTCTTGTGAATTAAGATAAGAATAAAGTAAAGGAACTCAATGAACACTAAGAGGATAATGAGTCTCCTAGAACCATGAACTAAAAGGACAATTAAAGATGAAACACTCATATGTATTCAAGTTAGTTTGAGGGTGGTAAGACCACCTAAAGGGTATGCATTCCATGTGTGACAATGATCGAACTTCATATGATGAAATTTTAAAGGTTATGATTTCAGATAAAATCTTGATGAACAATGTGATGCTTAGTGGAGTGCTATTGTGTTCATCGTGCTAAAATTAGATAAAATCCTAATCATTTGGAATGATATAAGGATGATAATAAGTATTTTATGATCTGGTTGCTCCATGCTTTGATATAAAAGATCTCAAGGATGCCTCTTATGTCTTAATTTTGAGGTTTTTCAGATGCAAGGAGAAAAGGGTATTGAGACCATCAATTAGTGGTACACCTTGGACATATTTTGATTTTTTTTGGAAAACTCCAAGGAATGCTTCTTTCCCTTAAGATATGGTACTAACCTATCTAAAGAGATACCACCTCAAAGAGTTGAGGATGTGAATGCCAAAGGTACATGCCCTAGTGCATCAACTATGAGAAGCTCAGTGTATGCTATGTGTACAAAATGTCAGATATCTGCCATGCAGTAGGAGTAGTAAAATGTCACCAGTCCTACTATGGAGATGAAACACTAAATTGCGGTAATAATCAACATCTTCAAAGGTACACAATTTTTGAGATAATGATCTCAAAGTCTTTTCTTTAAGAAATTAAGACTTTATAGGTAGTGATCTAAATTATCTTACCTACAGATGCCTTGCCCAACTTAAGAATATGTCTTAGTCTAAGGAGATAGAGATCTCTAAGCATAAAGGTACAACTTATTGGTTATAATAATTATTGAGTTATAGTGACAAAGCTACGACTATTTTAGCAAGATTGAGTATTGGTTGCATAAGATGCTACATTCGCATTGGACACGAGCACTGTTACCTGGGATATGCAAGTCTGTAAAAGGACTTGGCATATTCTCTCAACAACAGAGTAACTAGTCAACCTGCAAAGGTATTTTTATAAATAGCTTATGATTAGCATATGCGTTTAAAGATTAGCCCATTAATGGCTCTTTGTACCATTGGGAAATTGTTGGACATGTGAGTCCACGTAGTGCCATTATGTAATAAATGTTATTGCAATTCACTCCTAAATCTTAAATGAAGAACACATAATTTGCATAATAGGTCCCTTAGTATAATTATGGTTATGTATCATGGTCATCTTAATGATCATACAACTGTTGATTCAATGGTTGAATCATAGATACTGGTGCTTGGATGATATCTAAACAGTTAGATTGAGAAGTCATGAATCACTCTCCAATGATTGTTAAGAGATGATCTCCAGCATGAGAAGGAGATGACAATCCTTCACTAAAGGCTGATATCTGACCGACCTCTTGATGTAGGTCCTCTACATAGGAATTAAGATTCAGAGTTGTCAGATAAGTTAGGTCAAAGAGTTAACTTAATGAGATATAGAAAACCAAGACCAATGTCGTATATTGTCATGATATAGGATGCATCCTCTGATCAGAGCAGATGTATTGCTATAAGTCTGAATAAGTACATTTGGCATAGCGTTAGGTTGATGATCTAATCAATGTATATATACCGGTGAACTGGTGTGTATATGAGGGCATGTAAGTAATATGATCTCTCAAAGATATCATACATGTTCACTCCTGAATCAGAAGACATGAGCTCACTCATGAGATATTGGGAGCGATCAACTTCCATTCATGGTCATCTTACTTTGGAAGCATGATAAGAATTTGCAGGTATGATATATGCTTTCGAAAAACATATGATCAATACTAACTCCCGATGACCAAATGAGAAGCTTAATGATAAAATTCTAAAGAAGACAATCTAAAAGTGGTCTAAAACTGCAGGTTTATTTTAGGTCCTCCAGTTTGCTGGATGTACAAGTATTAAGAATGCTCGAGGGTGATGTGATCATAAACGATTGTATAACCATGACGCTTCTATTTCGAGAGAGTGATGAAACATGTTTGGATATTAGTGACTCCTCTCAGTAAAGAAGCAATCTAATTTTAGTTCAAATGTTGGAGATTGATCTGAATAC
Source organism: Ottelia alismoides (assembly GCA_037367405.1). Lineage (NCBI taxonomy): Eukaryota > Viridiplantae > Streptophyta > Magnoliopsida > Alismatales > Hydrocharitaceae > Ottelia > Ottelia alismoides. The sequence goes on from JAZKJV010004100.1 coordinate 22,550, forward strand.
AATTCAGATGCAATGAGAAGATTAGATTTATGGCTTTGATTTAATTAAACATCTATGAGCGCTTTCCGAGATCTGGATTTGAGATATGATCGCAATATCCAAGTCACTATACATGAAATGTACGATCTCCTTGTCCTTATCTCCATGTATTTGTAGAGAAAGCTCATTAGAGTTCGAGAATAATTCCATTATTGACTTAGGTATCTGAGCATTGAGGAATTTATAATTATGTAATTTAATTGTCATGAATAATATGAATATGATTTGTATTATTTAGATAATGAGAATGGATATCTAAGATAATTTAATATGATTTAATTATCAAAGATATGAATAATGTGGATAACACTCTCCATATTAATCGTATATATTATAAATACAATATATGCAGTATTTACGAATTAAATGTTAATGTGAACTGGATTCATGTTGGGCAATTAATTGAAAATACAATTTGCATTTTGTTTTGAATGTGTGAATATGATTAACATTTTTCAATTACAAGATTGAAATATTCACAAAATAATTTGAATTATTTTTATGAATTAGTTTTCAACAAAAGTAGGAGCAAATAAATGAAGGATTATGTGAGATATAAAATTTCACATAATTTGAAGATGGAGCCACCTTTCTTATATGAAGGGTGGATGACCACCCTTTACTAATTCAAGGTGGACGTCCCCTCAATATATGGAAGGTGGCTAACCTCCTTCCGTATCCTTCATTGCTTATTAATTTAAATTTATTATATTAATGATTATTCAGTATATTTAATTTAATTTTTATTGCATTTTTATACAACAAAATCACAACCATTAAATAAAAACATAAATCAATCTCAACCATTGATTTTGTGTTGCACATGTATTGTGATCCGCGGACTTCCAAAATACTATAAAAGAAGACACAACCCTTGTTCTTCATTTACACAACTCAACTCCAAGAGAACTCTCTCTCTCCCATTCTCATCACACGTTGTCTCTCTCTCTCTCTCTCTCTCTCTTAGTGTGGTCCTCCACCCCTTGTACTAGAGAGAGTCTCCATTGTCGCTACAACGTTGTGTTGCCTCTTTGATCGCTCATGGATCTTCATCTTCTTCAGTGTTCATTGCTCATTAAGAAGATGTTCGATTTCGTGTTATGAAATCAGGAGATTCCTTACTTGAATCTTCATCTTTGATTGCGAGAAGCACTCACCTCATCAACACGCTCGCAAGTGTCTCCTCCGTCGGTCAGACTTGAGTCATGCAGTCTCTTCTTTTAGATACAACGATTGCAACCACGCTTCGAGAGGTATTCCTATATATTGTTTATGGTTATGATGAAATGATTTGAGAAGTGTTCTCAAATCATGTGGTTTCATCTTATTAAATTTTTTTAAATTATGCTGTCCCGGGCAACTAATATGACTAGTTTCTCTATATCTCATTGGATGTGATCTTCACGCTTCTGTGATGCACTTAAGTTTTACCCATAACCTTCAAATGGTATGAGAGTTTTGGTCAAAGGTCTTAGATATAATCCAAAACCCTAGGTGAATAATGTTTTGTATATCAGATGCACGGGGACTCATTTTGCTTGAGTTGCAAGATTCAAATTGGTTTTTCACTAAGATAATACCACCCTATTTATGCAATGTTTGGATGTATTTTTGGTTAATAAAATGAATTTAGAATGTATAAATATGTCCTAAAAATAGTAGTCAATTGCCGATACGATAAGCACATGAATTAAAATTCGAAGAGTTCTCGCTACGAAATTGTTTTTGCATGTATTCATGGATTTGTACAGAATTAGTTTCTTACTGTTTAACTCAGCCATGTCTTGTCCCAAGCCTGAGAAAATCAGGAGGGTTGCATTAGGTAACCAACAACCAACGTAAAACAGTCAGAGACAACTTTCTATATTGTACATTTTTTAAAAAAATACTAGTAGAAGTTGCCTCATGATAGTCAGATCTTTTCAACATGTATTTAAGCAAATTTCAATGTTATTTGGCGAAGCAAGAAAATGATTGAAGATAGGAGGAGTATCGTGGTGCCTCTTTATAGGAATAGAGGAGACATTCAAAATTGTTCAAATTATAGAGGTATCAAGCTGATGAGTCACAATATGAAAATTTGAGAACATCTGATCGAAAGAAGGTTGAGGCAAGTTTCCAACTTAAAAGAAAATCAATTCGGATTCATGCCAGGTTGCTCAACTATTGAAGCCATCCATTTGCTGAGGAGAACAATGGAGATTTATAGAGCTAAAAGGAAGAACCTCCATATGATCTTTATTGATTTGGAGAAGGCTTATTATTCTTTCCCGTGAGAGATATTGTGGAGAGTTTTGGAGAAGAGGCAAGTACCTGTCCTATACATTAACCTCATAAAGGACATGTATGATAGGGCTTTATCTTGTGTAAGGACCTCGTTTGGGAAGACTGGATATTTTGACATCAACATTGGTTTACATCAAGGTTCTGCTTTTAGTCCATTTCTTTTTACTTTGATTATGGACGAGTTGACAAGTCACATTCAGGATGAGTTACCTTGGTGTATGTTATTTGCTGATGAGACTAGAGATGGAGTAAATGAGAAGCTTGAGGTCTGAAGACATGAGTTGAAGACAAAAGGACTTCGTATAAGTAGGGCTAAGAAGGAATATATGGAGTGCACGTTTGAAGGAAGCAATGGTGAAGGAATCGAGGTGAAGATTGGTGATGAGAACTTTCAGAAGAGATATTACTTTAGATATCTGGGATCTATTCTACAACATGATGGGGATATTGATAGAGATGTTACTAATAGAATAAATACAAGCTGGATAAAGTGGAGAGGAGTCTCTATTGTTCTCTGTGATAAGAAAATTCCTTTAAAAATATAAGAAAATATTTTGAAAACAGCTGTGAGACCTGCTATGCTTTATGGATCTGAATGTTGGCCTGTGAACCTTATACATGTGCAGAGAATGAATGTATCAGAAATGAAAATGCTAAGGTGGATGCGTGGACACACATACACAAAAATAAAGATTGGATTGGAATGATGCAATTAGAATGAAAGTTGGTGTAGCTCTGATCGAGGATAAATGAGAAAAAACTGCTTAAGATGGTTTGGACATTTGCAAAGAAGATCAACTGATACATCAGTTATGAGATGCGAGTGTTGGGATGTTGAGACGGCTAAGAGAGGGTGAGTATGACCCAAGAAGTGTTGGAAAGAGACCATATGAAGGGACCTTAGTTTTATGGATATAAGCTCAGGATTGACCCAGGGTGGATCTGAATGGAGGCGAAGAAATCATGTAGCCGACCCTACTTAATTGTGGGAAAAGGCTTTGTTGTTGTTGTACTATTTCTCATCATGAACATGAAATAAACACTTGGATTAAGTAGAGAATCGAACCAACAAACTGATCGAATTATTTTCGCATGATTCCGACTCTGTTTGCCCTATATATTCCATATTTAGTGGAGATGAGTCGGATGATGATTGGATCATCAAATCTTCTTGCTTATTGTATTTATCATTAAATGAAAATCATGGAAGTTGTGAATTTACCTTGACTAAATTGATGCTTAATATTTACAGAAGTATTTGATTAAAAATCAAAGGCTAATTAATGTATGTTTCATGAAAAATCTTAGTTAGGATAATTTTTACATGCAAAACCAAGAACATGTGTGCTTGATATGCTTAGAAATTTAGGATCTCAAGAATGTTTTAAGATGCCTAAGAATTCTGAGTTATTACTATATAATATTATGCAGTCATCAAAGTTGATCGATTAAACCGCAAGTACATTAGCATTATTTTGTGTTATCAATCAGAATGGTGAGGGTGTCTTGTCCGGGTATGCTGGCTTGGTTTCTTAATTAGTGCCTTGCATGTCAAGGAATTGCTCCTTCCCAGCATAACTCAAGTGTACTTGTCGGTTCCATTTGTGAGGAAAGAATAATATGAGTAAGTCAAGTTGTACTCTAATTATTAAAATATGAAATAGTCAAGTTATACTCTAAATATTAAAATACAAAATAATACGTACTTGTGAACTTTGAGTCCATTCCTTTTTACTTTTATAATGATTGACTTGACTATTCATATTCAAGATGAGATACCTTGGTGTATGTTATTCATTGATAATATTGTGTTGATTGATGAGACTAGAGATAGAGTAAACGATAAGCTTGAGTTCTGGGGACATCCATTGGAGACTAAAGGAATTCATATAAGTAGGTCTAAGAATGAATATATGGAGTGCACTTTTGATGGAGGCAATGGTGAAGGGATCGGGGTCAAGATTGGTGACGACAACATTCAAAAGAGAGATTCTTGTAGATACTTGGGATCTATTTTGCAATATGATGGAGAAATAGATGAAGATATTATTCTTAGAATAAATACGGGTTGGCTAAAGTGGAGAGGAGACTCTACTATTCTATGTAATAAAAAAATCCTTTGAAAATCGAACGAACGTTTTACAAAGTAGCGTGCGACATTCTATGCTCTATGGATCAGAATGTTGGCATGCGAACCATAGACAAGCGCAGAGAATAACTGTAGCAGAAATGAAAATGCTAAGGTGGACGTGTGGTTATATATGTAAAGATCGGATTTGGAGTGATACAATCAAAAGGAAATTTGATGTACCTTCGATAAAGGATAAGATGAGAGAAAACTACTTAGGATGATTTGATCATTTGCAAAGGATGCCGGTCGATGCACCAGTTAGGAGTGCAAGTTTTGGGATATTGTGCCAGCTAAGACAAGAGAGGAAGGCTCACGAAGTGTTGGAATGAGACTATCCAAAGGGATCTTAGTTTTCTGAATATAATCTCGAGGACCCAAGATAGATCTAGGTGGAGGCAAATAATCCTTGTAGCTGATAATATTTAATATGGGAAAGGGCTTTGTTGTTGTTGTATATAAAGAAGCCCAGTGTTAAGAAATAAACAATTTATTCATTTATTTCCGCAAGGTACATGGATCTTGGTTATTTCCTCAACATGGACTTCTGTGGTTGGCTGGAAGTGGGCCCTTACATTGAAGAATATAGAAAACGACAGTGCGAGCCCTTACAAGGCTAGACTTGTAGCGCATGGATTCACTTGGACACATGAAATAGACTATAATGACACATTCTCTCATGTGACACGTACACGTCACTCCATCCTTGGATCCTCCTTTTTTTATGTGGCGAGAGACTAGACGCTCTCCCTCTTGATGTCAGGAATGACTTTATGTATGTAGACCTGCAGGAGGAATTTTATATGCAACAACTACCTGAGTTTGCTGTTGAGGGGAAGTGTCAAACGATATGAAGAATTCACAAGGCCATTTATGACCTTAAGTAGGATCCTATAACGTGGTTACAGAATCTCTCAGATCTGATATAACAATCAGGCTTAAAGACATCAAATGCAAATCACTTGTTTTTTGTACATAGGACATCACAAGGTATTTTTATTATTCTAGTCCATGTTGACGATATTATTATTATTGGAGATGATTTACATGGGATCAACGAGCCTAAGGAGTTTTCTAGAGATTGAGATGGAAGACAACATATTTGCCACTACTCCTATGTTCCCATTATAAGGCTGCTCTATGATGATGATACATATGATGTGGACAAAAGGAGATACATGGAGCTCATTGCGAAGCTTTTATATGTGATTATAATCAGGCCAAACATCTCCTTTGTAGTGAGCAAAGTCAACCAGTTTATAGAGCAGCAATGTTAGGCTCATATGGATGCAATCTCCATCATCTTAAAGTACATGAACTCTTTACCAGTTACGTGGTTACTCTTCTGCAAAGGGACTTTTCGTCAAATCACAACCTATGTAGATGCTGACTATGCAGATGTCCAGAAGATTGGAAGCCAACCTTTGGGTTCACATTGTTTATTGGGAGCTCAGTAGTCTCACGAAAGAGCAAGAAGCAAAACACTTTGGCTAGGTAGAATGTTAACTACGGATATAGAGCCACGGTGTAAGAAACCATGAGATAATGTAGTTCTAGTCTATTCTGACTGATCTAGCTATTGATGCACCTCTTTCCCTGTGACTACTATGTGACAATCAAATTACACTATTCATTACTAGCAATCTAGCTTCCCATGAGAGGATCAAACCCATTGAAGTAGATTACGAGTACACTAGAGACATGATACAAAAGGCCTTATCTCTACATCCCATGTCAGCTCAAGAGATCAAGTTGCATATTCACCAAGGCTCTAGTTAGGGGGTCATTGTGGAGCTGTTCGTCCATGCCTAGAATGGTAGATTTTTATGCTTTGGTGTAAGGGGGTATCATAAGAAATATAATTATGTATTGTTATTCACTTTCAATGTAAATTTCTTATTGATTATTTGCTTTCTCAAGTTTTCTCTATATAAAGGAGTCATTTGGCCTCAGAATAAACAAATAATTAATTTCTTTCTACACCTCACGTATTATTGAAACCTTTCATACACATTTTTAACAGCTATAACACAAGATTTACAAGGTTCCTCGTAATTGGGTTGCATCCTTGGTGGTGTCTATGGATCTCTCTTAATATGGTAACATATCAGTAGCATTGATAATGATTAGAAATTCCATCCTATGGGGGCTTTTATAACACCCCTCCCATAAAAACAAATCCTAAAGAACACTAGATCTAAATCCAAAGCAAAGATGACTTTGTTGCCCAAAAAATAAGGCTTAAATCTCAAAGTAATTAGGATTTGAATCCTAATCAAATATGGCTTCAAATCCCAAAGAAAACATGACTTTGAGTATCAGAGCCAACATGACTTCAAATTCAAAATCAAATATGACTTCAAATCATGAAGTAAACATGCCTTTGTATGCATGCATTATGGAATTTACACCATGCACTCTTTAATGTATAGTGATGAATAGATGGGTTAAAATACAATTTAAATCCAAGTGAATTGGTTCATCAATTAAGATTTCATACATGTCAACAATCTCCACCTTGAATTGAATCCTCATATTGTAGAATATCAACAGCTCCCTATGCTAGATAATATAGTAGGATTTAAGGCATTGTGTTTTATTTTTTTTTATGTAATTTTCCCATTGGTTATTTTCCATTAAGGATTTCTCCTATATATAAATGAATCATATTGCCACAAAATAAACATTCACTCATTTTTCGCCACATGGTGTCATAGAAGCAATCTTGGACAATAGTACATGTATCCTCTTAATACCCTAGTCCCACACTCGCCTACCTCTCCTCATCGATCTCACACGTGCGGTCGTTAGTCCATCCCTCGGCCCTCACGTGCTCACATCGAGTTCCATGCCACAATATCTCGAGTACCATGCCACTACAGGACCTTCTAGGATCCCTTGCAATAGTCCCTTCTTACTACCAACACGTCAGAATGCTACCACGCCTCCACACATAGGGATTAACCACTAGCGATGGTGTACAACCTACTTCGGGCTCTATCTAGTCTGTAACCCTACCTAGGGTTTTGTGCTAGCGCCCAACAACGCTTAGGAGTCTGTGTGCTCTTATTTGATGAATTCTTGCACTGAGTTTGGTGTGGTCCATGAAATTTAATCTATTTAATTCTAATCCATTGTCCTAGAGCATTGACAGAGTTGATGAGAAATGTTGTATGCCAAGTCTACACATACAAGTTTTTCCCTATATGATTGTGTAGACAAAAGCATATCGTTCTACCATTCTGTTGCATCCTTCCCAGTCTCCTTCATTCGTCATGGTAGAAAATAAGGTTGATATGCCTTCACCCTCATCATCTTGGGTATTTCAAGGCCCCGCGCCAATAGCATTATCTATCTATATGTTAACTGTGCTAGAGAGCCAAACACGTGCCCATGCGTTGTCCGGCTTCTATGAAGTGAATGCTCAAGTTTTGTCGGCATGCTTGGGTTGTGCCTGCATGTATTCTTTCATGTTACTCTCCATAATTCTTATAAGCTACATTGCCTACAATTCGTAGTTAGTGAAGGATATGGTTAGATCCTCAAGCGCATCACGGAAGCGTGAGCGTCGCATCGAATACGACGAAGAACAACTAGTCGCACTAGTTGTTCTATGCAGCGGAAATTAAAAAATTTTCTTGCGACGAAACCACATGATCCAAGAACACTTCTCGGATCGTTTCGTCTAAACCACAACCAAGTATTAGGTTTACCTCTTGAAGCGTGGTTGCGATCAAGTCTCTAAACGAAGAGACCTCCTGTCTCAAGTCCGATCCGTCGGAGAAGACGCTTGCGAGCGCGGGGATGAACCGCGTGCTTCTCGCAATCCATGTTGATGATCCAAGCGGCGGATGTCCTGATCTCGACACACGAGATCCGATGTCTTCTTCATGAGCGGGGCGCACCGAAGGAGACGGAGATCCACGAGCAAACCATCGGGCAGCATAACGACGATGCCGCGGCGATGGAGATCCTCTCTAGGGCATCCATGGTGGACGGCCACATGAGAGAGATGGAGAGAGGACGTGTAGAGAGAATGAGAGAGAGAGAGAGATTTGTTGCCTCAACTTATGTGTCTAGAAGAGCAATGGGGTGCCTCTCCTTTTATAGGGTTTTGGGATCCATGGATCTCAATCCATGTGTCAACACAAATCCAATGGTCCACATTAATTTGTGTTTCTTTCAATGGTCATGATTTGTTGCTAAAAACACAACAACAATTAATTTAATTTAAATTAAATATATATTGATAAATCAACACAATTTAATTACAAAATTAAATAATCAATACATGGAGATAATGAAAGGAGAGAAAGCCTCCTTCCATGTGGAGAGGGGGGACGGCCTCCCTTTCCTAATGGGAGTGGTGGCCGTCCACCCTCCTCCATTAGGAAGGTGGCTATTTCACCTTTTATGTAATCTCCATTATTTGCAACAACTTTTGTTGCAAATTATTTCACAAAAAATAAATCCAATTTATTTTGTGAACATTGCAATCATGCCATTGAAAAATTTGTGAATCACATTCACAACCCAAAACAAAATGTAAATTACATTTTCAATTTGATGTCCAATGTGAATCCAATTCACATTAACATTTAATTAACAAATGTAAATTACAAATAGCTCTCTCTTATATATTATAAATCACATTATAATATATATGACTAATATGGATATTGCTATCCACATTATTCATATCCATGATAATTAAATCATATTTAATCATCATGGATCTCTATTCTCTTGTGTCCAAATAATATGAATCACATTCACATTATTTACATCTTTGATAATCTAATTATCTAAGATAGCTCTCTTTATAATATGAATCAAATTCATATTAATCATGATAATTAAATCACATTTAATTATCCATTTTCTCAATGCTTGAATACATATATCAACAATAGAATTATCCATGAACTCCATCAAGGATAATACGCTTTCTCAGCAGATACTTGGAGATAAGGACAGGGCGATTGTATTGTTCCACATATAGTGACATGGATATTGAGATCATATCTCAAATCCAGATCGCGGGCCTCCCATAGATGCTTGATTAAATCAAGACCGTAAATCTAATCTTCTCATTGTATCTGAATCACATTCAGATCAATGTCCAACACTTGAACCAGGATCAGATCACTTCTCTACTAAGAGGAGTCACTAAAATCCAGACCCGTTTCATCACTCCCTAGGAATGGAAGCGTCATGGTTATACAATCGTTTATGATCACATCACCCTCAGGTATTCCCAATACCTGTACATCCTGCATACTGGAAGACTCAGACTAAACCTGATGTATTCGATCAACTTTATACTGTCTACTTCATGGTTTTATCAGTAAGTTTCTCATTCGATCATTGGGAGTCGGTATCGATCATATACTTTCCAAAAGCATATATCATACCTAGGTCTTGATCATATACTTTCCAAAAGTATATATCAAACCTACAAATTTAGTCAAGCTTTCAAAGCGAGACGACCGTGCGCACGGAATTTGATTCTTCCCAATATCTCACGAGTGAGCTCATGTCTTCCGGTTCAGTAACTGAACCTGTATGATCCCTTTGAGAGATCGTATTACTCATATGCCCTTATATGCACACCAGCGCGCCGGTGTATAGACCTTGATTAGGTCATCAACCTATTGGTCTGCCAAATGTACATACTTAGACATATGGCAACACATCTGTCTCCGGTCAGAGGATGCGTGCCTATATCATGACAGCATATGATATAGGACTTTGGTTATCTCGATCTCGTTAAGTCAACTCTTTGACCTAACTAATCTGACACCTCCGAATCTCTATTCCTATGCAGAGGACCTGCATCAAGAGGTCGGTCTGATATCAGCCTTCAGAGATAAGGATTGCCATCTCCTACTCAGGCTGGAGATCATCTCTTAACAATCATCTGACGGTGCTTGATGAGTCCTCAATCTAACTCTTTAGATATTCATCTAAACACCAGCCTCTATGATTCAATAATTGAATCAACAACTGTATGATCGTTAAGATGGCCATGGTACATAACCCTAATTGTACTAAGGGACCTATTATGCAAATTATGTATTCTTCATTTCAGATTAAGGAGTGAATTGCAATAACATTTATTGCATAATGGCTCGCCGTGGGCTCGCATTTCCAACAATCTCCCACTAGCCCAAAGAGCCATTAATGGGCTAATCATTTAAACCCGCACTCATGTGACAATCATAGGCTATTTAGAAAATAGCTAGGTAAGCTGATCAGTCACTCTGTTCCCGCGAGACTACGCCAAGTCCTTTTACGGCACTTGCATATCCCCAGTAACAGTGCTCACATCTAATGCGAATGTTGCATCTCATGCAACCAATACTCAATCTAGTTGGTTACAGTGTCCCTGACATCATAACCAGTATCCCCATAATCCTTATTAGAATACCTTCATTCCCGGAGATCTCTATCTCCTAAGGTATCTGAAGTTTAGACCTTTATAGATCACTATCTACATGGTCTTAAACTTTTGAAGATAAGACTTTGAGATTACTATCTCAAAAATCTCCTCATCTATGAAGATTTTGTTATTACTGCAATCAAGTGTTTTATCTCTACAGTAGGATTAGTAACAATTTACTACTCCCACTGCATGACAGACATCTGGTATTTGTACACTCTAGCATACACTCAGCTTCTCGTAACTAATGCACAAGTGCAAGTAGTTGTAGCATTTACTTCCTCAACTCTTTGAGGTGCTATCCCTTAAGATAGGTCAGTACTATATCTTAAGGGTTAGAAGCCTTTCTTGGAATTTCTATGAATAGAATATGTCCAAGGTATGCTACAAATGTGACAGTCCAATTATCCTCTTCTCTTGGCTTCTGAACAACTTCAGAACGAAGATCTAAGAGGTATCTTTGAAATCATATTTCAAGATATGGAATAACCAGAGAATAAAAGACTTATTATTAATCTTATATCATTTTAAATGATCAGGATATCATCTACATTCATCAAGATGAACATAAAGGCACTCCCACTAAGCTTCACATGGCTCATCAAGATTCTATCTGAAATCATAACAATTATAATTCCATCAAATCTTATGGTCCAACTCAAAGAAGCTTATTTGAGTCCTTAAATGGATTCCTTATCTTGCACACCTTGCTTTCCTCAACCATGAAGCCCTTGGGGCAACTTCATGTGAATATCCTCAGAGAGGTATTTATAGAAGAATGCAATGTTGACTTACATCTTTGAAGATGCAATAGTCAAGTTGTGCAACCAAGATTAGCATTGTTCTGATGTTTTTAAGCATGGTCACCGAAGAGCAAGTCTCATTGCAAGCAATGTCTTCTCTTCCGGTGCTCATGGCTACGAACGTGCTTTGAGGGTCTCTACCTTCTCATCAGATTCCCTTTCTCTTGAAGATCCATTTACACCTTTACAGGTCTTACCTATATAGGTGGATCCTATAGGGTCCATATACAACACTTGTATATGAAGTCTACTTTAGACTTTTATTGCTAACATCCATCTATCCATGCGATGATCTTCAGAAGCTTCATCACATGAAGTTCGATCATTGTCAGATTTCTCTGACACATGGAATCCTTCCTCAAACTCTTTTGAAGAGGTTTTAGTGTTTCATCTTCAATTATCCTTTTAGTTTCCAATTTCAGGAGCCTCATTATCTTTTCAAGATTAAATGAGTTCCTACACTTCATTTTCATCTTGATTCTCAAGAGTCTCAACCTCCAAGAATCACATTCTCAGAGATGAGATATTTCAAGAATCTCAAGGTCATAAAGTAGGTATCCAATACCATCCTTTATTTTCCTAATGAAGCAGCACTCTCAAGTGCTAGATTCCATCTTGCATGGAACCTTATTAAGGATATACATTGTAGTCTCTACTACACATATATACCTGGAAACTAAGGGATAATTATGCTAAAAATCATCATTGATAAGATTATGTCACACATGATCCAATTGTATCTCCCTATAACTCTATTGAGTTAAGGTGAGTTAGGAGGATTGAGATAGAAATGATATTCATATCTCCATAAGGTATCCTTTGAATTCATCTAACAGGTACATGCTACCTTGATTAGATCAAATTCATTTTATCTTCCTTCAAACTTTGGTTGTAGACCAAAATTATGAAATCTTTGAACATTTCAAAGGTTTCTTCAGGTGAAGAGAAGAAATTTCATACATAATCATTATTAGATATCATATATCCATAATGTTTACTATGATATAGATGATCCGCATACATCAATATGTATGAGATCCCGAATACCTTATCATCTTACACCATTCCCAAAGAAGGGTGTATTGGACATTTTATTATGAATACAATATTCATAAGCATGTAAGCTTTGAAATTTTAGACATTCTAAAGTTTCATCTCTTACTAGCCTATTGATCAAATCAATAGACAAATGTCCAAGGCTTGATGCTAGATCATTGTCAAATGATCTTCATCCTCCTATTGATCTTAAGGTTTAATTTCAGTATTTAGAAATGTTAATGAACCATTCATTAATTTTCTAATTTAGTGAAGTCCACTAGATTATTAGATTACTATCTGAAATATATACATCATAACTCTTTATGATAGTTCTATCTCAGATTCATGTTTATTTCTAACATTTAGAAACAAACAATGAGTGTATTCTTATATCTAGGTCATAGAGACATTCTCTAAGACTAAGGACTCTCCCACTGAAATTAACAAGTCTATCAATCCATCAGAGATTGTTGCAACAATTGCATCAATATCCATGTGGATAACTATAAACCTTTAAGATCAAATTTTCCAGTCTTCTAAAACATATGCAACCTATTGCAAATGTCATCAGAAGATTGAGATACAATTATTTGACTTTATCTTATCAATGATTTATGTAGATTAATCTGATGCTCCATCCGAGTCCTTCTCTAAGGATTCTAGATAGACTTGATAGTCATACTATCAACACATCACCTTATTGCAGTATTGGCATTCATCCAACTCTTCGGATGACATATGGAAGTCGTAGATGTATAGTCAACTCTTTGACCATACTTCTTATTCGGGTCCAACCCATGCTTCCACTGCGCTCCCTTTATCTATAAGCAACCATTGCTTAAGACTAAGGATCTCTTATGTAAGAGCATTTCAATATTTATACATGCTTCATTAAATTCATACAATATGAATATTATGAAGCTTCATGAATGACCAGAGTATAGATAGTAGAATGATGACACTCATCATCTACATCCATCTAAACTCTTAAAACATAGGTTCAGGTAGGTACTCAAACAATTTGAATACATCATCTCTTATAGAGCCACCATTCTGCATGATGCAGTGAACCATCTCATTCATGTTAAATGTCAAGAGCACATGTGTATGCCAGAATATCTTCATTAATTTTATAAGGATTATTTGACAATTGCGATCATCATCGACATGTCACTTCCAAAGTACATCCGATGAGAGATCAAGACTATAGAGACATACAAACCCTAGGGTTGTAGTCCTATTATCTATTTAATTGTCATTCCTCAATATTATGAGGAAACTTGCACATTGCAACCACATACATTATGTGTCCAATTGCAAGTACAATATCTGGATCATGAGTCCAATCCATGATATTTTACTGGTTATTATTGAGTATATCATTGAGTCGGTTTTAATGAAGGATTATCTGAAATAAGAAATTTGCATAAATATATAAATATATATATTACTTTGATTTAGGATTTTTATATCAAAGTTGTCTTGTCTTGTCAACACTGAAAGTTCATTCCCTTAATCACTTTCAATGTAAGAGATATACTTACCATTATATCTCAACAAGATCTGGGATCTCCTTCCTTATCTTTGTTGCATCCCAATAATATGAGAACCTACAACTCGGATAAAAAGAAGCGGGAACACATTCCGCCTTGCAAGTCCAACTTGCATCTCCCAATTCGGTCTTTAACACCCGGGCACACCACCCCTAAGGCAATGTTGACCCGTCATTAATTGAACCAACCGTCAACAGGAATACAACTCGCTATGCGCAATCCAATATCGCCCCAATAATATGAGGACCCGATAATGGGGTCACTACGCATACGTCCTTACTCTTTCGAGAAGCGAAGAGCCCGATCCAAATGGATCGTATGCAAGAGCTGTCACTTCGGACAGGCGTCTCCTGCATACAATATCTGGCGACAGAACCCTTCGCCTTGACGGGAGACCATGGATGTCACTTTTGTGATCCTCCATATCATATTCAAATTCAAATTAATCATTATGAATCATATTCTTTATGATTAATTCTTCCAAGGGAAATAATTAACTCTAATAATATTAGAGTATTTCAATCTTAATTGGATTCCAATTAATCTAATCATATTAAATTAATGATCCAATTAATATCCAACAAACATTTTAATAGTTACTTGAATAATGGTATTATCTTAAATACGTATTATTTCGAATTTTAATAATTAGAACATCTATCCCGGCCCTACCCGCTGTCATGGCTAGTACCAACGAGAGTGGGACGGACCACATACGTTGCAACCCGCAACCCCAATGCTCTCCGACTAGGCACCATATCCGCCTCGGGAAAGGATAATGCCAAATTGATTAATTTGTACTTGAGATGATCATCGGTTCTTCAACCGAAATTGTACCATATAGTAATAATCAAAACATTTTTGATTAACATTATAATGAGATTTGCTAAACAAATCCCAAGTCCTATTCAAGCAACATGTTTGTTGGAATGTTGATCATGTAGATCATGTAACCAATCTTGATCTAGATCACATCTAATCATTTGTTGGTTAGTGCAAAGTCATTTAAGGACATAATTATCATTAAATATTTCACAAATATTTATGCATAATTATTCCAGGAAATTAAACAATTTAATTTCACTAATTAATTAAATGACAATCACTAGGTTCTTGATTAGGAAAGTATTTTCAGCAGTGACCCTCACTTACTAAAAATATCATATCTCAATCAATTTAAATCCAAATTAAGCAAAGTAAATTTCTAAAGTTTGCTAACTTGATTTACAACAGAACCCAAGTGATTTGCACGCATTTCAAGGCGTATAAAATCCGCAATTAACATCTTAATTACGTCATGATCCGCAGTCCCCGAAACAGTGGATACATGTTCACTAAAATGAGCATATCTAGAGCAAACGGAATCGAAATCACGCAAACTCAGATCCTACGGTTTCCTTATTTAATGGGGAATAAAATCCAAATATTATTTTCGTGTTTAAACAATTTAAACAGTGCCGAAAATAATATCAAAACAGAGATGCGAAAATGAAATGCAAGAAAACTTTCGCAAACCCTAATGAACCCAAGTCGTCCTCGGTTTATGGATCGTATCCAAAACCACCGACCTAAGGCTCTGATACCACTTGAAGGATATGGTTAGATCCTCAAGCGCATCACGGAAGCGTGAGCGTCGCATCGAATACGAGGAAGAACGACTAGTCGCACTAGTTGTTCTATGCAGCGGAAATTAAAAAATTTTCTTGCGACGAAACCACATGATCCAAGAACACTTCTCGGATCGTTTCGTCTAAACCACAACCAAGTATTAGGTTTACCTCTTGAAGCGTGGTTGCGATCAAGTCTCTAAATGAAGAGACCTCCTGTCTCAAGTCCGATCCGTCGGAGGAGACGCTTGCGAGCGCGGGGATGAACCGCGTGCTTCTCGCAATCCATGTTGATGATCCAAGCGGCGGATCTCCTGATCTCGACACACGAGATCCGATGTCTTCTTCATGAGCGGGGCGCACCGAAGGAGACGGAGATCCACGAGCAAACCATCGGGCAGCATAACGACGATGCCGCGGCGATGGAGAACCTCTCTAGGGCATCCATGGTGGACGACCACATGAGAGAGATGGAGAGAGGACGTGTAGAGAGAATGAGAGAGAGAGAGATTTGTTGCCTCAACTTATGTGTCTAGAAGAGCAATGGGGTGCCTCTCCTTTTATAGGGTTTTGGGATCCATGGATCTCAATCCATGTGTCAACACAAATCCAATGGTCCACATTAATTTGTGTTTCTTTCAATGGTCATGATTTGTTGCTAAAAACACAACAACAATTAATTTAATTTAAATTAAATATATGTTGATAAATCAACACAATTTAATTACAAAATTAAATCATCAATACATGGAGATAATGAAAGGAGAGAAAGCCTCCTTCCATGTGGAGAGGGGGGACGGCCTCCCTTTCCTAATGGGAGTGGTGGCCGTCCACCCTCCTCCATTAGGAAGGTGGCTATTTCACCTTTTATGTAATCTCCATTATTTGCAACAACTTTTGTTGCAAATTATTTCACAAAAAATAAATCCAATTTATTTTGTGAACATTGCAATCATGCCATTGAAAAATTTGTGAATCACATTCACAACCCAAAACAAAATGTAAATTACATTTTCAATTTGATGTCCAATGTGAATCCAATTCACATTAACATTTAATTAACAAATGTAAATTACAAATAGCTCTCTCTTATATATTATAAATCACATTTATAATATATATGACTAATATGGATATTGCTATCCACATTATTCATATCCATGATAATTAAATCATATTTAATCATCATGGATCTCTATTCTCTTGTGTCCAAATAATATGAATCACATTCACATTATTTACATCTTTGATAATCTAATTATCTAAGATAGCTCTCTTTATAATATGAATCAAATTCATATTAATCATGATAATTAAATCACATTTAATTATCCATTTTCTCAATGCTTGAATACATATATCAACAATAGAATTATCCATGAACTCCTTCAAGGATAATGCGCTTTCTCCGCAGATACTTGGAGATAAGGATAGGGCGATTGTATTGTTCCACATATAGTGACATGGATATTGAGATCATATCTCAAATCCAGATCGCGGGCCTCCCATAGATGCTTGATTAAATCAAGACCGTAAATCTAATCTTCTCATTGTATCTGAATCACATTCAGATCAATGTCCAACACTTGGACCAAGATCAGATCACTTCTCTACTGAGAGGAGTCACTAAAATCCAGACCCGTTTCATCACTCCCTAGGAATGGAAGCGTCATGGTTATACAATCGTTTATGATCACATCACCCTCAGGTATTCCCAATACCTGTACATCCTGCATACTGGAAGACTCAGACTAAACCTGAAGTATTCGATCAACTTTATACTGTCTACTTCATGGTTTTATCAGTAAGTTTCTCATTCGATCATTGGGAGTCGGTATCGATCATATACTTTCCAAAAGCATATATCATACCTAGGTCTTGATCATATACTTTCCAAAAGTATATATCAAACCTACAAATTTAGTCAAGCTTTCAAAGCGAGACGACCGTGCGCACGGAATTTGATTCTTCCCAATATCTCATGAGTGAGCTCATGTCTTCCGGTTCAGTAACTGAACCTGTATGATCCCTTTGAGAGATCGTATTACTCATATGCCCTTATATGCACACCAGCGCGCCGGTGTATAGACCTTGATTAGGTCATCAACCTATTGGTCTACCAAATGTACATACTTAGACATATAACAACACATCTGTCTCCGGTCAGAGGATGCGTGCCTATATCATGACAGCATATGATATAGGACTTCGGTTATCTCGATCTCGTTAAGTCAACTCTTTGACCTAACTAATCTGACACCTCCGAATCTCTATTCCTATGCAGAGGACCTGCATCAAGAGGTCGGTCAGATATCAGCCTTCAGAGATAAGGATTGCCATCTCCTACTCAGGCTGGAGATCATCTCTTAACAATCATCTGACGGTGCTTGATGAGTCCTCAATCTAACTCTTTAGATATTCATCTAAGCACCAGCCTCTATGATTCAATAATTGAATCAACAGCTGTATGATCGTTAAGATGGCCATGGTACATAACCCTAATTGTACTAAGGGACCTATTATGCAAATTATGTATTCTTCATTTCAGATTAAGGAGTGAATTGCAATAACATTTATTGCATAATGACTCGCCGTGGGCTCGCATTTCCAACAGTTAGATATGGTGTTCATGATAAAGAAAGTGGTTGCTTTCACTCGT
Source organism: Ottelia alismoides (assembly GCA_037367405.1). NCBI lineage: Eukaryota > Viridiplantae > Streptophyta > Magnoliopsida > Alismatales > Hydrocharitaceae > Ottelia > Ottelia alismoides. Next base: position 41,105 of record JAZKJV010004100.1, read on the forward strand.
AATGCACATACTGCAACCGTATAGCACTTTGAGGATACATGCTATTGTCCTGCATCTTCTTATGTTGTTAAGAAGTTTGAGATCATTGCTACTCCTAATAATTAGTTTCTCATCTGAGGGAGATCATAAGCCCTTTAACTGGTTCTACTAGTGCTCCTCCAGCCTTATCCGACATTACTGCCTCCACCAACACCTCAAATATAAATTATACCTTTACCTCCTATCACAATGTTAATATTATAGATCCTACAACAGAATGGATCATGGACTACATGCGCTTGATTTTTCTATGAATTTGTTGTCTATTAGTCATACTACAAAATATATGAATTATGGTGCCATTTTGACTCCTATTATTGTGTTTCAATATATACTCAGGGCTAGGGAGTTGGATGTATCCATAAGCAAGGGAATTTCTATAGATTAGTCGTGCCTTCTTGTGTCAACCAATCTTCCATTCCTACTGGACATGTCTCTCCGTACATGTGGCACCTTTGATTCGATCATCTTCCTCTGCATAATCTGTGTAGATTCATCCCTCACATTTCGTCTTAGTCCGGTTTCTAAAGAGGCCTTAAATATCGAATTTCGAATTTGTTTTGGTAAAACATGGAAAGAGAAATACAGTGGAATTTCAGTAAAATAGTTGAAAATTGGAAAAAATATTTGAAAACTCATTTTTTTTCTAAATTTAAATTTTCTAATATACTTTAATCAATAAAATAGATAGAAATACACAGTTTTTACTAATATTTAGATATTAACATGATATGTTTCCTTAAATTTTTATCCAATGTCTCCAATAGTTGTTGTATGCCGCTCGAAGGCAGTCATATTTGCAGCATGATTTACCTCGTGACATGACGAGAATGGTGACATGCATAGTAATAATAGTGATGAACATATGCCAACAAAAAAGACTAGCAGAATGATATCTTATGCAAGAAATTAAATATTGAAATGATAGCTTAGATCTTATATCTAACCAATATAATTTGAGCTTAGAAAAGTACTAAATTTAGGAATAAAACAAGACACAATTACACATCTACGCACAGACAAATACCCAAATATTTCTAACATATATGTCTAGTAGATGCATTATAGAGATTGTAATCATAAAATATATCCTATACGAGACAAACGAATCTATTAATACAAAGAAGCTGCATAACATTCACAAGTACAATCTATATTAACTATAATAGAAGGAAACTACTTAACCATCACACGATTTGGAATGTTGCTAACACATTTGCACTTGCACAACCACAAGCATTCCTTGTAGTAAAGAGAAGCAACAAGAAAGATAGTTTGCGAAATGAGCAAATTTCTTATGTCTTGTAAGATGAAATGATGTAATGTAATGCACAAATACACACACACACACACATACATACACACACCTCAAAAGTACCACAAAGTGATCGGAATTAGGTGAAAGAATGGCCTAAGTCCATTCTCGGTGACGGTGTCACCTCTCCAAGGGCCCGCAACTCAACCACCTCATGACACTAACACTCCATTCTCGAACCCCACAGCCTCTCGAACATTACCCATCGCCTCAGTCCTCACTTTGCTTCTCGGTTTCAAGTTTGAACCCCTTTTTTATGTATGTATATCATTTCTTCTCCATATTAGGACTGCATTTCGATTTTCTCGATCCATTTATTCCAGTGCATTCATTTGCATAAGGGTTGTTTCTAAACTGGTCTATGTTTATTGCATAAGTAAATCTTATTCTGGTTCTTCCCTACAAAAGACAATCAATTTCCGTAGGCATTTCAAGGATGTGAATTTTTCATCAAATAACTTCTTTGTCGGATATTATAGTTACAGTCATGTCTATCTGGTTCCTTCTAAAATCCACTCGTTCAAGGTATTGCGAATGGTCGGATGATGCATTACACTTTATGCAGAAGGGACATGTTTGATGAAAATTTTTATAGTGGTTTATATGTTTGTCTCTAGTTTTGCTTCCTTCCATATATTTAAAATGTTATGTTAACTATTATTCTAAATAATTATCACTCTATCCTACACAAAAAAGTCTTCTTTTCTTTGTTACAACCAAGATAATCTACGATTATGGTTTGATGGTCTTAGATAATTCATGCAATGAATGCCAAAAATTTTTGTTGCACATTTGATTTCCTTAGATTGCAATTGTTTTGTGCAAATGTTCTATGATTTCTTTAGATTGCAATTATTTCGTACAAATGTTGAAAGCTAACAAGAGAGGTGCAGGAGATTCTCAAGGAGGAAGAAGCAACTCTGGATGGAAATATTGTGTTCCATCCAAAATGGAAGTCTTAGAAGGGAAATAGTTATCTATGTACAATGGAATTTCTGTGCTAAGGGATAACTAACGGAGTTACGAGACTTAAGTATCATCTTGTAAAAACTGGGAAAAATGTTAAACATGTCCTAGAGTCCTAGTTGAAGTAGTAAATGAAATGAAGTGTTTACTAGAAAATCTTGTAGAAAGAAATAAAGGAGCAATTGAAGAGATGGAAGAACTTTGCAGGTGAGTGCTTACGAAATGGAAGAACCTTGTGGGAGTAACTAACATCAAACATTATCATGAGAGGATCCAACAATATGAAGCAAGTAAGGGATCCTATGAACTTATTTGTTGTTGCATCTGATTGGGGAGGTCCCAATATTGGGACTAGCAACATCATTTAGAAGTAGCATCAAACAACATTGAATGCATCATGGAAGAAAGAGGAGAGAATATCAGGGAAAATTTGGTTCAAACCTTTCATTATACTTTTGACTATGACTTTCCTCACATTGTTGAGATTAATCACTGTCAGGGACTATCTCGAGTCATTTTTACTTCATATGCATGGAAGAGGAATCCGTATTCTTCCAAGCCCCAAGGGAAAAGTGCATGCAACACAATGCAAATCTTTTTTGCCTGATGTTTTCTTTGTGATCAATATAATCAAGCCTTTGGTTATGGTCTTACGGATTGTTGATTCCGAAAAATATCCTCCAATGGGATTCATTTAGTAAGCCATGGCTCGAGGTAAGGAGGAAATTGTGCATAGATCAGGTAGTGATGGAGAAAAGTACAAACTATCTTGGGATACCCTGGATACTAGGTGGGATCACCAACTTCAATCATTTGCATGTTTCTAGTTACTTTCTCAATCCCCATTATGACGAGCCCTCATTTCCACAAATACTGAGATAACAATTGGATTGTATGCTTGCATGGAGATGTTGATAAGTGATCTTTTGGATACGGAGAAAGTTGATCTACATATACATGATTTGAGGAGTGCACGAGGCTTTTTTGGATATTCTAATTATGTAAACACATGCAAGAAGAGGAGTCCTAGGTTATATTCCTTTTGTTGTACTATTCTTTACTTTTCATTATTAAATTCAACCATATATTATGGTTTATGGCAACATCGACTGAGGGGTGGATGGCTTTTTGAGATGATACTCTTGAGTTTACAAAGTTTGCCATAAATTTTTTGAGTTTGGCATGTAGTGCATGTGGATGTGAATGCAATCGAGTTCGTCAAATTGGGTAGTATTTTGAGTATATCATAAAAATATTTTTTAATTATATATGTATGCTAAGCTTGACCATGTCCATGACTCCATGTGTCTTGGGTAGATACATACAAAGAGAAGAAATTGACTCACACAAGAAAAACCCAGTGATTTGGTTTATGTGATGTTTACTTTGAAGTTAAAGCAGAGGGAGGTCAAGAAAAAGACTATGGAGGATCTCATATGCTTGGATGATGTGGATTTTGGTGGTGAGTGGGTATCAGAGCGTTAGACTTGTGAATACAATGCGTATCAAGAACTTGATGCAAATACTCTTCTAGGGGAGGATGCTGAGAAAGATGAGGAAGCACAATATGATTCTCTTATAGGAAGAAGAGAAAAGATAAATGTGATTTTAAGCTTATTTTATTTGAATAAAAATAGGATATATTAACAATTCGTATTGTTTAATATAAATCAAGCTATGGCTGATGTTGATGAGGACAGGGTTCATAGTGGCGATGAATATAGTGATGACGACGATGAAGTAAATTTAAACTACATGGACGATTCATTGCATGATCCAACGAGCAGTAGTGCATCAGAGGATGATAGCCATCAACTTGATGTAGATCTTAGAATTCGTGGCAATGATTAGATGATCTTTAGGAGTCTAGAACGTGGATTGACATTTTGCATTTTCATTTTTTGGATTAGAATTAGAATTTAAAACCTGAAACTTATTATGTTTTGTACTCATTATTTTATCTTGTGCATAATTACAACACTAGTAGTAACATTTGGTATGCTGCAAGTCTACGACAATGATGAATTGCATTAAAAATCATTTATTTACTTTATATGCTTCAAGATTTGTGTTATTGTGTAGATTTCTTAATATTTATATAGTATATTAGGTTAAATTACGAATTTTTGTGGAAAAACTGAGGCCTACCTCTCGGTTGTATTGCTTCTGGTGAAACCGTTTTGTTCCACCTTTCGTCCTTTCAAACCTTGTGTGCATTTGACAGACCAATAGGTTAAGGACCTAAACAAGGTCTATAGATCTGAGTGTTTGTTTTGCAAGTGAGATATGAGATGTATGATATCTCAAAGGACTCATATAGGTTCATATTTTATGATTCGTGAAATGGAGCTAACTCATGAGATATTTGGATCATACCTTATTTCATGCATAGTAAAGGAAACAAGAATTCAGAAATAATAATATATACTTTTTGAAAGCATATGAGTGATATTATCGTCTAGTGGTCGATTAAGAAGTCTATTCATATGAAGAAGACAATCACACAAGCGTTTGAACTTCAGGTTTAATCAAAGTCTTATAGTATGTAAGATGCTTGACTATTGAGAATCCTTTGGGTTGATGCGATAATCATAGATTATGTTGCCTAACACTTTCATTCCGAGGGAGTGATGAAACCAAATGGATTTTAGTAACTCCATTTTTTGGCTAAGTGATTGAGAATTAATTGGATTAAATCCATTGAACCTATTTTTAGTATCCATTTCTAGATCCAAATGTTGGAAATGGAAGTACATATTAGACCCATTTCTATTGTCGATTTTGTGATCCAAATGTTAGAGATGGAAATAGAAATGCTAATGGATATTGAGCCCATTTTTAGTATCCATTTCTAGTGTCCATTTCTATATCCAAATGTCGGAAATGGAGATGGAACCAAATGGGGAAGGAAATGGATCCATATGGATATGCCCATAGATAGTTTAAACCATGAGATTGGATATCAAGTCATATACATGGATAACATACATTATCTCCAAGTATGCATGAATGTTGCTCACTAGTCCTAAGTGGATTAGGACTCGTACATTGAGATATCAAAATCAAGAATGATTGTTATTATCTTGGATATGGGAATATGTGGATATTTTAGAATATTGGTCATTAATTATTCATAAATTAGTTTCTACATGTTTGTGATTCATATACATACATTCAAGACATGAGATAAATGTGAATTTGATTTAGTTTTAATTTGGACTAATGAATTGTATTCATTTTTTACGAGGGTGTTTTTATAAATCTCTCAATATTGACATTTGCAATTTAATTAATCAAGAGATACTTTAATTAAATGTTGAATCCTTAATGGAATTGAAAACAAGAGAGCCAAGCAATATGGGTCTGCCATGGACGTCCACCATGTTGGTTGGAGACCAATTCGTTGGTCTACTTTTTACTTGGATTAGGACTCTATTATTTGGTTTAAATTTGGATGATATTATTGGCATATTGGTTAGTGATTACCATTTCATCACCTTTATTCTATCATTTTGTCCTTGAAAACCCTAGCTAATGCATATAAATAACATTAATTTGTCATAATAGCATGATTTATTGTATTTCTTGCACATAAAACATGGTTTTTAATGCCAAAATTATAGAATAAATAGAATAAAAGAAAAAGGAATAAAATATTGAAAATATGTTATGACCCTAACCCCGAGACCAAGTCAAGAATGGAATTGGTCGACAAGGAATAAAGTAGGGGGATATAAGGGCCAAAAATACAATGAATACCTTATTTATTCATTCTTGATTTATGTATTTTTGACACCTACTTTGTATCTAATTATTTATTCATCAAATAGAGAAACTTTGCACACAAAATTTGTAGATAATAATATTAACAAAATTACAAAATTGAGTTTGTACAAAAATAATACACAGTGTACATTTTATACCCTGAATAAAAAGACAATAACCTAACTTCACAGACTAATATCTTTCAAATAAAAACTCAAAACATAGCAAAATCACTTCTAATTGTATATAACTTTTCAATATCTATTTAATGGAGGTGGTTTCATATTTTTTGGAGTTAAGATGCACAAGATAGGTTTTCGGCCCTTATTGTACATAAGACCGATTAAAATATTCAATTTATTCATTACTTATTATTTTTACAAAGTCATATTTCTATAATTTTGTAAACATTATTTTTAACCTAGGTGTATATTGAAATTGGAATTAAGTCTAAAAGAGAAAGGAGAATAAAATAAAACTATGACAAAACATAGGCAAAATGCCTATACCTATACCTGTAAATTCATATACCTATTGATTTAAATATGCAAATAAACTCATAAAAATAAAATAAAAATATATTTACACTCACAAGAATAACTTATAAAAACATAAAATAAGAAAATAAAATAATAAAATAATATATACAAAGCAAAAATAGAAATGCGCAAAACATAGATGAATATACCTAAAAATATACTCTTGAAAATTAACTACTAATAAATCATGCCAAAAAAATAAATAAAAATCATATTAAAATACTACATAAAAATAAAAAATTTTTATTTATACTTGAAAAATATTAAAATCATTTACTATTTTAGATTAATTATTTTCGAATAAAACCTTTTGTTTTTTCTAGTAGCGGCCTACATGGACCAATCCGCGCACGACCTTCCTTGACCTCTGGTCAACTGTCCCATCTCAGCCTCCATCCACCAAATCTGTCAACAACCCTGTCTTCTCCCATTTTTTGCAGGCATCTCGTCCATCAATCGCGCTTGCTTCCTTCATAAGAATTGTCCGCTGTTCATTGTACAATCATGCTAACTCCTTAGATTGCATGTAAATACATCAGATCAAGAGATAATCACCAGTTAATAAGGGTTCTTTGTGATGTTTATAACTAAACAGCTCCGACCTCCTTCGCAAATTTGGTTTGTTTTCACCCTCATCCCTTCCTCATATTCGGTCCTAGGAGCTTCCTTGTGACAGGAGGAGGATTTTGGCGCCTTGAATCGGTCGGAGGAGGTGGGAGCTGCACCCACGGTGGAGCTCCGGCGACGCCACACTCCCTGGTTCCCCACCAGGTATTAGAGCACCTTTTCTTGCTTTATTAGGTAGATTTTTATCTCAACATTTATTTCCCGCATTTAGTTTAGCTTTTAGCCAAGTGAATCGCCGTGAATCGGTTGAGTCGTAGTTCACCGGAGCGCCGCTCTGGCGACGACTCCCGAACATTCCAGTTAACCTCCGACGCTCGTACCGCTCCCATATCGTTCCCTATCGCTTTCTCCATCATCCGCACGCCCCTGATCAACCGAAGCCCTCGTGGTTCCGGGAATCGACGTTCCAACTCCGCCACTCGTCGACACCTCGCTGCTTCCCTTCATTTTCTGCGCAAAAGCTTCAAACCCTTGGTCTTGGAGCTTCTCCTCGAGCCGCTTGTTCTTCCTGTGCAGGTCTTGATGTAAAAGGAGCCCTCTTGAGCTTGATTGATTCCAGGAAGAGGTTCCTGGAGGTCCTCCCCTACCTCGAGCTCGCCTGATCGTCTGGGACCTCCATGAGCCAAGCAGAGACCATCAGGAGATGCGGGGACTCTCCAGGCATGCGTAGAGACCATCGGAGGCGACGGAGAATGCCGGAGGCGTCGGCTACTCACGAACGAAGCTCACATCGCGCGAGTTTCGTCCCTGTTCTTCCACTCTGCTCCATAGTCGTCCGATCAAGGTGGAGATCCAAGGCGTAGCAGCTGCCGTTGGATGCCAAGCACCAGAGCCATCAGATCTCATCAGGAGATCTAATCTCAACCATCCACCTACGAAGCGTCACCGACCGTTGGATGGGCGACACATAGATAAGTGAAAGCATCATCGTCGTCCATCAACGCCTAATTAGGGGTAATTTACATCTTTAGCCCCTAGATTTTTGTATTTACTGTTTAGTCTTGTAAATAATTTTTAATGTTTAAAATAAAGTGGATATTTTGTAAAAAGGACCCTTAGGATTCTTGTATTTACATTTAGGTCCGATCCATGTCACCTCACGTGCGGTCCCACGTGGGTTTGGGAAAATTATATTGGAGCCCCTATATTTATGCGTATTTCGTAAAAGTCCAATAAATAAAATTTATAGTGTTATATTTTTGTGTAATTTGTGCATGGATCCCTATACTTTATGAAATTGCATTTTGGTCCCTTCGTGTGTACATCACGTGTAGTCCCACATGATAGGTTAAATTGCAAGGTCCCCATGGTGGGGTTTGGAATTTGGATTTGGTCTAGGAACCTCATGTTAATGTTCAAAAATTTTGGGAAATTTCCACAGAACCCCCTGGGCTTTATTTTATTTACAAATACACCCCTACTAGGGCTCGAATTTCTTAATGCTTCCTCTATTTATTTTATGCATCCATAAAACCTCAAAAATCACCAAATAAATAACATAAATTCATGTTGCATTGTAGTTTCACGACATATTTTTATTTTTCATATTTATTTCATTTTAATATTTATAAAAAATCAAAATATGCATTTTGTTTACTATTTGCGATAGAAAACACATAACAATTATAAAACATTTTTGTTAAATTCCAAAAAATTTATATTTTGTGTGTTTATTTGTGTTTTAGCTCCAGACAAAAAAATCACTAAAAAATACAAAATGAAAGTCCTAAAACTTGTAAAATCCCAAAAACCTTTATAAAAACATTAAAAATTCCGGAAAAATCCTAAAAATAAAATTTCAGTTGCTGAATTTTCCTTATTTTATTATCTTTATTTTAAAATTAATTTGAGGAACTTTGGACATTGTTATTTTTCATCCTCATTTTAATGTCGTCTAGCAACTTAGTTCACTGTTTTCTAGTATTTTTGCCTTTAAAAATACCAAACAAATTAGGAAAAATCGAGAAAAATCACAAAAAACATTAGTAAAATATGAAAGTAACAAAAACATTTTATTTGCTGTATTTTGAGTATTTTTCCCTATTTTTACATCTCTCTTATCTCTAGTGTGTATATATATATATTCCTTATTATATATTATATCTTTATTAAAAGAAAAAGAAAATAGAAAAATACAAAATATAAAAAGAAAATACAAAATTAGTAAATTTAAAAAACAAAATACAAAAGTATAAAATCAAAAATTAATAAAAAAATATAAATTTAAAAACCCACAAAAAGACTTGTGTGCATACATGACCAGCTTGTATATGATTAATTGTAGGCTACCAGTTTTTGTTCTCTGTGGTTCGTCCTCTACATGCTTACGTACTATGCATTATTATGGTAGAGTTAATAAATTTTAATTCACATTTTTGGGACTCGATTGATTTATTCTTTATTGTGGGTAAATTCCTGCTTAACAGGGGTTTCGTGAGTGGTCGCCTCAACGACTTCGTCGCCGCCTTATGTGGGATGTATTTTGACCCTTGCAAAACACCTGTTATCAGATGGCGCCATAGACGGGGAGCAATGAGCGTAGCTTACTTTACTGTGTCGTGTTGTAAATACTTGTATGATGTTTTTGCTAATATTCATGAATTGCTTGTAAATATATATTTCCTTTGTTTATATTCTTTGATGATTTGTGCTAATACCCTTTTTCTTGCAACTTTGATGTTAGGGTCTGGCACGCGAGGACGATCGTCTAGGATGCCGGTGCAGCCAAGCATGAAGGAGGGTCACGCCTGTTTGACTAGCTAGAGCAAGCACCAAGGAAGCAAGAAGAAGGCTTAGCTAGTTTAAAAAAAATGAACTTTTATGTGAGAGAGAGACAATTTTGGCATGTAATAATATGGACTCTACTCTTCACAACGAGGTTCAGTGGCCAGGTGTTTGCTCACTTGGGGGCCTCGTCGTGGCTTTTTCGTATTTTCCCGCTTTCTTTTCTTTGTTTCCCGCGGTTCTGAGCTTTCGGCCCTTTTTTGTTTTGTTTTATGTGCATGGAGCCCTAGACTTAGGTTGCGTGACTCGGTAGCTAGGTCCACACATTATTAAGAATGCTTGTTCCTATAGTCTATTACGTATGGATCTAGTCATATCTAATAAATGTGAGTTGTTTAAAGTCAGACCCACATGCCATGAGAGACGTCGTACAACGCTGGCAGGACCCGTTGTGGCGGGCACCAAGACGTTTCCAAGATCGGACTCTAGGGTTAGATTTTGAATAACAAACATATGGTTCTTCACGATTAATAGCAACCACTGTTTAGGGTGATTTTGTCGCTTGCACACAGTCATGTAGTTAGGTTTAGAAATTCTGTTTTGCATACCGCATGGAGAGAGTTGGGATGCACTGTAAGTCTTCTAACTCAACATGCATCATTCGGCTCAACGGTGAGATTTCCATTATTGAACCAACTTGCACAGCTTTTCCACTATATCCCTCTGATTTTAAGCACCTAGGACATAAATGAAAATCTACAAAAATGTTAGGCGTTGGTATGAAAACAGACTCAAAAAAAAAATGAAAATCCAAAAAACTAAAACAAGGGGACTTCTAAATAAACTTTGACCTTAATTAAAATTCGTAATGGATTATCATTGTATTGGGTTCATAAAGCCCTCATTGTTTTCAGGTACCTTTGGAGGGGGACCAAAACCCCACTCCCATGAGCGAGGCACATCCCATAAGGAATAGAGCCAAAGTCCTAGTCTGCAACTGCCTTGTGTATCGCCTGGATTTCCGAAGTATTGTCGCTTCTATCGTACGTGACCGAGTAGGGCATTGTCAACGATGATGTTACCGCCTTGTGTTGAACATTGACATGGTCTGAAGTACTGAGCATAGGCCACGCCTTCACAGGGGTGTCTGTCTCATCAGTTTACGTCCGAGTAGGTTCTTGCACGCTCACGGATGATTCCGTTCCAAGCGAGAACCGAATTATTGGTTTCGCTTATTGGCTTCCTCTCTCTATATCTTTAGCTGAGTAGGGATCCAAAAAGGAATAAAAGGACCTCAAAAAGTACAGACTACAGGTTATAAAGGAGGAGGACATGTACATGATAGTTTTCTGGCAGTACTCTCTCTCCTATAGGGGTAGCGTGCTAAGGACTTGTTATATGATATAACTGAAATAACAACTCTAAAACGGAAAAGATAATAAGTAGCCAAACCTTTACGGCTCCACATGGTGTGAGTTAATGAACCCAATTTTGTATTGCATTTGTATGGATCTAGATTAAGTTTCAAAGATAAAGTCCCTCGCCTTTGCGCATATATTGTTGTATCATTCCCCTATTGACCCCCGCTCAGTTCGAGCCTTTCTACTGTTTTGCACTCCTCTTTACTCCTCATTGACCATCGTATTCTTCTTCCAACATACAATTCTCTCTTGCTTCGCGAAGCCGATCCACGGATGGTTTCCGTCGGGACCCCGCCGATACCCACATCGATTCCATAGACTCGACTTTGCCAATAAATTCGAGGCGATTCCCGAGAACCCGATCTGAACTTTATGGATCGATCTCCAGACTCCTCGTCTTCTACCCTTCTTTCGACCATCCAATAAACCGGGATCACTTTTGTCCCACTTTCACCGTTGTGAATGGAAGTCGATCACAGTCCATATCCTTTTCCATTCATAACATTCTGGAATTGACTTTGATTCCAGATCCATCATGACTGATGAATAAGATTGCAAGTGGTCATATTAGGATTCTCTCATTATGCAGATAGAAGACAGACCAAGCCCTGGATCCTAATCTGAAATACATTTCGTCAGACTCAGACCCTGACATGGCTCCTCAAGGAAAGGGAAAGGGTCAGCAGCCACCCCATCCAGAGCAAGGACAGATGCCTGATCAGAATTTGGTTAATAGACAACTGTTGGCATCCATCCAAGCTATCCAACAACAGGTGACTGAGCAGGCCCTGGCACAGACTGCTTTCCAAGAGATGCTATATGATGTAATGAACATACCTGAGGGAGAAGGAGGAGGACGAGGAGGTGATAACCCTTCTGATGACGATGACGAAGACCTGGACATGGCAAGACCCAAACCTACATTGAAGGAGACATATAACCCTAGAGATAGCCAGATGACCGAGTGGATACTCATTCCATCGGTACATGCTCACTTCGAGCTAAAGCCCCAGTTCCTCGCTCTTCTTCCATCTTTCCATGGAAACACCAGTGAAGAGCCGTATATAAACCTGCAGTAGTTCTCCCACATCTACCGAACCACCCACTATCTGAATGTCCCTCTGGACATTGTCAAAATGATGTCATTTCCCTTCAGCTTACAAGACAAGGACGTCTATTGGGTCAACCATTTAGGGAAGGTTGTAACCACCTGGGAGGAACTGAAGTCAGCTTTCCTGCACAAATTTTATCCTCTCGGATGGCTCAACCAGATGCGAGCACGTATAAGCAACTTCTCTCAGGGAGCGCACGAATCCATACATGAAGCCTGGGAGAGATTCACCGATCTGCAGGAGAAATGCCCCCATCATGAGATCCCGAAGACCATCTTGGTCCAACACTTCATCGGGGGCCTGAACGTTGAAAGCCAAAGGCTCGTCGACGTAGCGTGTGTGGGCTCCCATTTCAACAAGGATGAAGATGTAGTCTGGCAAATCTTTGAAGAAATGGATGAAGGAGAGGCCTCCCTCTCTTCATAAAAAACATACCAAAAGCAGCCCCAGTTCCTCCCGAAACAAGTGCACATGGCAGCGTCCCGCGAGGCGGAGAGAGATGAGAGCTCCAATCTCAGTAACATCGGGGGCCATCTCTTGAAGGTTGATATTATTGAGAAGCGATCACAAGACCTTGAAAAGCTTGCTGTGATCGAAAAGAGGACTCAAAACCTTGATAAGCTAGATCAGATCACCAAACACTTAGAACTGCTAGTAGACACAATTAACTCTGTCCAGTCGACAGTACCATCAGAAGCTCCTGCTGAGAAGAATGACGATCTACTATCGCCACATCAGCCTCAACCCAGCTAGCAGCCACCGACATTCCAGCACGTGTACTATGTGCAGGCGCCTGACTAGGGCCAGCCGCAATAACAGATGGTTCTGTACCAACCAGATTATGTAGCAGGATCCGATCTAGCCTTCCCACCACCGCCCCTGATTCAAGAAATCAATGGGGTTTGGAGCAATGAAGCACATCCAACCCGTCCCATGGGACAACCTCAAGGTCAGCTACCAGACAACCGGCAATACCACCAACCTCAGGGTGGTCGATTTGGGCAGTCCTCACAGCCGCCGCCACAGTATCATCAGCCTCCCTGATATACAAATCAATGGAGGCAGAATCAACATTATCAGCAGCCGCATTGCCGCCAGCCACAACCCTTTCATCAGTATGCGGCCGCTCCACCTCAACAGTACCTACAGTATTCCCCTTCCTCTTACCAGCAGTTTCAACTTCTTGCACCACCCCAACACCACCAACAGCCTGAGCACCAGCACATGCAACAACAACGTGGTCTGCACGTTGAATCTACAGAGGCAACTCCTGTGAACCGAACCATGGATTGCTTGGCCCAACTCGTCAAAGGGCTAGCAGATATGACCAAGAGGCTCGACGATATGACCACCACCAGGACCACTGTCCTAGCTAAGGTCGAGGCCAGTCCCAATAGCTTAAAAAAGAAGGAGCAGGTAGAATGTGATGTCCTGTCTATGTCTATAGAGTCAGAAAATGAAAAGAATGCTTGTTCTAATGTTGTTACTCTCAGAAGCGGTAGTGCCTTACCTCCGCCTGCTATCAAGAATGGGGAGAATAAAGAACCAGGTGAATCGTCATCTTCTGCATTAGTCGTGCCAGCTACAGGGATGGGTGAGGAGGAAGAAGAAGGAGGAGCCATTCCCGCAGTCATCCACCACCATCTTCATAAGCAAAAACCACAAATAAATCAGCAAAACCAAAAAGAACAAAAAGAATTTCGCAGCCAAAGCAAAGCCGCGCCAGCCTCGGAGGAGCAGCCTGCAACAACCGATCCCTCGCCAGCCTACGGACCAGAGGCCTTACTTTTTGCTCGCCCATCAGCACCAGTATCTCAAGACCCAACTTGTACTCCTTTTTGTAGTCCAGATGTACAACAATTTGTGGGCAATAGTTCTGATGTAAATAAGAACTCTACTCTACCTATCAGTGATATAAATATTCCTTTTCCTAATGCTATTGAAAAATCCAAAAAAAATGCAAAAAGAAAAAGTGCATTGTTTGATCTTGGAGTTGTGGCAATGTTAGATAACTTAAACGTTAAGATTCCCTTACTGAAGGCCATGGAATATATGCTAGCTGTAAAGAAAGGTTTAAAAGAAGCATGTATCAGCAAGCGTCGACCAGCACGCAAGAACAAATGCAATCAATTCAAGAGGCACGTGCTCTCCATGGACACTGTTGCGGCTATCAGCAATCTCCCTCAGAAGAAACAAGACAAAGGAGCACCTCTTATCAGTTGTGAGATATTTGATCAGGTCTTCGAGCGTACTCTCCTTGACAGCGGGTCTTCTATCAACCTTTTGCCCTCGTCCCTAATGCAAGAATTCAGGCTAGGTCCGCTTAAGCCAACACAGATGATCCTTCAGTTCACCGACCGATCCACCAAGCGACCTATAGGCTTGGTGGAAGACGTTGTGGTGAAGGTGCGGGAGATGCAATTCCCTGTTAATTTTGTGGTCCTTGAGATGGACTCACCTGCACCCTTACTCAAGACCCCTATCATCCTTGGCCGACCATTCCTGCGTACCTCAGGTGCCTTGGTTGACTACGAGTCAGGCAAGATCACTTTCTGCTCGAAAAGTAAGCATATCACTATAGACATGATCAGAGAGCCGAATGCGACGACTAACGAGAGCCATGCAGTATCAGAAGCAGACTGTGACTTTATCACAGAGATCAGGGACTCGTTACTTTCACTGAAGGATTCGTGGACCCAAGAAATCCTCACTCTTGTGGAGGACTTGGAAAGCACATTTGACATATGCTCCGATGATTCTTGGGAGACAGACTCTGAGATGTTGATACACCTATGTGATTTCAAGAATTCACTCCAGTACGAACATACTGAGACTATTGCAGAATCGTTCAGCACATCATCAGGATCTCAACAGGATACTAAGAACAGTAGCTCCATCAATGAAGAATACCCCACCACCAGTATAGTGTCTGAAGTGACCAACAAGTTGGACAGAATGAGACCAGATCTCAAGCCACTTCCTGCAGGCCTAAAGTATGCTTTCCTTGCGGGTGAAGAACACATGTATCCAGTTATCATCAGCAGCAGGATGAACCCGGATCAGGAATCTCAACTTCTCGAGGTTCAAGAAAAGAACTGCAAGGCACTTGGTTGGTGTGTATCAGATCTTCGTGGGATAAATCAAGCTCTGTGTTCACACCACATTTATCTGGAAGAAGATGCCAAGTCGTCCCGCGAATTCTAAAGAAGGCTGAATCTAAACCTCCGGACGTCGTCATGAAAGAGATCACGAAATGGTGTAATGCAGGCTTCATCTATCCCATCTTTGATTCAAAATGGGAGAGCCCACTGCATGTAGTTCCAAAGAAATCAATGCTTACCGTGGTTACCAATGACAAAGGAGAGGAAATATCCACTCGGGTACGAACGTCCTGGCGGGTGTGTGTTGACTACCGCCATCTTAATGCAGCAACTAAGAAGGACCACTTCCCCTTTCCATTCATTGACGAAGTTCTGGAAAGACTAGCATGCAAGGAGTTCTTCTGCTTTTTGGATGGGTATTACGGGTACACCCAGGTGGCGATCGCCCCTTAAGATCAAGAGAAGGCTACCTTCACTTGTCCGTTCGGCACCTATGCCTTCAGGAGAATGCCCTTTGGATTATGCAACGCACCTGCGACATTCCAGAGATGCGTGCTTGCAGTTTTCGTCGAGATGGTAGGCAGCTTTCTCGAGGTGTTCATGGACGACTTCTCAGTCTAGAGTGCTTCAGAAATGTCGTGAAGTCAATTTAGTGCTTTCATGGGAAAAGAGCCACTTCATGGTCACCGAAGGAATAGTGCTGGGTCATGTCATTTCCAAACGTGGCATGGAAGTCGACCCATCAAAGGTGGATGTTATTGCAAATCTTGAGCCATCTCAGACAGTCAAAATGTGAGGTCATTCATGGGGCATGTGGGATTTTACAGACGATTCATCAATGATTTTAGCCGCATCACCCGACCTCTGACAGAGCTTTTGTGCAAGGAAACTGAGTTCAATGTCGATCACGAGGTTCTCCCTGCCTTCAATCAACTGAAGGAGCTCATCACTCAAGCTCCAGTCCTACAACTGCTGGATTGATCTCTCCCTTTTGTGATCATGATTGATGCTTCAGACTTTGCAGTCAGGGTTTTTCCGGGACTTAGAAAAGACAAAGCGCCCTATGCCATTCACTACGCCAGCACAACATTAGATAAGGCGCAAAGAAATTATACTGTGACAGAAATGGAGTTGCTGGCTGTGGTTTTCTCCCTAGAAAAGTTCAGATCCTATTTGCTTGGATCAAAAGTTACCATTTTTACGGACGACTCTACTATCCGATACCTACAACAGAAGAAGGATGCCAAGCCTAGACTAATTAGATGGATCCTTCTCCTCCAGGAATTTGATTTGAAAATCAAGTACAAGCCTGGAGTTCAGATTGTCGTAGCAGACCATCTTTCCAGAATTGAACGTAAGAGCCTCCCCTGAACAATGCACCTATCACAGAAACCTTTCCTGATGAGTCAATTTTAGCAGTGGAGTCGCTCCCTTGGTATGCTGATATAGTCAATTACCTCGCTTTGGGGGTAATACCATCGTATTGGATGAAGAGTCAGAAGGATAAATTCATGTCGATCATCCTTTTCTATTATTGGCAAGACCCTCTCTTATTCGAAGAAGGAGCGGATTGCATTTGGCGCAGGTGCATACCTAAGGAGGAGCATTATAGTGTCCTCAAGCATTGTCACTCGCTCGAATCTGGTGGACATCACTCTGGAGATCGTACGACAGCTAAAGTACTTCAGTGTGGCTTCTGGGGGCCCACACTATTCAAGGATGCAGCAGAATTTATCAAACGATGCATTGACAATCAGAGATTGAAGGGTACACTCACTGCAAAGGATTCGATGCCTCTGAAGATCATTCAGATAGCAGATGTTTTTGATGCATGGGGCATTGATTTCATGGGACCTTTCCCTAATAGTCAGGGTTTTGAGCACATACTCCGTAGATTATGTAAGTCGTTGGGTTGAAGCTATTCCCGCTCGAGCCGCTGACAGTCAGACAGTGTGCCGATTCTTGAGAGATAACAACATTATGGGGTTCGGGATTCTAAAGATTCTCATATCAGATGGGGGTAGCCATTTCATTAACAAAAAGGTCAAGAAATTAACGAAGGAGTATGGCATTGACCATCGAGTCGCATCTCCTTATCATCCACAGACCAATGGCATGACCGAATTGTCGAACAGAGAAATCAAGACGATCCTTCAGAAACTTGTAAATCCGGATAGAAAGAACTGGTCTCAACTCTTGGACTCAGTCCCCTAGGCTTACAGAACCTCCTACTAGTCTCCCTTGGGCATGTCTCCCTATCGTCTTGTATATGGAAAGCCATGCCATCTGCCCGTCGAATTAATCCACAAGTCTTTATGGGCAATCAACATATGCAATTCAGACTCATGGAAAAGTGGTCAGAAAAGAAAAGATGATCTGAACAGACTCTTGGAGTTCCGAGACTATGCATACGATAACATATTGATGTACACTGAAAAGGTGAAATGCTGGCATGACCGACACATCAGACGAAAGACCTTCGAAGTTGGACAGAAGGTGTGGTTATTTGATGCAAAGTTACGGATCTTACCGGGCAAATTAAAGAGTAAGTGGACAGGGCCATTCCGAGTTCGTGAAGTGCATGACAATGGAAGCGTTGCCATATCAGATCTGTCTCCTGACGCACAACAATTCCTCGTCAACTATCAATTCCTGAAGCCTTACCTCGAGCCTGATACATTCTTGGCCGTTGTCGACTCCATCCAGCTTCTACGCATTGATGAGATATCCACAACGTTATCAGCATCACAAGATTTAGACACCACACCTCATAAACTATTCATCTGATTTCTTCTTTTCTTCCTTTCTTCTTTTCATAGGTGCTACCCTTGTATCCATTGCCTATACTTAGGATACACTTTACCCTAAGTATAGGGGGGTGTGCACCCCGAGTCTCTTTCTTCGTCAATCTCCTTGCTTGTCTCCTCTGCTATACTCAGGGATACTTTACCCTAAGTATAGGGGGAGACAATCTCAGTACGATCTGTCCATTCTCATCCTTGACCATCCCCGCCTTGTGTACAGTCTACTATACTTAGGATTATTTGATCTTAAGTATAGGGGGGAAGGTCAACTTCTTGATTTATTTATCCTCTTATTCATTCATTCTTTCAACTTTTCTCTACTTAGTTCGAGTTATGTCTTTCTTTCTTTTCTTTGATCTATGAGGACATAACTCGAGCTAAGTATGGGGGGTCGTATATACTATGTATATACTATAAGCCATAACTCGTATTGTAAATAAAAATAGTAAAATAATATCTAAAGCTAAAATAATATTAAAATTAGTTCCACTAATAAAAGATGATTGAGAGCTCCTTAGATTCTTTTTGTACATACTGATTAATAAATCAGGCAAAAAGTAGTTTTGTATAAGATTTGAAACTCTCGGTGAAAAATTTTGTGAAAACTGCTTGAAAGTAGTTTGTAAAAAGTGTTCAACCTTTGTAAATATTTTTGTTTGCAAAATCTATTTTCTTTGAGTGAAATAAAAATATTTGAAAAGCAGTTTGCAAATGGTTGGAAAAATGGTTATAAAATTATTTTGAAAAATCTATCTAGACTGCTTGAAAAACTTCAGCAAAATGATTTTCAAATGCGTGTACATGTTTGTAAAAATATTTTGGACTATACTCTTCAAAATCTCTTGAAAATGATTTTCAAATAAATCTGAGGAGTATACACACAAAAATTTCTCATGCAAAAACAAGCAATAATTCCAAATAAAACTTGTAAAAGCCTAAACCATTTTCTTTATATATACAGATTAATAAACCTGGTTAAATATCTTTGCAAAGGATTTGAAAACCTATTTACAAATGATTTTAAAAATGTTTGTAAAAAAATTTGTAAAATGTATATAGTGTTGGCAAAAACTTTGAAAAATGGATTTCAAAGGTTTGTAAATATTTGCAAAAACTATTTTGTATTATAGTTTTCAAAATTATTTTCCAATAAATTTGAGGAATAAAAGCAACATTAAATATATATATATATATATATCATAAATAAAATACATTAAATTCTTTATCAATTGTATATACACCTAAATAAGTCACTTTGTTAAAACCTATAAAATTATTTAAATTCTTAAGTCTTGAAAATATATAAAGCGGCACGCCCGTGTAAATAGCTGTACATACTTTTTTACTTTGGGTATCGAAAATTCTTTGATTTGCAAATTCTTTGTTAAAAAATTCTTCTCTTTGTTTTCAAATTCTTTGAAAAATTGTATTATTCTTTGCATCATAGCATAGCATGTGCATGTCTTTCATATTCTTTTTGAGCGTGCTTGATGATTGAACCAGTCCAATAAAGTCTAAAGTTGGAGCTTGGTTGGACCTTACTGCACCTAACTGTTGTGGAACCTTATGGGAACTAGGTTTAAGGTACTTCAAGTCTATTCAGACTTAGTTCTTTGAGAAATCAGGGCAGGGTTTAGGTCACCTCAACTGACTAGCTAGAACTTTTTCGAGACACACGCAAGACTCTTGTCGGTCGTGACCTAACTTGGACACTTGCACTTTTCATTTGGCTCGGCTCAGTTGGAATTGTGAGGGGTTGGATTTGTCCTCGTCTAGGGAGGGAAGTGCACCTCAAGCTGGTCCAGTTTCAATGAAGTAGAATAACAGGAGAGTGTGGGTTGCAATAAAGCTTCAAAAGAGGGATAGTCTTCTGGATCAAGAGGAAAAAGTCCTTATGTAAATGTTGCTGTCAATAGTATGTTGAAAAAAAACTTCAAAAAAGTGGACATGCTTGTAAATAAATAAAAAAATAATAATAAAGTGCCTGCCGGTGTATGTATATTTGTTGTATTGAAAATAAGAAAGCTTGAGCATCAAAATTATACCATGTGAGCCTGCAGCTAGATGACTTGACTACACTGGTCTTGCATCCCAGGATAGGTAGCTACACTGGCTACTGTCCATTCTCTTCTTCACCTCCTCCTCTTGAGTTGGATGCCACTTGAACTTAGAAGGGAATACCCCGCTCCTCGACGACAGAGGGTTGGATTGGGGAATCATTGGGTTGCCATTCTGGAGAAGTCAGTTCCTTTGTTATTTCAGTTGGGGAGAGCCACTATCACTTACACTGTACAAGTCAGCTTCATAGTCATAAGGGTTTGCATATGATGTAGGCCAGTTCTGACCAGGCTATTGAGGTGGGTTGAACCGAGTTCTGTGACTCTCGAAGGTTGTTGTGTTTTAAATTTGGTTTCCAACCAGGTTCCACACACTTTCACATCAAGGTCTAACCTGAGCTCCAAATTCTGATTTTGTAAGGACAAATATGGCACTGAAAGCAATTCTACTCACTCTATCTTTGTCAATCTTCTTTTTCTTTTCTTCTTATTCTTTGTTCTTTTTTGTATTTATTACATTAGTATTTGCTAGGGACTAGCAAAGGCAAGTATAGGGGGGTGATGAATCTCTATTTCATCACCTTTATTATATCATTTTGGCCTTGAAAACCCTAGCTAATGCATATAAATAACATTAATTTGTCCATAATAACATTTATGATTTATTGTATTTCTTGCACATAAAATAAGGTTTTTTATGCCAAAAATACAGAATAAAGAGAAAAAAGAAAAAGGAATAAATTATTGAAAATATTTTATGACCCTAATCCCAAGACCAAGTCCAGAATGGAATTGGTCGACAAGGAATAAAGTAGGGGGAGATAAGGGCCAAAAATACAATGAATACTGTATTTATTCATTCTTGATTTATGCATTTTTGACACCTATTTTGTATCTAATTATTTATTCATCAAATAAAGAAACTTTGTACACAAAAGTTGTAGATAATAATATAAACGAAATTACAAAATTGAGTTTGTACAAAAAAAATATACAGTGCCGTCCGATCCTCGTCCGAACGAAGCTCTCCGCGCGCGAGATTCGTCCTTGTTCTTCCACTCCGCTCCATAGCCGTCCGATCAAGGTGGAGATCCTAGGCGTAGTAGCTGCAATTGGATGCCAAGCACCAGAGCCGTCAGATCTCATCAGGAGATCTAATCTCAGCCATCCACCCATGAAGCGTCACCGACCGTTGGATGGGCGACACGTGGATAAGTGAAAGCTTCATCGCTGTCCATCAACGCCTAATAAGGGGTAATTTACATCTTTAGCTCCTTGATTTTTGTATTTACTATTTAGTCATGTAAATAACGTTTAACATTTAAAATAAAGTGGATATTTTGTAAAAAGGACCCTTAGGTTTCTTGTATTTACATTTAGGTCCAATCCACGTCACCTCATGTGCGATCCCACGTGGGTTTGGGAAAATTATACTGGAGCCCCTGTATGTATGCATATTTCTAAAAACTCCAGTAAATAAAATTTATAGTGTTATATTTTTGTGGAATTTGCGCATGGATCCCTATACTTTATAAAATTGCGTTTTGGTCCCTACGTTTGTGCGTCACGTGTAGTCCCACGTGATAGGATAAATTGCAAGGTCCCCCTGGCGGGTTTTGGAATTTGGATTTGGTCTAGGAACCTCATGTTAACGTTCTGAAATTTTGGGAAATTTGCACAGAACCCCTTGGGCTTTATTTTATTTGCAAATACACCCTTACAAGGGCTGGAATTTCTTTGTGCTTGCTCTATTTATTTCATGCATCCCTAAAACCTAAAAAATCACCAAAAAATATCATAAGTTCCAGTTGCCTTGTAGTTTCACAGCATATTTCTATTTTGCATATTTATTGAATTTTAATATTTATAAAAAATCAAAAATATGCATTTTCAGTACTGCTTCCATTAGAAAATACATAAATAGTATAAACAATTTTTGAAAAATTCCAAAAAAATATATTTTTTGTGTTTATGTGTGTCTTATCTCCATACCAAAAAATCACTAAAAAATACAGAAGGAAACTCCTAAAAATTGTAAAACCCAAAAAACTTTTATAAAACATTAAAAAATTCCAGAAAAATCCTAAAAATACTTTTTCTGTGGCCGAATTTTCGTTATTTTATTATATCTATTTTAAAATTAATTTGAGGGATTTTGGACACTGTTTGATATTTTTCATCCTCATTTTAATGTCGGCCAACAACTTAGTTCGCTGTTTTCTAGTATTTTTGCCTTTAAAAATACCATAAAAATTAGGAAAATTTGAGAAAAATCATAAAAACATTAGAAAATATAAAAGTAACAAAAACATTTTATTTGTTGTATTTTGAGTATTTTCCCCTATTTTTATTTCTCTCTTATCTCTAGTGTATATATATATTCCTTATTATATATATATATATCTTTATTAAAAGAAAAAGAAAATAGAAAACTACAAAATATAAAAAGAAAATACAAAATCAGTAAATTAAAAAATCAAAATACAAAAGTATAAAATAACAAATTAATAAAAAATATAGATTTAAAAACCCACAAAAGACTTGTGTGCATACATGACCAGCTTGTATATGAATAATTGTAGGCTACCAGTTCTTGCTCTCTATGTTTCGACCTCTACATGCTTACGCACTATGCATCATTATGGTAGAGTTAATAAATTCTAATCACATTTTTGGGACTCGATTGATTTATTCAATATTATGGGTTAACTGCTACTTAACAGGGGTTTCGTGAGCAGTCGCCTCAGCAACTTCGTCGCCGCCTTGTGTGGGACGTATTTTGACCCTTGCAAAACACCTGTTATCTGTTATCCAACTCCTTGAAGGTTTAGGAATCCATCACAACCATCCAAAATAAAATTAAAGCCTTCGTCTTGGTCATCCACTTAGGTATTTCAAGAGGGACTTGGCTTCTCTTTGCATACAATTAATTCAATTGCTTGGAGTGCCTCTCAAAGTCTTGAAGATAAAATTAAAAGAGAAGACTCTTCATATTTCTTGGTTGTTCTCATCATCTAGCATACAAAACCTTACCCATCCACCCCTATTGCATCACCTTCCTCTGTATTTTATTGACCAATCGTGAGAGGAGTTGTCTTCTTCATCGTGCTTCGTGTACACATAGAAGAATCAGGATGTATAGATCATCTAGATCTCTATTTACGTGGGTAACTTTGTGTAGAAGATCTCTCAAGTTCGTGGGAAGCAGCACGAGTCATAATCGTGCCCATGATAGAAATTATTGTCGGATCAAACTTGATTCAGGAGGTCTCTTCCTTTAGAGACCCACACATCAACAATATTCTTTATTACTTTGTTATATGAAATGATTTAAATATTGTTTCGTATACCACGTGGTTTCACATTTTCAATCAATTTTTATAAGGTTGCATCGATGATCATACGATGAACATCTTTATCTAGGAATTTGATTCATTATTTCCGCGTTTCCATTATGTGTGAGATCAGACCTCCCTTCAGTTATCGAGGCAAACACCGTCTTCTCTTAGATATTAGTGGGATTTTCCTGATACAGAGTCATGCTCCTTACTCTTATTGGGGAGATGTCCTCAGTACTTTTTACCTCATCAATTGTATGTTGTCTTTCTATTAGGAGAAAAGGTTCCTTATTCGATTGCATTTCCTGAGAAGGTCATATTCTCTATAGTACCTCGTGCCTACGATTAAGTAGTCTTTATCCATCACTTGACTCCCAACCATGACAAGCTCTCCCTCAGATTTGTCAATTGCTTATTTATTGGCTATCAATGTTCTGAACCTACAAGCGAAAGTACTATATCCGTGTTAAGTCTAGGTCACTTTCTTTAAGTTATGTATTTTTCTCCCACAGTTGACATGGTGAACCCTTCTGAATATGATAATGTGATTTACATTCCACCTCTTTTGCCATACCTCCTGTGTTTTAGACTTTACCTCATGTGTACATTCACAGACCGACTACTAGATCCCTTTGCTCATGTGCCTTCCCCATCATACAACATGCTTTAGGCAAATCCTGAATACTTGGTTTCTATTGATGGTCTATTGGTGTTTCTTTACAAAAGTAGGCTATACATGATAAGAGTGTAGCTCCTCAAGTAATCATCGTACATGAGATAGATC
Organism: Ottelia alismoides; assembly: GCA_037367405.1. Lineage (NCBI taxonomy): Eukaryota > Viridiplantae > Streptophyta > Magnoliopsida > Alismatales > Hydrocharitaceae > Ottelia > Ottelia alismoides. The sequence continues at coordinate 65,697 of JAZKJV010004100.1, forward strand.
ATTCAAAGGATATTTGCCCACCCATTGCACTTCCGACGAGGGGAGGAACATGCTACATACACACTTAAACATATTTCACTAGGGCTTCTATCAGAGGACTTCAAGAAGTTTTACTGGGACTGTCAACCATTACGATCCCAAGCATGTAATAGAAGGCTATGCAAGACAATCTACGACATCTTGCTATGGAGGCAATTTGTTCCCCTCTGAGATATCGCAATTTCAGTTATGCCCCTATCTTTTTAGTGATATCATTTGTGCCCCTCACTTCTTTCACAATGATCACTTGTGCCCCTCGGGTTAATGCTGTCAATCCTCATCCTTAACAATCGTTAATTTTGGGGATACATAGGTAATTAACTTAAAAACGAAGGGTAAAAATATTTTTCTTCTCACTTTCGTCTTCTTCCTCCATCATTTTCATCTTCTTCTTCCTCCCCCCCCTCTAGACCCGCCTTCGTTGCCGCCCTTCCCCCTCCAGGCCCTCCTAGATTCCCCCTTCGCCTAGCTCCCCTCCGCCCCTGCACCCCTACCCCGCCACGAGGTCTATCCCAGCACCTCCCTCCTCTGCCCCCTGAGGTCCACCCTGACACCTCTCTCTCCCTTGTCCCCGCAATTCTCCCCACCAACACATCCCTCCCTCCACCCCAAGGTCATCCCCCCGCGCCTGTACCTCCACCCTTCCTGCGCAACTCCCCCTCTGCCCCGATGCCCTACCCTCCGCCCCTGCACCCCCTCTCCCGCCCCAAGGTTCGCCCCGACACCTCCATCCCATGCCCCCACCTCTCCCAACCCATGCATCTCCCCCTCCGCCCCAGGGTTATCCCCCACCCTTGCACCTCCACCCATCGTGAACACCTCCCCCTTCGCTCTGATGTCCTCCCCTTCGCCCCTACACCCCTCCGCCCCTCCGCCACATCCTCGCACCTCCCTCCCATGCCATGATAGCTTATTTCAGACCATGATAGCTTATTAAAAATCCTAAGAGTGGAGATAGACACCTTGAGTTGGTCATCATTGTATCTTAGTAATAAAAGAAAGTCATCCACAAAATGGGCATTTGTGATCATGGAATCCAATCCCATTTTTTAAACGAATCAGTTTCCCACTCAGACCTAACTTGTTCAAGATGGCATCAAGAACATTTAAGGCATGGATTAACATGAGAGGAGATATATAATCACCTCAATGTACTCCTTTTCCTGGTTTAAGACATCCCAATGATGTTCCATTTACTAGAAAAGAGACTCTCATGGTTTCGAAGATGGCTTTGATCCATGAAATAAACTGGGAAGGATAGTTAGATGCCTTTAAAACCGCTAAAATAAAAGGCCAGCAAAGAGTATCGAAGGCCTTTTGGAAGCCAATTTCAAGGATAAATACTTTGGTCTTAGTTCTAAACCAATCAACTTTTATGGCCGAAGCCATGAAGAACGTGTCAGCATCTGATGAGTTCTTGAGGAAGGCAAGTTGGGTGGGATTAAGTCTGAGAGAATGGTAGCCAGACAGTTGCAATCACTTTTGAAATAATATGAATAGAGATATTAATCAAATTGATTGGGCGATAATTCTCAATATATTTTGTTTCTCCCTTTTTTAGATGAGGGTCGTTGATGCATTGTTCAAATGGTAGAAGTTATTTGCTAGAAATTTACTGTTGGGGTCACAAAAAGATCATAAAGATCTATCTTAAGGATTGTCCAAAATTTTTGGATTAATTCCATACCATCTAAACAAGGGGATTTATTCCTCTTAAAGGAACATATTGTTTCATCAATTTCCTTAAGTTCAAATGGTCTTGTAAGAGTGTCTAAATCTTTATTTTGAAAAAATGTCTAGGTAAGAATGTATATATATTCTCTCGAGGGTTCTGAGTCAGTGAAGAGGTGTTCATAAATATTTACAATAATTTTCCCTATATAATAAAGATTTGTAGCAGTTACTCCATCTCTAGATTCCAAGGCATTGATATAATTGTTAGCCTTGTGGCCCAAGGAAAGTCGTTGCTATAGTAAATATTAATGTAATCACTGATATATCAAAAAAAAGTTATTCATTTATTTCAATCCTTGTATGAGATTAAATGAATGAATGCAATTATAAGGTCCCTCAGTACAATTAGGTTCATGTACAATAGTCTTCTTAATAATCATACAGTTGTTGATTCAATGGTTGAATCATAGAGGCTGGTGATTGGACAATATCTAAAGAGTTAGATTGATGATTCATCAAGTACCGTCAAATGATTGTTAAGAGATGATCTCCAACCCGAGAAGGAGATGGCAATCTTTCTCTAAATGTTTATATCTGATTGACCTCTTGATGTAGGTTCTCTGTATAGGAATAGAGATTCAAAGGTGTCAAATAAGTTAGGTTAAAGAATTGACTTAATGAGATCGAGATGACCAAGACCTATGTCGTAACTGTCACGATATAGGCGAGTATCCTCTGATCGGAGAAAAATGTATTAATATATGTTTGAATGTTTACACTTGATAGTCCGATAGGTTGATGACCTAAGAAAGATCTATACACCGACAAGTTGGTGTGTATATGAGGGCATACTTGTAACACGATCTCTCAAAGGGATCATACAGGTTCACTACTGAACTGAAAGAAATGTGCTCACTAACGAGGTATTCGGACCGATCAGATTTCATGAATGGTCATCTTGATTTGGAAGCATGACACAAATTTATAGATATGATATATGATTTAGGAACGTATATGATCGATACCAACTCCCAGTGATTAAATGAGGTAACTTATTGAGAAAAATATGAAGAAGATATTCTAAATGTGTAAAAATTTAGGTTTATTCTAGGTTGTCTGATATGTAGAATGTACGAGTATTAGGAATACTCGAGGATGATGTGATCAGACATGGTTGTATATCCATGACACTTCCATTCCGAGTGAGTAATGAAATAGGTTTAGATTTTAGTAACTCTTCCCAGAATATTAGCAATTTAATCTTAGTCCAAATGTTGGATATTGATATGAATGTGATTCAGACACAATGAGAAGATTAGATGTTGATAATATATCAGAACATTATGAAATTGATGATTAAATATGATTTAATTATCATGAATAATATGAATATGATTCATATTATTTAGACGCATGAGAATAGTTATCATACTAATCACAAATAATATAAATATGATTTATAATGTGATGCAGTTATTTAATTAATATTTACAAATTAAATGTTAATGTGATTTAGATTCATATTGAACAATTAATTGTAAATGCAATTTTCATTTTATATTCGATGTATGAATATGATTCATAATTATTGGTGGCATGATTGAAATTACGACAAAATAATTTGGAATTGTTTTGGTGAATAATTTTACAAAAAAAATCGTTGCATATGTGGAATATTTGGAGAGATATGAGATCTCTCAAATAAGGAAGATGGAAGCCACCTTTCCCTTTAAGAGGGTGGACGACCATGAAGTCCTATTCCATGTATGGCTATCCACTCCATTAATAGAAGTATGCTTGTTCCTTTCCTCTAATTCCACAAGAGATTGATTTGAATTAAATTGAATGTGTTCTAAATTATTTGCAATATTTTTTTTTTAAAATTGATTACTTGTTGATGCAAATTTATGCAATAAAATCATGGCCATTGATTAAAAGCATAAAATCATCTACACAGATATTGTGTGCATATGTATTGAGATCCATGGATATCCAATATGTTATAAAAGAGGGCAACCCTATCTCTGCTTTGACAACAAAATTGCAAAAGCATCTCTCAATCTCCCTCTATTATCTACACATGCCCCGTCTCTCTCTCTCTCACGGCTATGGTTGTCCATATATTCACCTGGAGAGCTTCGTCGTCATCATCACGTCATTGTGCTATTGGATTCGTTGCTCGTGGATCTCTGTCCTCTTCGGTGCTCCTTGTTCGTGAAAAAGATATCGGATTTCATGAGATGAAATACTGAGATTTGTTACTCGAATCTTTGACTTGGATTGCGAGAATAACACATCTTATCCACGCACTCGCAAGTGTCTCCTTCACCAAGTCAGACTTGAGACATGAGGATTCTTACTTTATAAACATGGGATTACAATCATGCGTCACGTGGTATTCCTATAACTCGTTTTTTATCTTCATGAAATGATTTGAGAAGTGTTCTCGAATCACGTGGCTTCATCTAATTAAAATTTTTAATTTCTGTTTTCCCAAGCAACTAGTATGACTAGTCACTCTTGATTGCTTGTGATGAGATCTTCATGTTTTCATGATGCACTAAGGTCCAAACCCTAGCCTTTATGTGGTATAGAGGATTAGTCAAAGGTCATGGATGTGATCCAACCCTTAAGGGAACATGGTTTTGTATATTGGTTGGGTAGGGACTCATAGTTTTTTCATATGATGCAAGTTTCAAATTATTTTTGCTAAATTGAAATCTCCTATTCAAGCAATTATTATATAAAAAAATATATTTATAATTTCTAAATATGTTCCCAAAATAGTGACCTATTGTTGGCATCAAAAGTAAAATTTGAAAAGTCCCCGCAATGAAATTATTTTTGCATGTATTCATGGATCTGTAAGAAATTATTTTTTCTTACTATTTCCTTATCATGAAACATGAAATAAACACCTTAATTATGTAGAGAAATCATTAAAATCACTCTCTTAATGTGTTCATCATTTAATAAAAAAGGAAATTATGATTTTGCCCTTATTAATTCGATGCATAATATTTATGAAATATTTAATTAATATAATCGTTACCGAATGATTGTTTCAGTTCAAAAAACCATAGTTTAACCTATAATAGTTTTAGGTCAACTTTTACATGCAAAATATGTTTGCTTGATATGATTAGAAATTTAAGATCTTTAAAAATATTTCAAGATGCCTAACAATTCTGAGTGTTTATTATACATGTACCATGCGTGTCACCCAGAGCATGTGATCGATAAAAACACTTAGTACAACTTGTACTAGTTATGTTATCTTGAATTTATCCAGTGATGGTATATAGGATGCGAATATGTTGATGGGTTAACTAGTTGGCACCCTGCACTGTAGTGGGAGTGCACCCTGTTAGTATTATCTATTCAACCAGGTTTGATTCATTTCAAGGGTGTATAGCATGAGAAGCCTCGACGTACTTTAATCAACAAATTGGAATAATACAATTATATAAAAATAGTAATATCAAGAAAACTCTAATAGTTGGTTGAATTGGATGATCAATTAATTTAATACGATTAAATTAATTTGATTCAATTAAAATAAATTCCTTATTATAAATAGAGATGTAATTTCCTTACAAGAATTAATTATGGGAATATGATTCATAATAATTAATTAAATCTTTGAATGGGATATGGAGGATCATATAAATTACATCCATGATCTCCCGTCAAGGAGAAGGTTCTAACATCATGGATTGTATGTTGGAAGGGACTTTGGTTCGAGAGCATGTAATTAAAATGTTTCGTTATCTCTCATAATTGAATATCCTAGAGGCTCAGTTGGGCATAGACATGCAGTCTGACTTCATTATGGTATCTCTTCCCAAGTATTTCAATAACTTTATGGTAACGTACCACATGAACATGTTAAGATTTACTAACACTAAATTAATGTCTTCATTAAAGTCTACAGAAGATGTAACGAATAAAAAAACCCACTGGCAGTACAATGGTTGCACATGTCAAAGGGAAGCATGGTCGGAAGCATGCAGCTCGAAGGAGTCCAATCCAGAAGAAAAAGAATGAGAGGCAAGCTGTTGGTGCATATTCTCATGCTTCTACACTTATAGCATTGAAGAAGACTGATGTTTGTCATCATTACAAGAAGATGTGGCACTGGAAGCATAAACACCCATAAAACATGAAAACCATCGAGAAAGGTAAAGCCCTAGCAGGTCTAAAATCTCCTTTCATCATAAAAACCAATTTTCTCATAGGACGAGAAGGTAATTGGATCATCGATTCTGGTGCTTCCGTTCATGTTTGAAATTTGTTGCATTTATTTTGGTAAAGTGGGAATATTCATGAAGGGGAGATAATCATCCAAATGGGATCTGATGCAAATGTTGCAATAGTCTCCATCAGGACATGCATACTATTATCATCTAATGGGAGAGTCGTGTTACTCAAAGAATGACTTTATGTTTCAAATATTAGAAGAAACTTAATATATGTATCTAATTCAGTTTGAAGTGGGCATTCTTTTTTATTCTGTAAAAAAATGAATATATTGCAGATGGTATTCTAACTTCCACTTGACTCTATGATTATGCATTGATGAATGTGTCATGAATGAAACACCCACAAATAAAAACCCTAAAAGAACTAGAGAGGATAGAAATCATTCGAACATGATTTGGCAGCAAATGCTTTGATCATTTATCTATTGACATGATCAATACATTGATAAAGGATAGATCCTTAGATTTTCTACATGTCAAAACTTTTCATACATGTGAACATTGTATTCGAGGTAAAATGATCAAGATGTCTTCTAGTATCATGGTTAAATGATGCATGAGCATTCTTGACCTAATACATACCGATGTATATGGTCCCTTTAGTACTGTAACATGAAATGGATATCGATATTATTTAATGTTTATTAATGACCATTTACGATACATTTTTATCTTCCTGTTACATCATAAATATGAAACCTTGGAAAAGTCCAAAAAGTTACTAGCTTTGATAGAGAACCAAAGTGAAGGGAGCATTAAATGGATTCGATCTGACCGAGGTGGAAAGTACCTCTCTGATGAATTGAAGGAGTACCTCAAAAAAAGGGGAGTTGTCTCCAATCTCACTCTTTTGGAACTCCCTAACTTAAAGGTGTTGTCGAAAGACACAACATGACCATCATAGATATGGTCCGTTCAATGACGAATAATGCACATTTACCACTTATTTTCTAGGGATATGCAGTAGATACCGCATCAAATATCTTGAACAATAATTCTAGTAAATATGTACTCAAAACATCTCATGAGTTTTAGTATGGTACCAATCCCAGTGTTAATCACTTTAAAAATGGGTGTTGCTTGGTCCATGCAAAGAAAGTGGATGCAAGTAAGCTAGAATCTTGTACTCGAGAGTGCTATTTCATTGAGTACATAAAGTATGGTACTGGATACCAATTTTATGACCTTGAGACTCAAAAGATTTTTGTCTCTAGAGATGTAAAATTTTTAGAGGATGACTTCCCTAATAGTACAAAAATGAAGTAAAGGAACTAACTGAATCCCTAGAGGATATTGAGCTTCTTGAATCGGAAACTGAGATGTAAATAAATATGAAACACATGTACCTTTTCGAAAGAGTTCGAGGGTAGTTGGACCACCTTAAAGGTAAGGATCACATCTATCAAGTGAAACTAACAATGATCCAGTTTTATTTGATGGAGAACTTGTGAATCATGACATGGATAGATGAATGTTAGCAATGCAGTTTGAAATATATGCCATGTACAAAAACAATATATGGAACCTAGAGGATCCACCTAGACGGGTAATACCCATTAGGTATAAATAGATCTTTAAGAGAAAGAAGAGTCTTGACGGGAACGAAGAGATCTTCAAGGCATAGCTCATAGGCAAGGGCTATACACAAAGAGATAAGGCATCGAATACGATGAGACATTCTCTCCTATCGCTATGCTTGAGTGAATAAGAGAACTGCTAGCAATAACTGCATATCTTGACTACGACATCTGAAAAATAGACATTAAGACGATATTCCATAATAGATATCTTGAGAAGGATACTTATATGTTGTAGCCTCAGGGATTCAAGCCGAGGAAGGCAAAGTATGAAAGCTAAAGAAATCCATCTATGGACTCAAATAATCTTCTTGTAGTTGGACCATTAGATTTGATGAAACCATAAAGAGTTATGATTTCATTTAGAATCCTGATGAACCATGCGTGTACAATAATCTTAGCGGGAGTGTCATTGTGGTCATTGTGCTTTACAAAGAGGACATCCTTATCATTGTGAATAATACTGGGATAATGACTAGTGTTAAGATTTGGTTGTCCCATACATTCGAGATGAAAGATCTTAGAGAAACATCTTTTATCTTGGATCTAAAGCTGTTCAGAAACAGAGAGAAGACAATTTTGGGATTGTCACAACTTGGGTACATTAAAAAGATCTTGGAACATTTCCATATGGAGAATCCCAAGAAAGGCTTCCCTCCCTTAAGACATGGTATACACCTATCTAAAGGGAGGGCTACTCATATTGTTTAGTATAGAAAGATGATGGCTGAATGTCCTTACGCATTGGTTGTGGGAAACCTAATGTACACCATTATGTGCACTAGGCCAAATATCTGCCATGCAATGGGAGTTGTAAGTCGTTAACAATCCTGCTATGGAGGGCAACGATAAAATGCAGTAAAGAACATCTTTAAGTATCTAAGATGTTGTAACACCCCCAAAAAGATAGTCCCATACCGTGTAACACGAAAAGTTCCAGGTGGGATAAATAGCGAGGAGCTTACTACCGAGCAACCCGGCTTAAGCATTTTGGGGGTGGTTAATCGGGTCCATATGGGCCCGATCCCAAGAGGTTGTTAGGGCCAGTAATGCTCCGTTAACGGACCGGGGACCTAAGCCCGGGACGTTACAAATGGTATCAGAGCCGAATGCCCTCTGACAGTGGAAAGGGCTACCCGAGAGGTGGAGCCGCCCCTACAAGAGGTTGGAGGAAATGGCTACCCGGAGTGTGCAGCCGCCACTGTCACTGGGAAGAAGTGATATGCCATGTCGCAACGAGGACGTTGCGAATATAAGTGGGGGAGGTTGTAAAACCCCATAGTCCCATACCGTGGAAACATGAAGTTTCCGGATGGGATAAAAGGTGAAGAGATTACTACCGAAACAACCTGGCTTAAGCATTTTGGGGGGTGGTTAATCGGGTCCGTATGGGCTCGATCCCAAGAGGTTGTCAGAGCCAGTAATGCTCCGTTAATGGACCGGGGACTTAAGCCCAGGACGTTACAAATGGTATCAGAGCCGAACGCCCTCTGACTGTGGAAAGGGCTACCCAAGAAGTGGAGCCGCCCCTACAAGAGGTTGGAGGAAATGGCTATCCGGAGCGTGCAGCCGCCACTGTCACTGGGAAGAAGTAATGTGCCATGTCGCAATGAGGACGTTGCGAGTATAAGTGGGGGAGGTTGTAACACCCCCAAAAAGATAGTCCCATACCGTGTAACACGAAAAGTTACGGGTGGGATAAATAGCGAGGAGCTTACTACCGAGCAACCCGGCTTAAGCATTTTGGGGGTGGTTAATAGGGTCCGTATGGGCCCGATCACAAGAGGTTGTTAGGGCCAGTAATGCTCCGTTAACGGACCGGGGACCTAAGCCCGGGACGTTACAAAGATGGATTCAATATTAGATCTTGGTCTATGGAGATGGCAATCTCCGAGTCTTAGGATACACAGATTATGACTTCCAAAATGATATAGATGATAGCAAGTAAACTTCATGGTTTGTGTTCTTGTTGAAGGTGGTATTGTGAGATGGAGAAGTAATAAGAAAGATATTATGGTTGATTCAACAACAGAAGCTGAATACCTTACCGCATCAAATGCTACAAAGGAGGCAGTGTGGTTGCGCAAGTTCATCCTAGAACTTGGTGTAGTTTCCTTTGATACATCCAAACCACTACTCTAGGATAACACGTAAGCCATAGCTCATGCGAATGAACTTAGATGGCATCAGAAGAGAAAGAACGTGGAATGGAAATACCACATCTTTCGGGAAATTAAAAGTGTGGTGACATCGCCCTCACCAAGATGGCCTCTACTGACAACGTTGTTGATCCCCTTACGATACCTTTGACGTAAAAGTTATTTGACCAACATGTAATGAGAACAAGTTTAAAGATTTTTCCTGAATGTTTTTTAGGACTAGTGGGAGATTGTTAGCAATGTGAGCCTGAGAAGAACCATTTCTACAATAAATGTTATTGGAATATTTAATACATTAATAAAAGCTATAGGTTTATTTCACTCCTTGTCTTATATTTAATACATGAATGCACTTATAAGGTCCTTTAGTATAATTAGGGTTATGTAGCATGAACATCTTAATAATCATAAAATTGTTGATTCAATCGTTGAATCATGAAGGAGGGTGCTTGGATGATATCTAAAGAGTGAGATTGAGCACACACAAATACCTCAAATGATTTCAAGAGATAATCTCCATCCTGAGAAGGATATGGCAATATTTCTCTAATGCATGATATCTGACCGTCCTCTTGATGTAAGTCCTATACATAGGAGTAGAGATTGAAAGGTGTTAAAAAAGTTAGGTCAAAGTGTTGACTTAACGAGATCGAGATAATCAATACCTAAGTCATATATTGTCACAACATAGGTATATTACCTCTGACCAGAGATAGATGTATTGCTATATGTGTATGTTCACTTGGAGGACCGTTAGGTTGATGACCTAATCAAGGTCTATACACTAAGGAGTTGGTGTGCATATGAGGGCATATGGATAATACGATCTCTCAATGGGATCATACATGTTCACTACTGATCCCGAAGACATGAGCTCACTCATGAGGTAGTGGGGCCGATTAAATTCCATGTATGGCCATCTTGCTTTGGAAGCATGTCAAGAATTTGTAGGATGATATACGCTTTTGGAAAGCATATGATCGATACCAACTTCTAATGACCAAATGAGAAACTTAATTGTAAAATCCTAAAGAAGGCAGTCTAAATGTGATCTAAAGCTTCAGGTTTATTCTAAGGCTTATAGTATGCAGGATGTATGAGCATTAGGAATACACTTGGTTGATGTAATCATAACCGATTGTATAACCATGACACTTCCATTTTGAGGGAGTGATGAAACATGTTTCGATTTTTGTGATTCCTCTCAGAAGATTAGTAATCTAATCATAGTCCAAATGTTGGACCTTGATTTAAATATGATTCAGTTGCAATAAGAAGATTAGATTCACTGTTTGATTTAATCAAACATCTTTGAGAGATCCCTGAGATTAGGATTTGAGATATGATCTCAATCCAAGTAACTATACATGGAATATACAATCGCACTGTCATTATATCTAAGCATCCACGGAGAAAGTGCATTATTCTTGAAAGAGTTCAAGAATAATTCCGTTGTTGATAATATATCTGAGCATTGGGAAATTGATGATTAAATATGATTTAAATATCATGAATAATATGAATACGATTCATAATATTTAGATACACGGGAATATTTATCCAAGATAATTAAATATGATTTAATTATCAAGTACATGATTAACGTGGATATTACTATTCAAAATAATCGTAAATATTATATTTATGATTTATAATAGAGGAAAATGGGGCTGCCCCCTAGGGGGAGCTAACTTAGCTCCCCCCGCCCTATTTTCTTCAAAAAATTTTATTTTTTTTTGAAATTTTTTTCCATGAACATTCATCACTATATCCCTATATTATGTCATAAAAATTTCATGTGAAACAAAGACTCCTACGGCCTCCATCCAGACAGTCATTTTTTTAACGGTAACAGGATTTTTTTAAATCGACCCCGTTTGGATGAAGGTCGTACGAGTTTCTGTTTCGCATGAAATTTGAATGACATAATATAGAGATTTAATAATGAATTTACACGGTTTTAGATTTCAAAAAAAATAAAAAAATTTTGTGAAAAAAGGGCGGGGGGAGCTAAGTTAGCTCCCCCTAGGGGGCATACACATTTTACCCTTTATAATATGATGGAGATATTTAATTGTAAATACTAATTTCAAATTAAATGTTAATGTGAATTGGATTCACATTGAACAATTAATTTAAATGTAATTTATATTTTATATTGGATGTATGAATACGATTAATAATTGTTGATGCCATGATTGAAATTATCACAAAATAATTTGGTATTTTTTTGGTAAATAATTTTGCAACAAAAGTTTTATTTGCTAGAAATTTACTATTAGGGCCACAAAAAGATCATAAAGATCTAACATAAGGATTGTCCAAAATTTCTGGATTAATTCAATACCCATCTAAACAAGGGGATTTATTCCTCTTAAAGGAACAAATTGTTTCCTCTAAGTTCATATAGTTTGGTAAGAGTGTTTAAATCTTTATTTTGAATAAATATTTAGGTAGGAATGGATATGACTTCTCTCGAGGGTTCCGAGTCAGTGAAGCAGTGTTCATAAACATTTACAATAATTTTCCTTATATCATCAAGATTTGTAGCAGTTAGTCCATCTCTAGATTCCAAGGCATTGATATAATTGCTAGCCATGTGGCTTGAGGAAAGCCATTGCTACAATAAATGTTAATGTAATCAATGATATATCAAAAACAATTATTGGTTTATTTCACTCCTTGTATGAGATTAAATGAATGAATGCAATTATAAGGTCCTTTAGTACAATTAGGTTCATGTACAATGGTCCTCTTAATAATCATACAGTTGTTGATTCAATGGTTGAATCATTGAGGCCGGTGATTGGACGATATCTAAAGAGTTAGATTGATAATTCATCAAGTACCGTTAAATGATTGTTAAGAGATGATCTCTAGCCTGAGAAGGAGATGGCAATCTTTCTCTAAAGATTGATATAGGACTGAACTCTTGATGTAGGTTCTCTACGTAGGAATAGAGATTCAGAGGTGTCAAATAAGTTAGGCTAAAGAGTTGACTTATTGAGATCGATATGACCAAGACCTATGTTGTAACTACCATGATATAAGCGAGCAACCATTGAGATAGATGTATTGCTATATGTTTGAATGTGTACACTTGATAGTCCGTTAGGTTGACGACCTAAGTAAGATCTATACACTGATGAGTCGGTGTGTATATCAGGACATACAACTTATACGATCTCTCAAAGGGATCATACATGTTCACTACTAAATCAAAAGAAATGAGCCCACTCAATTGGTATTGGGACCGATCAGATTTCATGAATGGTCATCTTGATGTGGAAGTGTGATAAGAATATGTAGATATGATATATGATGTTGGAAGCATGTGATGGATACCAACTTCCAGTGACCAAATGAGAATCTTATTGATAAAAATGTGAAGAAGATATTCTAAATGTGATCCTAAACTTTAGGTTTATTCTAGGTCTTCCGATATGTAGGATGTACGGGTATTAATAATACTCGAGTATGATGTGATCATAGACGGTTGTATAGCCACGACATTTCCTTTCCGTATAGTGATGAATACGTTTGGATTTTAGTGACTCCTCTCAGAAGATTAGCAATTTAATCTTAGTCCAAATGTTGCACATTGATATGAATGTAATTCAGTCGTAATGAGAAGATTAGATGTTGATAATATATTCGAACATCAGGAAGTTGATGATTAAATATGGTTTAATTATCATGAATAATATGAATATGACTCATATTACTTAGACGCATGAGAATAGTTATACAAGATAATTAAATACGATTTAATTATCACAAATATGATTAATGTAGATATCACTATTCATAATAATCACAAAAAATATAAATATTATTTATAATGTGATACAAAGATTTTACAAATTAAATGTTAATGTGATTTGGATTCATATTGAAAAATTAATTGTAAATGCAATTTGCATTTTATATTAGATGTATGAATATGATTCATAATTATTTGTGGTATGATTGAAATTATGACAAAATAATTTGGAACTTTTTTGGTGAATAATTTTGGAACAGAAATCGTTGCACATGTGGAATATTTGGAGAGATTTGAGATCTCTCAAATAAGGAAGATGGAAGCCACCTTCCCCTTTAAGAGGGTGGACGACCATGGAGTCCTGTTCCGTGTATGGATGTCCACTCTTTTAATGGAAGGATGCTTGTCCTTTTTCCTCTAATTCCACAAGAAATTGATTTGAATTAAAATGATTGTGTTGTAAATTATTTGCAACAAAATTAATTCTTTTTAAATTGATTATTTGTTGATGCAAATTTATGCAATAAAATCATGGCCATTGATAAAAAGCATCAAATCATCTACACCATTGATTTTATGTGTACATGGATTGAGATCCATGGATATCCAATGTGTTATAAAAAAGAGTAACCATAGCTCTTCTTTGACAACAAAATTACAAGAGCATCTCTCTCTCTCTCCCTCTATTCTCTACACATGCCTCGTCTATCTCTCTCTCAACTATGGTTGTCCATATATTAACCTAGAGAGCTTTGTCGTTATCATCACATCATTGTGCTCTTGGATTCATTACTCGTGGATCTCAATCCTCTTCGGTGCTCCTTGCTCGTGAAGAAGATATCAAATTCCTTGAGATGAAATCCAGAGATTAATTGCTCGAATATTCGACTTGGATTGCGAGAATCATACGTCTTATCCACACACTCGCAAGTGTCTCCTTCGTCGAATCGGACTTGAGACACGATGATTCTTACTTTTGAAACAAAGGATAAAATCATCCTTCAAGTGGTATTCCTATAACTCGTTTGTGATCTTCATGAAATTATTTGAGAAGTGTTCTCGAATCATGTGGCTTCATATAATTAAAATTTTTAGTTTCCATTTTCCCAAGCAACTAGTATGACTAGTCACTCTTCATCGCATGTGATGAGATCTTCACGTTTTCATGATGCACTAAGGTCCAAACCCTACCCTTTAAGTTGTATCAGAGACTTGGTCAAAGGTCATGTATGTGATTCAAACCTTAAGGGAACAAGGTTTTGTATATAGGTTGTGCAGGCACTCATAGTTTTTGCATATGATGCAAGTTTCAAGTTATTTTCGCTAACTTGAAAAACTCCTATTCAACCAATGGTTGGAATTATTTTTGTATAATAAAAAATATTTAGAATTTCTAAATATATTCCCAAAATAGTAACATATTGTTGGCATCAAAAGTGAGATTTTAAAGTCCTCGTAATGAAATTGTTTATAGATGTATTCATGGATCTTAAAGAAATTATTTTTTCTTACTATTTCCTTGTCGTGAAACATGAAATAAACACCTTAATTAAGTAAAGAAATCACTAAACTCACTCTCTTAATGTGGTCATCATTCAATAAAAATCAAGGAAATTACGAATATGCCCTTACTAATTTGATGCTTAATATTTATGAAATATTTAATTAAACATACTCATTACTGAATGAATGTTTCATGGCAAAAAACCTTAGTGTAACCTAGAATAGTTGTAGGTCAAATTTTACATACAAAATATGTTTGCTTGATGTGACTAGAAATTTAGTATTTTTAAAATGTTTCAAGATGGCTAACAATTCTGAGTGTTTACTATACATGTATCATGCATGTCACCAAGAGCATGTGATCGATAAAACCCCTTAGTACAATTTGTACCAGCTATGTAATCTTGAAATTATCCAGCGATGGTATCTATGACGTGGATATGTTGATGGGTTAATTAATTGGCACCCTACACTGTAGTGGGAGTGCACCCTGTTAGCATTGTCTGTCCGACCTGGCTTGATTCATTTCAAGGATGGGTAGCATGAGAAGTCTCTGCGTATTTTAATCAACTAATTGGAATAATACTACTATACAAATATAGTAATATCAAGAAAACATTAATAGTTGATTGAATTAGATTATCAATTAATTTAATACGACTAAATTAAATTGATTTAATAAAAATAAACGCCTTATTATGAATAGAGATGTAGTTCCCTTAGAAGAGTTAATTATGTGAATATGATTCATAATAATTAATGAAAACTTGAATGTGATATGGTGGATCATATAAATTACATCCATGGTCTCCCGTCAAGGAGAAGGGTTCTGTCGCCATGGATTGTATGGAGGAAGAGACTTTGGTTCGAGAGCATGTAATTAAAATGTTTGGTTATCTCTCAGAATTTGATATCCTAGGGGTTCATATGGACATAGACATGCAGTCTGACTTCATTCTGCTACTCTTCCCAAGTATTTCAATAACTTTATGGTAACGTACCACAAGAACAAGTTAAGATTTACTAACACTGTATTAATAGCTTCATTAAAGTCTGTAGAAGGTGTAATGAATAAAGAAAATCCCACTGGCAGTACAATGGTTGCACATGTCTAAGGGAGGCGTGGTTGAAAGCATGTGGCTCGGAGGAGTCCGATCTAGAAGAAAAAGAAGGAGAGACAATCTATTGGCGCATATTCTCATGCTTCTACATTTATATCCTCGAAGAAGACTGATGTTTGTCATCATTGCAAGAAGATGTGGCACTGTAAGCATAACCACCCATAAAACAAGAAAATCATTGAGAAAGGTAAAGCCCTAACAGGTCTAAATTCACCTTTCGTCATAAAAACCAATTTTCTCATAGGACGAGAAGGTAATTGGATCATCGATTCTAGTGCTTATGTTCATGTTTGCAGTTTGTTGCATCTATTTCGATAAACTAGGAATCTTGATGAAGGGGAGATAGTCATCCAGATGGGATCAGATGCAACTGTTGCAATTGTCTCCATCAAGACATGCATACTATCATTATCTAATGTAGGAGCCTTTTACTCAAATAATGAATTTATGTTTAAAATGTTAAAAGAAACTTAATATCTGTATCTAATTTAGTTATAAATAGACATTTGTTCTTATTCTATAATAAATAAATATATTGTGGATGGTATTCTAACTTCTGCTAGACTCTATGATTATGCATTGATGAATGTGTCATGAATGAAACACCCACAAATAAAAACCCTAAAAGAACTTGAAAGGACGGAAATCATTAGAACATGATTTGACATCAAAGTCTTGATCATTTATCTGTTCATAGGGTCAATACAATGATAAAGGATGGATCCTTCAAATTTTTACATGTCCAAACTTTGCATACCTGTGAACATTGTATTCGAGGTAAAATGATCAAGATATCTTTTAGTAACAATGTTAAATGATGCAATGGTATTCCGGACCTAATACATACTGATGTATATGGTCCCTTCAATACTTTAAAATGAAATGGATATCGATATTATTTAATGTTTATTGATGAGCATTTATGACACAGGTTTATCGTCTTGTTACATAATAAATATGAAACCTTTGAAAAGTCCAAAGATTTACTAGCTTTGATTGAGAACCAAAGCTATAGGAGGATTAAATGGATTCGATCTGACCGAGGTGGTAGGTACCTCTAAGATGAATTTAAGGAGTACCTCAAAGAAATGGGAGTTGTCTCCAATCTCACTTTCCTGGAACTCCCTAACTTAAAGGTGTTGCCGAAAGATGCAACATGGCCATAATAGATATGGCCCTTTCAATGATGAGTAATGCACATTTTCCACTTTTTTTGGGGATATGCTATAAATTTTCCTAGTAAATCTGTACTCAAAACACCTCATGAGATTTGGTATGGTACCAATCCCAGCGTTAATCACTTAAAATTTGGAGTTGCTTAGTCCATGCAAAGAAAGTAAATGCAACTAAGCTAGAATCTTGTACTCAAGAGTGTTATTTCATTGAGTACACAAAGAATGGTACTAGATACCAACTTTATGTCCCTAAGACTCAAAAGGTTTTTGTCTCTAGAGATGTAAAATTTTTAGAGGATGTCTTCCTTACTAGTACAAAAATGAAGTAAATGAACTAATTGAATCCCCAGAGGATATTGAGCTTCTTGAATCGAAAACTGTGATGTAAATAAAGATGAAACACATGTACCTTTTCGAAAGAGTTTGAGGGTGGTTGCACCACCTAAAAGGTACAGATCCCATCTATCAAGTTAAACTGGCAATGATCCAACTTTATTTGATGAAGCACTTGTGAATCATGACATGGATGGATGAATGCTAGCAATGGAGTCTGAAATTGATGCCATGTACAAAAACAATGTATGGAACCTAGAGGATCCACCAAGAGTGGTAAAACCCATTAGGTGTAAATAGATCTTCAAGAGAAAGAAGAGACCTGATGGGAAGGTAGAGACCTTCAAGGCATAGCTCATAGGCAAGTTCTACACGCAAATAGAAGGCATCGACTACGCTGAGACATTCTCACCTGTGGCTATGCTTAAGTGAATCAGAGCACTGCTAGCTATAACTGCATATCTTAACCATGACATCTGAAAATAGACATCAAGACGATATTCCATAACAGATACCTTGAGGAGGATATTTATATGTTGTAGCCCCATGTATTCAAACTGAGGAAGGCAAAGTATGAAAGCTAAAGAAATCCATCTATAGACTCAAAAAAGCTTCTCGTAGTTGGAACAATAGATTTGATGAAACCATAAAGAGTTATGATTTCATTCAGAATCTCGATGAACCATGTGTGTACAAGAATCTTAGTAGGAGCGCCATTGTGGTCATTGTACTATCTAAATAGGACATTCTTATCATTGTGAATAATACTGGGACGATTATTGTTGTTTAGATCTGGTTATCCCATACATTCGAGATGAAAGATCTTAGAGAATCCTCTTTTATGTTGGATCTAAAGCTATTCAGAAACAAAGAAAAAAATGGGGATTGTCACAACTTGGGTACATTGAAAAGATCTTGGAACATTTCCATATGGAGAATTCCAAGAAAGGCTTCCTTACCTTAAGACATGGTATACTCCTATTTATAGGGATGGCTACTTAAAGTGTTGAGGATAGAAAGACCATGGCTGAATGTTCTTACGCATTGGTTGTGGGAAACCTAATGTACATCATGATGTGCACTAGGCCAGGTATCCGCCATGAAATGGGAGTCATAAGTCGTCACCAATCCTGCTATGGAGGACAACACTAGAATGCAGTAGAGAACATCTTTCAGTATCTAAGATGGATGCAAGATTAGTTCTTGGTCTATGGAGATGGTAATCTCCAAGTCCTAGGGTACACATATTATGACCTCCAATCTGATATAGATGATAGCAAGTAAACTTCGTGGTTTGTGTTCTTGTTGAATGGTGGTGCTGTGAGCTGAAGAAGCAAGAAGCAATATACTATTGTTGATTCAACAACAGAAGCCGAATACCTTGACACATCAGATGCTACAAAAGAGGCAGTGTGGTTGCGTAAGTTCATCCTAGAACTTGATGTAGTTTCCTTTGATACTTCCATACTGCTACTTTGGGATAACACGTAAGCCTTAGCTCAGGCGAATGAACCTAGATGGCATGAAAAGAGAAAGAATGGAGAAAGGAGATACCACATATTTTTGGAAATTAAAAGCGTGGTGACATCGCCATCACCAAGGTGGCCTCTGTCGACAACATTGTTGATCCCCTTAACAGACCTTTGACATAAAAGGTATTTGACCAGCATGTAATGAGCACAAATTTAAACATTTTACCTAAATGGTTCCGAGGACTAGTGGGAGATTGTTAGCAATGTGAGCTCGAGAAGAACCATTTCTATAATAATTGTTATTATAATATTTAATATATTAATAAAAGCTATAGACTTATTTCACTCCTTGTCTTATATTTAATGCACGAATGCACTTATTAGGTCCCTTAGTATAATTAGGGTTATGTACCATGAACATCTCAATAATTATACAACTGTTTATTCAATGGTTGAATCATGAAGGATGGTGCTTGGACGATACATAAAGAGTGAGATTGAGGCCTCATCAAGTACCGTCAAATGATTTTAAGAGATGATCTCCATTCTGAGAAGGAGATGGCAGACTTTCTCTAATTGTTGATATCTAACCGACCTCTTCATGTGTGTCCTCTACATAGGAATATCGATTCAAAGGTGTTAAAAAATTTAGGTCAAAGAGTAGACTTAACAAGATCGAGATAACCGAGACCTATGTTATATATTGTCACAACATAGTTATGCATCCTCTGACCAAAGACAAATGTATTATTATATGTGTATTTTCACTTGGAATATCGTTAGGTTGATGACCTAATCTAGGTTTATACACCAAGTAGCTGGTGTGCAAATGAGGGCTTATGCATAATACGATCTCTCAAAGGGATCCTACATGTTCACTACTGAACCGGAAGACATGAACTCATTCATGAGGTAGTGTGACTGATTAAATTCCATGTATGGCCATCTTTCTTTGGAAGCATGTCAAGAATTTGTAGGATGATACACACTTTCAGAAAGCATATGATCGATACCAACTTCTAATGACCAAATGATAAATTTAATTATAAAACCCGGAAGAAGGCAGTCTAAATGTGATCTAAAGCTTCAGGTTTATTCTAAGTCTTACAGTGTGCAGGATGTGTAGGTATTAGGAATACATTAGGGTGATGTGATCATAAACGATTGTATAACCATGACACTTCCATTCTGATGGAGTGATGAAACATGTGTTGGATTTTTATGATTCCTCTCATAATATTAGTAATCTAAACTTAGTCCAAATGTTGGACATTGGTCTAAATGTGATTCAGATGCAATGAGAAGATTAGATTCACAATTTGATTTAATTAATCATCTTTGAGAGATCCCTGAGATTTGGATTTGAGATGCGATCTCAATCCATGTCACTATACATCGAATATACAATTGCACTGCCATTATATTACGTATCCGTGGAGAAAGTCCACTATTCTTGAAAGAGTTCAAGAGTAATTCCATTATTGATAATATATCTGAGCATTGCGAAATTTATTATTAAATATGATATAAATATCATGAATAATATGAATACGATTCATATTATTTAGGCACGTGAGAATAGTTATCCAAGATAATTAAATATGATTTAATTACGAAGGATATGATTAACATGGATATTACTATTCATAATAATCATAAATATTATATATTGATTTATAATATGAAGGATATATTAAATTGTAAATAATAATTTCAAATTAAAAGTTAATGTGAATTGGATTCACATTGAACAATTAATTAAATGCAATTTACAATTTATATTGGATGTATGAATATGATTCATAATTGTTGATGGCATGATTAAAATTATCACAAAATAATTTGGTATTTTTAGGTAAATAATTTTGCAACAAAAGTTGGTGCGCATGTGGAATATTTGGAGAGATATGAGATCTCTCAAATAAGGAAAATTAGAGCCACCTTCCCCTTTAAGAGGGTGGATGGCCATGGAGTCCTACTCCTTGTGTGGTCATCCACTTTACTAAGGGAAGGAGACTTGTCTTTTTCTTTTAATTACATGTGAGATTGATTTTAATTAAATTGACTATATTGTAAACTACTTGTAACAACTTTAATTTATTTTAAATTGATTTATCGTTATTGCAAATTTATGAATCAAAGGCTACTGATTAAAAGCACAAAATCATTTATAACATTAATTTTGTGTGAACATGGATTGGGATCCATGGGCATTCAATATATTATAAAAGAAATGGTAACCTAGCTCTTTCTTTTACAACAAAATTGCAAAACTATCTCTCTCCCTCTATTCTCTACATAAACCCATCTATATCTCTCACATGCTCTCTCTCTCTCTCTCTCAGTTGTGGCCTTCCATACTCAATTTGTATTTATTTGAATGATTTTAAAAATCTCCATCAACTCTGTAATTTCAAAATTGAATAAAAAGATCGACTGGACTATTCTTTTTCCTGAAGGCCAGACAAGGGCTTACCTTTCCAACCTTTGGGATTTTAGGGGGTTTGGGGGACAGGAAAATGCTGATATTGGCAAACTATAATAGGCGGGGAAGAGGTCTAATTATCTAGTTCTACTTGAAAAGCAAAGTTGGGGATGAGGTCAGGAGAAGAGAATGATGCCGGTTGAGGAAGACTCTAGCACACATAAATGGGAGAGTCCTCGGTTAGATATATATATATATATATATATATATATATATATATGGGTAAAATGGGGTTGCCCCATGGGGGGAGCTAACATGGCTCCCCCACCCCATTTCGCCCGATTTTTTTATTTTTTTTGAAATTTTCTTCCGTGAAATTTAATCACTATATCCCTATATTATGTCATTAAAATTTCGCGTGAAACAGAGACTCCTAAGGCCTCCATCCAGACAATCATTTTTTAACGGTAACAGGATTTTTTAAATCGACCCCGTCTGGATGGTGGTCGTAGGAGTCTTTGTTTCGCATGAATTTTGAATGACATAATGTCAGGATTTAATAATGAATTTACACGTTTTAGATTCCCAAAAAATATAAAAATATGTGAAAAAAAGGGCGGGGGGAGCTAAGTTAGCTCCCCCTAAGGGGCATACACATTTTTCCATATATATATATATAGGGTAAAATGGGGCTGCCCCTGGGAGTAGCCAACTTGGCTACTCCCACCCCTATTTTTCCCTCATTTTTTTATTTCTTTGGAAAAAAAATTTGTATATTCATCACTATATCCCTCTAACATTCTATTAAAATTTCGTCAGAAACAGAGACTCCTAGGCCCTCCATCCAGACGCCATTTTTTTAACGGTCGCAGGATTTTTTAAATCGACCCTGTTTGGATGGAGGCCGTAGGAGTCTCTGTTTCTGACGAAATTTTAATAGAATGTTAGAGGGATATAATGATGAATTTATAAATTTTCATTTTCCAAAAAAATAAAAAAATGAGGGAAAAATAGGGGTGGGAGTAGCCAAGTTGGCTACTCCAAGGGGGCAGCCCCATTTAACCCATATATATATATATATATATATATATATATATATATATATATATATATATATATATATATATATAGTGGGCAGGGAGCCTGCACCCTGGGATGTAGGAAACTCCCTGCACCGACCCCAATTTTTCGATTATTTTTTTATTTTTTGGGATTAAAATTTGAGGGGATTAACTTAATATCTTAAGGGGAATATGTTTTTCCAGTTTCATGCAAAACAAACATTCCTAACACGTTCATCTAGACGGGGTCGATTTCAGTAATTTTGAGATCGTTAAAATTTGGTAGTCTTGATGGAGATGATAGAGGTCTCGAATTAATTTGAATTTGGAATGACAACATGGTGATACATAGTGATCTAAATCCCCCAAGGTTCCATTTCAAAAAAATCAAAAAAATAATGAAAAATTAGGTCGGGTGTAGGAAGTTACCTACACCCGCCGAGGTAGGCTCCTTTTTCCCATATATATATATATATATATATATATATATTAGATGGTAATGTCATTGCTATTTCTCAAACAAGCATGAAACATGTGCTTGCATATTCATGCATTGGTAAAATCGGATATGTTATGATTGGAATAACTAATGGAGACTCAAATGATGGATATGCAAGCACCAAAACGTCTTCAAGCTTGTCCTTTAATCAGTGAGGCTTTCCCTAGATATTTTCTATCATGAAGACTCTTCTCGATCCCATAGCTGAAGAAGATGTTGTCTCCAGTCCGGTTCTCCGCAATTCAAGTATGAAGGTTGTTGTGGTCTAGCTTCAGGGTATATGACTGAACCATGCGCTAATGCTGCACTAAGGTCAAGTGATGTGCTCATCGAGGATATAGGTACTCTATATTTCATCTTCGATGTCGCGAATTTAGCATCATTTTTTCCACCCTGCATGTTTCGCAGTGTGGTAGTCAACTGCTAAAAAGCGATGAATTAACAACTTATGGACCCCGATTCCATCTATCAATCCTCTAGGAAACCCCCCCCCTCGACCCTCGATATTTTGACTCATTATATGTGTACACCTGATATCTATAATGTTTAACCCACTCCGGTGACAACATTCCTTTCTCTTGCACCTAAAATATATATTTTTGCAAATATGCCACGTCTTTTTATTGTTGGTACCCCTATCGGTAAATGTGAATTTAGATCTTTCCCCAGGCCATTGCTCATATGTAGAGGATCGAGTACTCCCCCTATTGGTGGTGCGGGAATGCAACTCTCCTTTCTTTGACATATAATGGAAGAATTCTCAGTTGCTTTAGCTAGGAAGTGCACTTTGTGGAGTAGGGGATGTTGGCTCCCAAAAGACCGAATGGTATGTACTCTTATGCCAATGATTGATCCTATAAGTGAAAATGGACTGGAAGTCTTTTTGGAATCGGATACTAAGGGTGAATTTTTTTATTATTAATAGTTGCTAGAAAATTCATAATATTGAGGTTGTGTCCTCCTTTTGTCTTCTTTTATTATATTAATAAATATATAGAGATGAATCTATTTGAACGGGAAAATGGTGAAGTCACCTGCGTAATCAAACAACTTCCTTAGTAGCAGCAAACATTGTCTAGTATTCAGCCTATGCATTGGATTTCATCGTGTTGTTGTGTTGTCGTATTGACTTCTCATAGACCTCCATCCTCTTTGGTGCGCCTTGCTCATGAAGAAGATGCCATATTTTGTGAGATGAAATCAAGAGATTCATTGCTCAGATTTTTGACTTGGATAGCGAGAAGCTCACATCTCATCCACACAATCTAATTTATATTATTATAAATTGTAAATGTTATCTGGAATACACGAACATAATCAAAATTTAATAACATCAACAATAACAAAATAAAATAAATAATATATTTTAATATATAGGTAAAAATGCCTATAATATATCTATATAATACATAGACCTAATTATTTAGGTACATAAGTAACTTAAGAAAAATAAAATGAAAATATGACATATGCATTTAAATAAGTTATAAATATAAAAATTATGTATATAAATAATAAAGTATAAAATACAAAATAAAAATAAAACATATCATATATAGGTATTTATACCAATAATTATACATGTAAAAACTAACACCTAATAAATTAACTTGTAAAATAAATAAAAATCACTATAAAATAGCTTATTAAATAAGGAATATTTTTTATGTTATAAGTTTTTATTAATAAATTCATTTTTAATTTTATTTCGAATTTTCTTTTATTTTTATTTCTTGTTTGTCATTTTTTATTGGCGTGGCTCTTGACATGGACCAATCATGCGCCTGAGTGTTGACCCTAGGTCAACATCCCCCTAGGTCTATGCTCTTGTCAGAGCTTGTCAGTCGCCCCTTTTTCTCCAATTTTTTCTGTCGAATCATTTCTCTTTTTGACCTTGACATTTCTTACTTTTATTGATCATATCACTCTTATTCTCGCCATATCTTTTTGATTCGATTTCTTTGGGTCATTTAGCCAAAATCCTCATCTCCCTTTTCACTTTTTCTCACTTGTACAAAGTCTTCACCTCACTCCTACTTTGATTTTTTATTGCCACTTGCTGTATGTAACCCTTGATTTCATCCGCGAGGACTCCCCCTTATGACAGGAGGTCAGTGTTAACCATGTGAACGTGAGGCAAATCATTTCTGTAATAAATATTATTGAAATCTTTGATATATCAATAAAAGTTATTTATTTATTTCACTCCCTGTCTAAGATGAAATGAATGAATAAGATCCCTTAGTTCAATTAGGGTTATGTACCGTAGCCATCTTAATGATCATACAGTTGTTGATTGATTCAATGGTTAAATCATAGAGGCCAGTGCTCAGATGATATATAAGGAGTTAAATTAAGGGCTCATTAAGCACCATTAAATGATTATTAATAGATGATGTTCAAATTGAGAACTAGATGGCATTCATTCTCTAAAGATTGATATGTGACCGACCTCTTGATGCAAGTCCAATACATAGGATTAGAGATTCAAAGGTGTCAAATGATTTAGGATAAAGAGTTGACTTAGCGAGACTGAGATAATCAAGACCTATGTTGTATATTGTCATCATATAGGCATGCATCCTCTGACCGAAGATTGATGTATTTCTATATGTCTCAGTATGTATATTTGACAGACTGATATGTTGAGGATCTAATTAATGTCTATACACTAGTGAGCTGGTGTGCAAACGAGGGAATATATGTAATTCGATCTCTCAAAGGAATCACGCATGTTCACTACTGAACCAGAAGACATGAGCTCACTCAATGTCTTCTTAATGATCATATAGTTGTTGATTCAATGGTTAAATCATAGAGGCCAGTGCTTGGATGATATATAAGGAGTTAAATTGAGGGCTCATCAAGCACCATTAAATGATTGTTAAGAGATGATGTTTAACCTGAGAACTAAATGGCATTCCTTCTCTAAAGATTGATATGTGAACGACCTCTTGATGCATGTCCAATACATGGGAATAGAGATTCAAAGGTGTCAAATAAGTTAGGATAAAGAGTTGACTTAGTGAGATCGAGATAATAAAGACCTATGTTGTATATTGTCATGATATAGACATGCATCCTATGACCAGAGAATGAAGTATTGCTATTTGTCTCACTACGTATATTTGGAAGGCTGATATGTCGACGATCTAATTAAAGTCTATACCTAGTAAGCTGGTGTGCATACGCGGGCATATAAGTAATTCGATCTCTCAAAGGAATCACACATGTTCAATACTGAACCAGAAGACATGAGCTCACTCATGAGGTATTGGGACCAATCAAATTCCTTGCATGGTTGTCTTTCTTTGGAAGCAAGACAAGAATTTGTAGGTATTGATATATGCTTTTGGAAAGCATATAATCTATACCAATGACGAAATGGGAAACTTAATGATAAAACCCTGAAGGAGACAATCTAAATGAGATCTAAAACTTCGATTTATTCTAGGCCTTCAATTTTGCAAGATGTACACGTATTAGGAATACTCAAAGGTGATGTAATCATAAATGATTGTATAATTATGACGCTTTCATTCTGAGGGAGTGAGGAAACATGTTTGGATTTAGTAACTCCTATCAATAAATAAGTAATCTAATCTTAGTCTGAATGTTGGATATTGATCTGAATGTGTTTCAGATGCAATGACAATATTAAATTTGCAGCTTTGATCAAATCAAGCATCTTTGAGAGGTCTCTGAGATCTAGATTTCAGATATGATCTCAATATCCAAGTCACTATACGTGGAATGTATAATACCCTTGTCCTTATCTCCATGTATACATGGAGAAAGCACGTTATTCTTGAAAGAATTCTTGAATAACTCCATTGTTGAAATGTATACGTGAGCATTGAGAAATGGATAATTAAATATGATTTAATTATCATGAATAATGTGAATATGATTCCTATTATCTAGATGCATGAGAACAGTGATCCAAGATAATTAAATATGACTTAATTATCATGGACATCAATAATGTGGATAGTTCTATCCATATTAAGCATATATATTATATATGTGATTTTTAATATATCAGAGAGAGAAAGAGAAATTTTTTGAATAGTATTTACAAATTAAATGTTGACGTAAATTGGATTCACATTAGATAATTAATTGAAAATACAATTTACATTTTATTTTGGGTGTGTGAATATGATCCACAATTTCCAATGACATGATTGAAATTATTTTAAAAAAATTTGGAATTGTTTTTGTGAAATTATATAGGCATAAAATGAAGGATTATATGAGATATATGAGATCTCATATAATGAAGGATTATATGAGATATGAGATCTCATATAATAGAAAGAAGGAGAGCCCTTCCATATGGGATGGTGGACAACCACACTTGAATTAAGACTCAATATGGTCATCCCCACCCCCAATTGGAAGGAGCTTTGACTCCTTCCCAATCCTTCTTGGTCTATTGATTTGATTGAAAAAAATATATATTGATGATTATTCAATATATATCTAATTAAATTAAATTAATTATTGTTTTAAATTTTTACAACAAAATCATGGTCATTGAAATAAATAGAAATCAATCTCAACCATTGATTTTGAGTTGTACATGTATTGTTATCCATGGACTCCCAAAATATAATAAAAGAAGAGGAAATGCTAGCTCTTCGTTTACACAACATAAATACAAGACTCTCTCTCTCTCTTGCATTCTCATCATACATGCCCCCTCCCGCTATCAAGAGTGGCCATCCACCTCTTGACCTAGAGAGGATGACCATCGTCACTATGCTGTCGTGCTACTACTTCGACCATTCGTGGATCTTCATCTTCCTCGATGCTCCTTGCATGTGAAAAAGATCTTAGATTTTGTATGATGTAGTCCAGAGATTCATTGCTTGTATCTATACCTTGGATTACGAGAAAGACACGTCTCATCAATGTACTCGCAAGTCTCTCCTCTATCGGGTCTTTGAGATAGGAAGAACCATGCTTCAAGTGGTATTCCGATATCATATTTGTGATCTTTATGAAATAATTCAAGAATTATTCTCTAATCATGTGATTTTATCACTTTAAATGTTTAAATCCCATTGTCCCGAGCAACTAGTATGAGTAGTTGCTCCCCATCGCATATGATGCGATCTTCATGCTTTTGTGATGCGCTTATGGTTTTTACCCATAAACTTCAAGTGGTATCAAACCCTTTGTCAAGGTCTTGGATATGATCTAAAACCTCGGGTAAAGAAGGTTTGTATTTCGTATGCTTGGGGACTCATCTTTTTACTTGAGATGCAAGACTCGAATTGGTTTTTCGCTGAAATAAACCCTAATGTTTATGAACAATTTGAGCATGTTTTTTAGTTATTGAAATGTATTTAGAATGTATAAATATTTCCCCAAAATATCAGCCTATTATTGGTACCAGAGGTGCATAACTAAAACTCGAAGAGTTCCTGCTAGGAATATATTTTTGCATGTATTCACGGATTTGTAAGAAATTATCTTTTATTAAAGTTTTCTCATCATGAAATATGAAATAAAAATTTATTAAATAGATAATCAAATTAGAATTTTGTTTGAAATTTTTTCACACAATTCTGACTCTATTTGCCCTAGATATTCCATTAGTGGAGATGGAGATATTCCATTAGTGGTGATGGGCCAGATGATGAATGGATCATCAATTCTCTTTGCTTAATCTATTTATCATTTAATAGAAATAATGAAAATTATGAATTTGCCTTGATTATTTTTTTATGCCTTATAATTATTAAAATAATTGATTAGAAATCATTGTCTATCGAATGTATGTTTCATGAAAACCCTAGTTTATCCTACAATAGTTGTAGGACAACTTTTACATGAAAACATGGTTGCTTAATATGCTTAGAAATTTTAGGATCTTAAAATTGGTTTAGTCATTAAAGTTGATCAATAAAATCAAAGGTACATTGACATTATTTTGCATTATTCTTAATCGGGATGGTGAATGTGTCTTGTCCGAGTATGTTGGCTTGGTTTACTAATTAGCGTCTTGCATGTCAAGGAAATGCTCCCCTCTTAGAATAACTTGAGTGTACTGGTTGGATCTATTTTTGAGGAAATAATAATATGAGTAAGTCAAGTTGTACTCTAATTATTAAAATACGAAATAATACGTAGTTATGAGGGTATACATTATATAATAATATCAATAAACACTAAATGTTTGTTGGTTGTTTGAATTGAATTGACAATAAATTTAATAGGATTAAATTTATTAGATATAATTAACACTTTATTATGAATAGAGCTGTAATTCTCTTGAAAGAATTAATTATGTGAATATAATTTATAATAATTAATTAAAAGTTGAACATTATTTGGAAGAACATATAAAAGACATCCATGATATTCCATCAAGATGAAGGGTTCTTTTAGAATGGATTTTATGTAGGAGACGCATGTGTGAAGTGACAGCTCTTGCATACAAGCATACATGGATTGGGCTCTTTGCTTCTCGAAAGAGTAAGGTCGTATGCATGGTGATCCCAATATCAGTTCCTCATTTTATTGGGGCAATATTGGATTTCACATAGAGAGTTCTAATACTGTTAACGATTGGTTCAATTAACAACGGGTCATCGTTGCCTTAGGGGTGATGGGTCCATGTGTTAAAGATCGAATTGGGAAATGTATATTGTACTTGTAAGATGGAATGAGTTTTCTCTTCTTTTTACCCAAGTTTTAGTTTCTCATATTATTGGTGTGTAATAAAGGTAGAAAAGGAGATCACAGTTCTTGCTAGAGATATAATGGTAAGTATATCTCTTACTTTAAAAGTGAAGAAAGAAATGCACATTTAAAGAAGAAAAGGAAAAAATAATTTCATTAAAAATCTTTAATCAAAGCTTTTAATTTTGAATATTTAAAAATTTAAAATCAAATCAAAACACAAAAATAATAAAATAAGGATCGTAGCATAAGTCAGAGGCATTCGTCGCCGACCTCCACCGCACGCCTCCCTTACTCGAGTCGTGCACGACCACACACTGCCATCCATGTGTACCCTCCAGCAGCCCACTCGTGTCCAGTGAAGAATGCTGCCAAGTGTAACCCCACACAATAAAGCGCCTCATGCAGTTGCCGCGCACACCTCCTGCACCTGTTAGCAGGAGGCCCTATAGCCCTCTTCGCCGCCTCTCTTCCTCCAACAGCCCGCCATACATGCTACCGTCGTGTGCCCCTTTGCCCGCACCCATACACACCTGCTACCTCCTGATCCAGCCCGCTCCCCCATGTGCGGTTATTGCATGGCCCTACCCTCCAGCCTTATGTTGCCCTCCGCACGTGCGATCATCACGTTCTCTTGGACCACCGAACCAGCCGTTGCCCATGAGCCCTCATCTACCAGCCACACAACCACACTAGAATTAGCGTGTCTCCTAGCACAACCATCGGTGGATGCTTGCCCTTCAACAGAGGAGAACCACCAACACACCTTCACCTTGCAATCCAACACAACAACTATGTTCGACCGCATCCTCGCGCTCCTGCCAACCTGCAGTTGCCCCTACAACCCCTCCACATTGCAACCGCCACACCTCTCTAAGGTCGTACCCCAACAACCCACCACGACTGTGCACTACTGCAACCATCAGGTCCTCGTGCGCACTATTGTGCCCTCACCCCGCGCCTCCACGTCCCTCTCCCCACACTCCAATGCACTACCACACCATGCCATTACCCCTCCAACGGCATCATGTAGCCCCTCCTCGCACAACACGTCACTGCATCCAGCACCTTCTACAGTCGTACACTGCCCCGCCGGACAATGCAGGCTACTCACGCAGCCGCACATGCTGCCACAGCCTTGGCGCCCGCATCCCCGCATGAGGCTATGACTAATTTCTGCCACATATATAGTCTATACTCGACCCATCATTACATGCCAGAGTCTAGGTATGTTGAGTATAAGACCTTAAGTTCTCAACAATATCCTACAATTGAACAAACTGCTTCCATGATTCGTCATGAGGATTTATTGGAGGATGACATTTCTAGGATTATTAAGAGATATTAATTAATTGGGGATAAATTTAGAAATGTTATTAACCAACTAATTTCTTTTTATGCTTGCTCAGGTGTGGAAATGGAGAATAAAATGACATATTCAATGTTGAAAATCTAGAGGACATAAGGAAACACATACACTCTGTACAGTTGGAGTTTGTTCTACATCCCTCTTCACTAACAACTTGCCCTCCAATCTCGAGACTGCACATTCTCCAACTCCTCCTTCACCTATTAAAAATACTAAAAAAAATTAAAATCCCAAAAACACCCAAAAAAAACTAAAAACCAAAAAAATATAATAAAAATTGAAAATGAAAAGACCTAAAAATACAGGACCCTACCATTAGGGAAGAGTTTTCTAAAGAATTAATTCTAGATATTCCCTTAATAAAGACCACATAACACTTTCCTGACCTCAAAAAATTTGTGAGAAGGAAATTGATATAAGAGGTCGAGCAATAAGAGAACTATGATAGAATGACACCTAGTGTCTATGACCACCTCCTTGGTGATGGGGAGAAAAAACAAAGGCCATAGAGTGAAGTGGTTGCTTAGGATTGAATGTAAAATCAAATATACTATCTTCACCCATGCTAAATTCGATGGTGACTCATCAATAAATATCATCCCAACCTTAGTGTTAGACAAGATCAAATCAGGCCAATCAGAAAGTCGAGCGAGAACGTTCAGCTAACTGATCGATCCATAAAATGGTCGAGAGGAAACATTTCAGTCATCATTACTTTCCAAGGTGCTCTACTCCAAGTATACTTTATGATCATTGACACTGGGCATCGTGGAGAGTTCATCTAATCTCCAATTATTATCAGGAAGTCGTTCTTAATCTTCTCTAAGGCAATTATAGATTGCGAGACTAGAGATATCGTTTTCACAGCATTGGGAGCACTCCAACCTCACCATTATTTCAGGAAACTCGATACTATAAGGTAACCCACAAAGTCGTCGATAGTCGTGACCATCGAGAGGTAGATGAGTTCTACCTATCTACTACGCCTGAGATACCGACTATAGAGCCAACCTTTGGATAAGAGACTCTCCACACATACACGATTTCCGTTTCTTGCATCATTACCATTGTGACTACTTCGATAGAGGACTTGCAACTCGAAGCGATCATTGAGTTGGACACGACTTTTGTTGATCGTCTTGACCATTTCGATGATTCGACAACTGAAGCTATCAATGCCAAGAAAACTGAGATCTCTAGCACCTACTGAGATGTGTGCTAACCTTTGAGGAATATTACAATATATGTGGTGACTCATATGATGAGGAACCCATGGTCAGCACTACACCACATCTCGGACCTTCAACAAAGGAGATAGCCATGACCAAATTGACCCTTCCCAAAACATGGTTGCTCCATCCTCTAGTTGGTTATCCAGTGAGAAGTCAAGAATTGATTCCTCGAGATGTTCCTCCGAATTCCTCAAGGAACATCACTCTCCTCTCCCTGTCAATGCTTCAGGTTCTACATAATCGACTGTGAAAGTATCATTCAACATACGAGAGAAGTAATTTTCTGAGGATTCCTCGTCGGATCCAGATGAGGAGAATTATATGAGTGAGCTTAGTTTGGTCGTCCCTAAGCCATTTCTGAGAAAGCAGCTGTGTGTCGGCCCTCGTTTGATGATACCTTCATCTCATTGTTATTCATCTGAGGACGATTCTGATAGTGACGCACATGTATATTCTCTACCTCCTGATTCATGCAAGAAGGTTCGTTACAAACATTATTGATCCTTGTACATTTTCAGTCCATATTGTATAGGATTTTCTTCTTTTTTTACCCCTCCCTCTCCCGTGATTCGCATCACTCGCCATAGTTCCTTATCATTTTCATTTTGTAGCTATACTTAGGATTACAAGATCCTAAGCATAGGAGGTGAGTGACCTAAGTTGCTCTATTTTATTCTTTTATTTCCTTTTTGTATATTCTTTCCCACTCTCATTGATCTCCCATTCTTGACCACTTTCCCATACTTAGGCTAAACAGAGCCTAAGTATATGGGTGTCGATGTCAGCTGTGTATTCTTCCATCTCCTCTTATTTTCTTTTTCTCATACCCATGACCTCCTCATTTTTGTCTTATTATGTACTTAAGTTCTCAAAATCCCAAGTATAGGGGGGTCAGTCATCGTCTATTCTTTTCACCCACTTATTCCTAGTACGAGCTATGACTTTTTGGCACATAGTGCCATGAGGACACAATACATGGTAAGTATAGGGGGTTTGTATATATTACCTATATATCGTACTTTGACTTGTTTGTAAATGAAAAAAATAAGAGGTGGTGGGTAAATTATTCAAAATTGTTGTAAATTGGGGAAAAAGGTTGTGTGTAAATTATTGTAAAAATTATTGTAATTAAGGTTACAATAAAAAAACAAACAAACTTTTTCAATTTATTTTCAAAAAATTAAAAATCGCCTTTTCTAAAAAATTTTAAATAATAGTTTCTCTCTATTTTTAAAAACATTTTCAAAAAAACTTGTTCAAAATCTTTTTTCCTTCATTTAAAAAATATACTTTTTGAAAAAAAATAAAAAATCTTTTCAAAAAATGGTTTCCCCCCATTCTTTTTGAATAAAAAAAATTAAAAAATCTTTAAAATACATTTTCCCTATTTTTATAATAAAAATAAGAAATATTTTTCAAAAATCTTTCTTTTATTCTTTTCATTCTTTTTCAAGAAAAGAGAAAATTTTCCAAAAAAAACACTAACTAATGAGTTGGTTTAGTCCTTGACACTTACACATTCACACAGGACTAGTGAAGTTCAAGAACACTTAGTTTATGAGGTTTTCTGATTTAGAGTTAAGAGCCTTAGTCATTAGGGTCTTTGACTTAATTATTCACATTTTCCTAGTTTGAATGACGTGTGTGCTATATTGCATACTTAGTCTCTGCCTTAAGAATATGATCAGCAACTCATATACACGACTGTAGTTATGATGAGATGAGTTGAAATTTCACTTGAGGAAGTAGGATGAGGGTTTTGAGTTTGGACCTGATTTTATGATGCTCGAAGATGGGATAAAATTGATGAAGACTTCATGAAACCTGAGTATTAGCACCAATAGCTAGTATGAGAATATGTTTCTTGTACTATTCTCTTAATAGTGACCTATGTGACAGGGTGTGATGAAATCTAAAAAAATAATGATCAGTGTGTGCCAACTTGGTAAAAGTAGTAGAGATGGCAAATATTCAAAGAGAGAGAGAGAGAGAGAGATCGAGAGAGAAAGAAAAGGCTCTACACTACGAAGTCAAATACAAAGCACTTCCACCAAAGGAGAGAGCTCCCAATTATTTGAAAATGTCCAATTGAACCAAAGCTATTAGACCAAGAGTCGGGTTAGCACCCGAAAAGGGCTCTGCATCATAAATGCTTCAAGCCTGGGTATAGAAGGTATATTAGATACTCAAAAAGACACTCCTTGGTGTGCTCCTAGGAAAACAAGTGCAAACGACTCCAAATTCTCTTGACGAACACACTAATCAACACCAAAAATATACACGTGTTGAGTTAATAAGGCACTCGAGAGTATATGTGTTCCAATAATATGGAGAGAAGAAATAACACAAACCTATAACCTCAATTACTAGCCATCCATCTTCACTTTTAAGTTTGACAACTATGGAGACGATGGATTGAAAGCAAGAAATAAGTTATTCCCCAGTGTTAAGGACTCTGTTTTTAGGAGAGTCTCTTGGAATGGAACCTTGGTGAGATTGTGACTCTACTCTTACAACTACAGTCCACACTTAATGTCATCCTAATTATATATGTATACAAAAAGATTCTTATGATCAGGGAAATGGGACATCTTTCGACTAGAATTTGGATCGGCTTAGAATTTTAGGATCACTAAAACTGAGAGTTCTTCAAATGGATCAAGTCTTGTATTCACATGCACATTCAATTAATCCAACTTATTCATTCTTTATTTGCTCGAGGACTAGCAAAGTTTAAGTATAGGAGGGCGATGAATATGTGATTTATCATTCAATTATATTAATCTAGTTATATCTCTACCAAATATGAAATAAATATCCTTTAAATCAATAAATTAATAAAATGATTCTTGTAAATAAAATACATTAATTATTATATATTTATTGTACAAATAAATTAATAATATAAAGATGTAAAATAAAGTAATTATTTACCTATAAATAACCAAAACTTCATGTATTTTTAGTAGTTCCATATCAATTCCTTTTTAGTTAATTCTTTCTCTAACTTGTATATAAAAATATAATAAATTCTACTATCAACAAACACTCCTAGATCCCAAAGAGAAAAGACCATAAAACCCAGCTTCCCAATCACATTCCCGCTCCGTATGAACTGCAAATTCATCAGAATCACTCTTAAATCTCAAGTTAGTATTTTATCTATTCAAAGAAAATAATTTCATTAAAATCGAATATCGTTGGTAAAATATGAGTTTTGGGACCAAATTGTATATAATATATATTGCAATATT
The DNA here is from genome assembly GCA_037367405.1 of Ottelia alismoides. Lineage (NCBI taxonomy): Eukaryota > Viridiplantae > Streptophyta > Magnoliopsida > Alismatales > Hydrocharitaceae > Ottelia > Ottelia alismoides. The sequence goes on from JAZKJV010004100.1 coordinate 101,308, forward strand.
TGATACTAACATTTAACATATAAATTTAACTAATATTTATTTATTTATTCTATTAGTTTCTTTATTATATATTGAAATAAAACAAATAATTATAAAAATAAAATAAATTATTTTATTGTTGAAAATAATGCGAAGTAGCTTTGTATATTATGTAAATATTGCTTTTTCTCATTTTATTTACTTTTTTCTCAATTACAAAAAAATTCAAAAAAATATTTTCATGTGTTATTTTTCTAGTATTTTATTTGATTTTATTTTTTTGTAAATACCTTTTAATTAAAAAAGGTAATAAATTAAAACTAAATAATAAAAAAATCATGCACATATTTTTGTTTTATTTTGTTGCCTTGGTTCTCCAATCTCTTTTATTTACTCATTATTTTTATTTTATCTTTTTAGTAGCCTAGTTTTATTTAATTTCCTTGTATTTTTTTATTTTTCCATTCTGTACACTAACTTCCCATTCTACTCCATGTTCTCCATCTTTTTTCTAACCTCCCATCTTCTTCATTATATTCTTTTATGCGTCCTCATTTTTCCTTGATCCACCATTTCATCAATTCGGAGGGAGAGACCACCAACCCCTGATGTTGTTGGTGACAGCTTCAGCACTCTTCAGTCGAACAACAACGGTCTAAAAGGTGAATTCCGTGAGGGCTCCTCCTCGTGTTCGTGTCACTGTGCATCTCTTTAGTTCGAACTCAGCTTCTCAGCTTTTCGCGCAAACTGATTATGAGGCGACGACAGGAGCCATGCACCGCAGGCCCACCTTTTTGTGAAACCACTACATGTAAGTATCCCTCTTCATTCCATTCATCTGTTCTTTTCTAACACTTAATTTTTTTCTTCTTATTCTACATCCATAATCATCACCATCACCCAAACCTTATCACAGTTCCCTTTATTTTTGATTTCTTGATTGAGAAAACAAAAAAATTAAAAAAATTTAAAATCAAAACAAAAAAATAAAGGTCCCAGCTGAAGCCAGATGTGTTTTCTCCTGACGTCCACCGCGCGCCTCCCCTGTTCCAATCGTGTGCGGCCACACCCTGCCGTCCACGCGCACCCTCCAGCGGCCCACTCGTATCCAGCCGAGAATGTCGCCGAGCATAACCCCACGCAACAAACTGCCTTGCGGTGCTTTCATGTGAACTTCGAGTACCCTCTAGTAGGAGACCCTCCAGTCCTTGCCAATGCCTTCCTTCCTCCAACCGCCCACCGCGCTGCCGCCGTCGTGTGTCCCTTCAACTGCGCCCACACGTGCCAGCCACCCCTGGTCTAGTGCGTGCCCCCAAGGGCAAGCGTCGTATAGCCCTTACCTCCAGCCTTCCGCTGCACTTCACGCACGCGGCCATCGCATTCACCTGAATCGACCGCCGAACCAACCGCTACCCATGAGTCCTCCTCGACAAGCCACGCAACCACACCGCACTCAGCTTGCCGCATAGCACGACCACCGATGGCTGCACGCCTTTCAACAGAGGAGAACCACCAGCAGGCCTTCGCCTTGCCCTATAGTGCAGTAGTCGCGTGCCCTGCGCCTACGCTCTCCTACCACCCCCAAGGTCGCGCCCTTGTAGCCCACCGTACCCGCGCACCGCTGTAGCCAGCATGACCTTACCCAGCGCCTCCGCGCTCCTCTCTCCGCGCTCCAGCGCACTGCCACATCGTGCCACTGCACCTCCAGTGGCCTCGCGCGAGACCTCCTCATGCATCATTGTAACACCCATACCCCAAAACATAGTGCTATACCTAAAACTCACGAAGTGTGGGTGTGGTTTATAAGTGATTGGGATTACTAGTTGACAACTTGGGCTTAAGCATTTTGGGTGGTTGTCAACGGGTCCATTTGAGCGCGAACCCAACAAGTTGTCAGGGTCAGTTTTCCTCGATAACGGACTAGGCACCTAAGCTCGGGACATTACAAATGGTATCAGAGCAGGTTCCATGTGATAGTGGAAAGGGCTACCCAAAGGGACCTAAGCTGGGAGCGTGCAACCGCCACTAACACTGGGAATAATTGAATGGGCCATGTCGCAACGAGGACGTTGCGAATATTAGTGGGGGAGGTTGTAACACTCCAACCCCAAATATAGTACCACATCGAAAACTCACAAAGTGTGGGTGTGGTTTATAAGTGGTGGGGATTACTACTTGTCAACTCGGGCATAAGCATTTTGGGTGGTTGTCACCGGGTCCATTCGAGCCCGAACCCAACAAGTTCTCAGGTCCGGTTTTCCTTAATAACGGATCGAGGACCTAAGCCCAGGACGTTGCAAATGGTATCAGAGCTAAAATTTCCCTCTGATAGTGGAAATGGCTACCCGAGAGGTGGACCCACCCCTACAAAGAGGTTGGAGGAAATGGCTACCCGGAGTGTGCAGCCGGCACTATCACTGCGAAAGGTGATGGGACATGTCGCAATGAGGATGTTGCGAATATAAGCAGGGGAGGTTGTAACACCCATACCCAAAACATAGTGTCATACATAAAACTCACGTAGTGTGGGTGTGGTTTATAAGTGACGAGGATTACTACTTGACTACTTGGGCTTAAGCATTTTGGGTGGTTGTCAACGGGTCCATTTGCGCCCGAACCCAACAAATTGTCAGGGTCAGTTTTCCTCAATAACGGATCGGGTACCTAAGCCTGGGACGTTACAATCACACTGCCGCGTCCAACGCCTTCTGCGGTCATGCACAACCTGCCAGCCATTGCAGGCTACTTGCATGGCCGCACGCACTGCTATAGCCCTTGCGTCCGCATCCCCGCCTAAGTCCGCCAACCGTCACCTCTCTCCTTCCATAGACGCAGGTTCCAAGATTGGAAGAGAAGAGAAGAAGCATATTATTTTTTTAAATCATTGAGGCAACATCCTCAAAGGTATTTGTTATTAAAGAAGTGCTTCTAGGCAAAACTATTTTTGGTTGAAGTTTTATTCTGGTATCGCAAACATAATCCTCTATTTTTTTATTAAATAAAAAATAATCCATTGTTAATCACTTCATTCTCTACCATCCTAGATTGGTTTATAATTTTGTGATTGTATGTTGATTTATTTTAGAGATTAAAATTCATTGATATTTTATCTAATTGTGCTATGAAATTTATGTTGAGTCACTATTTGCTCTAAAAATACTTCAAAAATCAGAGATGATGCGTCTGAGCGTGCTTTAATTTTTGTAAAAAATCAGAGATGATGCATCAAGCACCTCATATGCACAATTAATTTATGGTGATTCACTTGATTGAATTATTTATTTGTGTGGTTATTTTTTATTGATCTCGATTGCCCGACTACTGGAAAATTCGGCATAAAATAATAAGTTTGGGCTCATCATTTGATCCATGTGAAGAATGTGCATGCAAGTAAGTTAGAATCTTGCACTCGGGAATTCTACTTCATTGGGTATGTGAAGAACAATATTGTATTCCAAATTTTTGACCCTGAGACTCGGAAGGTCTTTGTATCTAAAGATGTCAAAATTCTAGAGGATGACTTCCTTAAGGGTCAAGACAAAAATGAAATGAATGATCTAATTAAATCCCCTGAGGATACTGAGCTTCCTAATCTAGAAACTGAAGATATGAATGAAGATGTAACACCCGTACCTCGTAGAAGGAGTTCGATGGTGGTTGCACCACTTGAAATGTACAGATTCCATATATTAGATGAAACTGATTATGATCTAGCTTTATTTGATGATGCACTCGCGGATCATGACATGGATAGATGGATGCTAGTAATGAAATCTGAAATAGACTCAATGCACAAGAATAGTGTATGGATCTGAGAGGATCCAACTATAGGGGTAAATCATATTGAATGTAAATGGATCTTCAAGAGAAAGAGGCAACTTGATGAGAAGGTTCAAACCAGGTCTCATAGACAAGGCTACAAACAAAGAGAAGGCATCGATTATGATGAGTCATTCTCTCCTGTGGTTATGCTTAAGTCTATTAGGGAACTATTAGCTATAGCTGCATATCTTGACTATGACATTTGGTAGATGGACGTCCATACAACTTTCCTCGATGTATACCTCAAGGAGGATATCTATATGAAGCAACCCTAGGACTTCATAACCGAGGAAAGGTAAAGTATGCAAGATGAAAAAAATCCATATATGGACTCAAACAAGCTTATCGTAGTTGGAACATCAAATTTGAAGAAATCGTAAAGAGTTATGATTTTGTTTAGAATCCTGATGAGCATAGTGTGTACATGAATCTTAGTGGGGGTACCATTGTGTTCATCGTGCTTTAACTAGATGGCATCCTTATCATTGGAGATGATATTGGGATGATAACCAATGTTAAGATTTGGTTGTCCCATACCTTCGAGATGAAAGATCTTGAAGAAGACTCTTATATCTTGGGTCTAAAGCTGTTCAGAAATAGAGAAAAAAGGATTTTGGGATTGTCACAATATTGATGCCTTAAGAAGATCTTGAAACATTTTCATATGGAGAATTCCAAGAAAAGCTTACTTCCCTTAAGACACTGTATACATCTATCTAAAGTGATGGCTCCTTAAAGTGTTGAGGATAAGAAAGACATATCTGGATACCCCTATGCATTAGATGTAGGAAAGTGTAGCGTACGCTACGATGTGCATAAGATCAGACATCTACCATGCAGATGGTAAGCCATTACCAATCTTGCTATCGAGAACAACACTTGAATGGAGTGAAGAATATTTTTAAGTATCTAAGATGGATACAAGATTATATCTTGTTCTATAGAGATGATGATATCCAATTCTTAGGATACACAGCTTCCGACTTCCAGTCTGATAATGATGATCGAAAGTTTGCTTGAGGGTTTGTGTTCTAGTTGGATGGTGGTGTTATAAGCTAGAGAAGCAAGACACTACAACCGATTCAACAATAGAAGTTGAATATATTACTGCATTCGATGCTGCGAAGAAGGCGGTGTGGTTCTGCAAGCTCATCCTGAAATTTGGCATAGTTTCCTCTAATACTCCCATCCTGCTACTCTGCGATAACACAAGATCCATAGCTCAGGCAAAGGATCCAGATAGCATCAAAAGAACAAGCACGTGGAAAGGAAATACCACATCATTCGGGAGATACAAAAGCCTGGTCACATTGACGAACCATAAATTTCAACCCTTTAATAGTGTCAGATTAATACTTTCATGTCATTGCAGTCGGACTGAATAGGATCCATCAAAAACTACTTTGAAATCTATCAATTTAAATACAAGCGGTTGAATTTATTTTACATAAGCTAGTCCAAGATCGAACTCAAGGATAGGACCCTCTTAAGTAAATATTTAGACTCTCATTACTCAGAATAAGTGACATATTAATAACACATAGGCCAAAATGCAAAGAAACATGATGCAGATACATAGAGACTCTTTTTTTATTTTTATAATGCAGTGAGATGCAAGTGAAAAGTTGTGTGAATGTGCCCTAATAAGAGAGAATCATTGAACAATTAATACGAGATCAATTCCAGAATCAATTTACGAAACACACTTTATTTATAAATCACTCAAAAGCGTAACAAAAATTAGTCAGGTGAAACTATATACTTATGATTAATCATCTGGATTCTAATTGTCAAATCATAAAAACAATTCATGCCATCAGATAGATAATGAAACAAGCTTCGAAACGAGATTATAATCAACAAAAATGGAGATAGAATACCCAAGATATTCACTAGAGGGTCCAAGGGCATAAATGCAAATAAAATATGAAAATAACTAGATAAAATAATGCATGTAAAAACCTAAATAATGGTCCAGGGTCCATGGGTAGCACAAAGATGAGTGACGTGTGAGAAAGTTGGAGCGATGGTGAGTTGAGGATGAAAATGCATGTAAAAACCTAAATAATTACGAGAAATCAGAAGAAAAAGATAGGGGAAGATAGGAAACATACCTAGAGAAATGGGTAGATGCATGGCTTGGGATGAGCTACACCGGGGGCTCGGGTCATTGCTAGACTCCGACGGCCCATTGAAGCAGCTTGCTGGCGGGTGAGAGCCGGAGGCTTGGCTTACCAGGGTCAGGGGTCAACACCAGAGCTGTGGTCATCTTAGTGTCGTTGATCCGACATCACCCTATCATGGGGAGGTGGAGAGCAACTGGGCCATTGCATACGTACAGGTGAACAACGGTGGAAATGAGTGGTCACATCATATTTAAAGTTGGAGGCTTCGAGGATCTAGTGGTGGACGACGTGGGTTGAGAGGGGAGTGTAGATAGAGAGAGGGGCACGAGGAGCTACGTGGTCCGCGAGGGTCATGGAGGATTGGTCTTGGGTTTAGCACTTTCAGAGAGGCGAGGGAGGTGAGGAGGAGATGGGGAAAATGGAAAGGGGGCGACGGGTGTACGTGTGGAGGATGTGGGAGGGGGGCGCTTGGGAGGTGGAAGACGAAGTCTCAACCATTGGATCTCGCGATCCAACGGTAGAGAGGAGAACGTGAGGGAACGACCTTGATCAAATGATCAGGGCGCATCGACAACCATGGACGAAGTGATCATGGCCATTAGATCTAAAGATCAAACAGTCACTCAATAGGTGGTGGTGGGTATTACAGATGAAATTTGGAGGTTGATCGAAGGGTGGAGACTAAATCATGGATGTGCGACTGTTATGAAGGCGCGTAGAGGCGGATTGAAGGCTGGAAATGGGGGGCATCTGACGCAAGGTCAGAGGACCACGTAGCTCGACCAGAAAGAGCCACATGGCCCATTCAGATACAAAATACGAAAAAGAAAGAAAAGGAGGCTAAATTTGAAAAACTCAAAACATGAAAGTTGTAGATCTCGATGAGATCTACAAGTTTCATTTTATAAAAACATAAAAGAGGTCAAAGAAAGGAAGAAATATAATTGTGAGCATTTTTAAAGGTATAAAAACATTATATTTTTGTTATTTTCATTTATTATATTTTTAATTTATTTCAAGACTCAGATATATACAACGATTAATTTGTTTTTATTGACACAAAATTAAGCTAGGAGGTTAATATAAGAGAATAAACATGATGTAACCAAGGTTCATCATCTCCCTATACTTAAACTATGCTTATCCTCAAGCATCTCAAGCATGAATGAGTTGGATTTAGCCCCCGATTGTGCATGTGAGTACAAGACCTGCTCTGTTCAAAAACTCCAGATTTTAGAGATCCAAAATTTTATAGCTGAACCTAGCTCTAATCAAGAGGTATCCAATTTCTCTACTTTATCAGACTCTCTCTGTATACATATGAAATAAGGATGACATTAAGTGTTTATTGCGGTCACGAGAGTAGAGTCACGACTTCAACTACAGTCCCAGTCTAAGAAATTCTCTTAATGACCCAATCCTCAACATTAGGGAATAAATCAGATATTGCAATCAATTCATTGTCTCTTTAGTTTTCAGACTTAAGAAATGTCGATGGAAGGCTAGTGGATGGAGGGCATAGGATTGTGTCATTTTTTTCTCTCCTTCTCATTAGAACAAAGACCTTCTCGAGTGCCTTATTAACTGGACAATTTTTTTTGTTGATCAGTGCAATCGTCAAGAGAAGTTGGAGTTGTCTACACTTGTTTTCCTGGGAATACACCGGGGTGTGCCTTTTTTAAGTATCTAATATACCTTCTACACTCAGACTTGTATCATTTACGATGCACAACCCTTTTTGGGTGCAAGCCTGACTCCTGGACCTATTAGCGGTGGTCCGAGAGGACACATTGAAATGGTTGTGAGTGCTCGCCTTTGGTGGAACCTCTTTGATATTTGACTTTGTAGGTTGAGAGCTTTTTTGACATTGATATTTCATTTCATTGCTTTTGGCTAGATCCATTGCTTTTACCAATAGTTAGCGCACATTGATCAATATTTTTTTATATTTTATCACCCCTTGGTGCTTAGGTAAATGCCAAGAGATTAGTATAAGAATGATATTCTCATACTGGCTAAATATGCTGACACTCGGGTTTCATGAAGCCTTCAATTATTTTATTCTGTCCCCGAGCATCATTAAATCGAGTCCAAACTTGAATCCCTCATTTCAGCCCCTCAAGTGAAATTTCAACTCCTCTCATCATAACCGCAGTCGTGTATGTGAAGTGATCATCATGTTCTTAAGGTTTAGAGACTAAGCATGCAATATAGCATGCAAATCTGTCAAACCAAGGAAGTATGGATAATTAAGTCAGAGACCCTGATGACTAAGGTTGGTTAACTAAAAATCTCAAGATCTTTCCAACCAAGTGTTCTTGAACATCACTAATCCTGTGTGAATGTGAAATCGTCAGGAATTTAAACCAAGTCCTTCATCTATTTTTTATTTCGTTTTTCAATTTTTAAAACAATATTTATATACACAAGTTAGACTCATTTAAACGCTCTTTTTGAAAGGAATTTTTAAAAGATTTTCAAAACAATGTCACATAAAATGTTACTTTAAACATTTTTTACAAATGATTTTTCAAAATAAGTAAAACCCATTTTTTAAACCATTTTCAAAAAAATTTCTTCAAAATAGTGTAACATATTAGAGAAAACATTTCAAACTTTGAAGACATTTTATCCAACTTAGTTCTGAAAAATTATACTCTAGCCTATTTTTTTTAAATTTTTAAAATTTTCAAAATAAAGCTATGGCTAAAGTACATATATATACTGTATATATGGTATACCCCCCATACAAAACTTTTGCTATGTCCTCATAGAACTAAGTGATAAAATGCCATAGCTAAAGTTAAGATATAGGAAAGAATACATGAACTAAAGATGACACCCTCTATACTTAGGTTAAAAATATCTTAAGTATCAGAGAGAAGGATAAATGAGTTAGGAATTTACAGGGACCCATGTCCCCCCTATACTTAAGCTGAGAATAGCCTAAGTAAAGAGACAGATAAGTGATGTTGTGGAGGCCTATGGGGTACAAAGAGGTTAGAATGGATATACAATTGAAGGAATGGATTTATGGAGACGAATGGAGTACCTAGGATCTATGGGAGGGTGTCGAAACATACAAGACTCAATCAACCAAGCAATACCATTGATTCACCAAATTACACGTGAAACCAACAAATGTTGGTTAATTAACTTTTCATTTTTATTAGTGATAAATCCATTCTAATTTATGTTGGTGTTGCTCTCCCGAAACATGATTTTACTCTATTTTATTAGTCAACTTGCATTATCAGTCCCATTCCTTAGCTTTATGGTTATCACTGATTTAGTGAGAGCACAAATCAATCAAACATCATCTACCACTCATTCTCAATTTCTAGATAATCCTAAGTGATCAATCTAGGGAGGGATGTCGAGAAAAAGCCAATGCATACGATAGAATCATGATCAATGCTAAAGAAGAAAACTCATAACGCTTTAGCAATATTCATGAAAAATAAGACTGAATTAGAACCAAAATGTTGAATGTATGCAAGTCGATGACAACCGCAGCTAGCATGCTTCTATTAATGGGAAAAGGATAGGTTTAATTTTTGGATAAGTGAAGCAATGTCCATGTGTGTCTCAAATTTATGTGTGTCCTACCTACTATCAAACACATAAGATAAAAATGTGAAATAGATCGGAAAGCCACATGCCTGATCCTACGTCGACACTCAAGTTGGGCAAGCCCCACACAACCACAAAATCCTTCGTTCATTTACAATCGCACGTCTTCAAATGAAGACCACTGTAAAGACGATTATTACATGCATGAATGAATAATGCAAGAAACATGAATTCTCTCCAATTTCTCAAATAGTGCTTTTGCGGCTCCTCATAGTGGGAGCTCCTGCTCCTTGCCTCCTTCATTGCAAAGGGACCCTGCCACAAAAAGCACACATAAGATATGTATTCAAGAATTATCAACACAATGCAAACAAAACAAATGAATCGACCTACATGTTAAAAATTACCACCTAATCAAATAATAAAAATCTAAATAAAATAAAAGATGAGCCGTGTCCCTGGCAACATCGTCATTTAATAAACTGCAAATTTCAGCCCTTTAATAGTGTTCGATTAACACTTTCATGTCATTGCAGTCGGGCTGAATTGGATCCATCAAAAACCAATTTGAAATCTATCAATTTAAATACAAGCGATCGGATTTATTTTACTTGGAAAAGCCCAAGGTCGAACTCAGGGACACAAGGCTTTTAAGTAAATATTTAGACTCTCATACTCAGAATAAGTGATGAATTAAGAACACATAGGCCAAAATGCAAAGAAACATGTTGCAAACATGTGGAGACTCATTTTTTTGTTTTGATAATGTGGTGAGATGCGAGTGAAAAGTTATGCAAATGTGTCCTATTAAGAGATAATCAATGAGCAATTAATATGAGATCAAATCCAGCATCAATTTATGAAGCACACATCATTTATAAATTATTTAACAACATAACAATAATTATACATGTGACACTATCTAATTACAATTAATCCACTGGATTATAAGTGTCAATTCATAAAAGAAATTCACGCCATGACATAGACTATGAAACAAGCTTCGAAACGAGACTTAAATCAACAAAAACGGAGATAACATGTTCAAGATATTCACTAGAGAGTCCAAGGGCATAAACACAAAGGAAACATGAAAATAACTAGATAAAATAATGCAAACATGTCTCTGGAAGGACTAAAATATAAATATAGAAAGTTGCGGTGCCTTTCCTGTAATTTACCCATATGCACGGGGACTAAATTGCAATTATTGAAACTCGGAGGGGTTATGTGCAATTTGCCCCAAGCACGTCTGTTCTTCACGTGATAGGAGGACCTATTCATAAATTGGTGAAACCGACAGGCCCCCCTGCAAATTGCCTAGACCTCACGTGACCACAACATGTGAGGCTAGGATCGAATGTCAGCTCAGACTCGAGGCGAGGCTCGGGAGGCTCAACGGAGGCCGAGGCACATGGACCAACGAAGCCCTGACATTTGAAAGATATGGTACTCACAACGTTAGTGGATAGCCGAAGCGTGCATGTTCGAGGTGTAGTGAGTGCAAGGGGTCTCGATGAGTGGAGGAATGGGAGACTAGAGCTCCATCTCAAGCGAACTGGAGAGGAGGTGGGGCGAATGTGTTCAAGTGATGGAGAAGGGGAAGAGGCATGCTATGGGTGGCGTGAAGATGAGTGATGTGTGAGAAAGCTGGAGCGATGGTGAGTTGAGGGTGAAAATGCGAGTAAAAACGTAAAAATTACAAGAAATTAGAAGAAAAAGATAGCGGAAGATAGGAAACTTAGCTAGAGAAATGGGCGGATGTGACAGGCTAGGATGATCTCTAAGGGGGGCACGGTTCATCGTTGGCCTCCGACGGCCCCTCAGAGCAGCTTGCCGACAGGTAAGAGCCGGAGGCCTGGCCTACCATGGCCGAGGGTCAACACCGAAGCTATGGTCATCTTAGCGCTATCGATCCGACCTCCCCCTGCAACAAGGAGGCAGAGAGGAGCTAGGCCATTACCCGCATATAAGTGGACAACAGTGGAAATGGGCGGTCACAGCGTATTTAAAGGTGGAGGCTTCGAGGATCCGGTGGTGGACGACGTGGGTCGAGAGGGGAATGTGGAGCGAGAGGGAGAGAGAGAGGGATGTGAGGAACTACGTTGTCCGCGAGGGTCATAGATTATTGATCTTGGGCGGAGCACGTTGAGAGAGGCGAGGGAGGTGAGGAGGAGATGGGGAAAATGAAAAAGGGTGACGGGTGTGTGTGGTGGAGGACGTGGGAAAGAGGGGGGCTTGGGAGGTGGAAGACAAAGTCTCAACCATTGGATCTTGTGATCCAACGACAGAGAGGAGGGCATGAGGGAACAACCTTGATCAAATTATCAAGGCGCATCGATGGTCATGGGCGAAGCGATCGTGGTTGTTTGATCTAAAGATCTAACAACCACACAACGAACGATGGTGGGCGTTCCAGATGAAATATGGAGGTTGATCGAAGGGTGGAGACTGAAGCGTGGATGTGCAGCCGGGACGAAGGCGCATAGAGGCGGATCGAACGACTGGAAATGGGGGCGGGTGGCGCAAGGTCAGCGGGCCACGTGGCTCAACCAGAAAGTGCCACGTGGCCCAATCAGGTTATTCACATACAAAATACAAAAAAGAGAGAAAAGGAGACAGAATTTTAAAAACTCAAAACATGAAAGTTTTATATCTCGATGAGATCTACAAGTTTCTTGTTGACAAAAAAGGCAAAAGAGGTCAAACAAAGGGAGAATTATTTTTATGAGCATTTTTAATGGTACAAAAACACTACAATTTTTCTTTTGTCACTTTTTGTATTTTTATTTTATTTCAAGACTCGGATATATAGAACGATTAATCTGGTTTTTTCTTACAAAAATTTAAGCTAGGGGTTAATATATGAGAATTAACATGATGAAATCGAGGTTCATCAGACATCATCATCGCCATAGTGGCTATCTTTAGAAACCGTAAATTATTCCCTTCCCAAACCATTGACACTGAAGGTTTTCGACCCACAAGTTATGATCATAGGTTTAAAGATTGTACCTGAATGGTTCTAAGGGCTTGTGGTAGATTGTTAGTCATGTGAGCCCAAGGCAAGCCATTTATAAATAATTGTTATTGTAATCTTTTCTATATTAATAAAAGTTTAATTCATTTCAATCCCCGTCTGAGATTAAATGAATGAATATGGTCCCTTAGTACAATTAGTATCATGTACTATGGTCGTTTTAATGATCATACATTTTTTGATTCAATGGTCGGATCATAGAGGCAGGTGCTTGGATGATATCTAAGGAGTTACATTGAGGACTCATCGAGCACCATCAAATGATTGTTAAGGGATGATCTCCAGCCTGAGAAAGAAATGTCAATCCTCCTCTAAATGATGATATCTGCCTGACCTCTTGATGCAGGTCCACTACATAGGAACAGAGATTCGAAGGTGGCAGATAAGTTAGGTCAAAGAGTTGACCTAGTGAGATCGAGATAACCAAGACCTATGTCATATACTATCATGATATAGGCATGTGCATCCTCTGAGCAGAGACATATGTATTGCTATATGTCAATGTATGTACATTTGGAAGGCCAATAGGTTGATGATATAATCAATTTCTATACACTGATGAGTTGCTGTGCATATGAGGGCATATGAGTAATACGATCTCTTAAAGGGATCATACATGTTCATAACTAAACTGGAAGACATGACCTCACTCATGAGGTATTAGAACCAATCAAATTCCATGGATGGTCATCTTGCTTTGGAAGCATGACAAGAACTTATACATATGATATATGCTTTCAGAAATCATATGATTGATACTGACTTCCAATGATCGAATTAGAAACTTAATGATAAAACTCTGGTGGACACAATCTAAATGAGATCTAAAACTTCCGGTTTATTCTAGGACTTCCAATATGCATGGTATACACTTATTATGCATACTCAGGGGTGATGTGATCATAAACAATTGTATAATTGTAATACGCATTTTTGAGTAGTTGTGAGTTTTGTAGAATACCACTATATATACTATGTTTTTAAATGTTAGCAAGTGCAATTTTTTAAGGAAATATTTGATTGATAGTATTCACACTTTATGTTTGACATAGTTAATAAGTTCGTCTTGATGCAACGATTTCATTAAAACTTGTTTTAGGTAAATCAAAGACCATCTTGAATAATTATGACTTTAAAAGGTTCTTTGGATTTTGTAGCATATCAAACATAGTACCACATCTAGTAATTTGGAAGTATGGTAGTAACTTATAAGTAGTATAACCTACTACTAGCGTTGGGCTAACAATGTTATAGATCTATGTTCTTTAGACCATAATCATATCATTAAGACTAATTAAACGTGGTTAGTACTAATTACCCATGATTAGTGATAATTAAGTGCCATTAGCAAAAGTAGGACACGTGAAGGGCAAATCATGGGACACATGTCATTATACATACAGGACAAGTATAAATACAAAAGAGTAACATGTGTCAACATTCAAAGATTAACGTGTGTCCTCATGCATGTGCACCAAGTGACCTCATGCATGTACAACATGTTCCTTCATGCATACGAGCCATGTGTCATGGTGCTTGTATGGCATGTGTTGCCATGTGTCTTCATGTATGGTAGAGAGGTAACATGTCTCTTGGAGCCTCCCTTTAATGCTGACACATGTCACACATGCAAAGGGTTTGAAGGCCTATATATACCCATGAGCTCCTCATTCTTCTCATTCCATCCCACACCTCTCACCACCTTAGAGCTAGAGAGACATAGAGGGTGTTGGAGGAGCACGGTAGAAGTCACGACAAAGTTCTATCGGTTACCGAGAGTACGATAGAAGCCGTAACGAGGTTCTGTCAGCCATCAAGCGGTAGTGTTCAATCTAAGATGGATATAGATGGTATTCACTAAAGATGACGATCCTGACTCGAGTTAGATAGTGATCTGGTGAGGGATTCTCACGCGCTATTTTAAAGCAATAATCTTTGGCCTTTATGCATAGTTTTGATAGCAAGTATGTAATCGTATTCTCTAAAACTTTTACGTATGAATTGCAACTACCATATAATAGATATGAAATCATGTCTTTACAAAGTATTTCAAATGTTATTTCTAGTGTTTTATCATGATAGCACTTTTTCAAGCATATGGTTCTTTATGGAACACGAAATATAAGTTTCACTAATTAGATTTTAGCTTTATATAAAAGAAATATGTTTGAACAATCACTATGCAATATGTATCGGTTTTCAAGTTCTTAATCGTTTCCATGTGTAAGAATATGCATGCTATGTCAGATTGTTTTATATTTATGAATTAACTATTATGAGCATGAATTAGCAAGAGTACGGATTATTAATGGTAAGAAAAGAAGCAGAAAGTAAGCACCACAATAGCATTTTATACAATTCGTGAACTAGCCATTAGATATGGTGATGTCATTAGATATGATCCTGAAACAACCATTAGATATGGCAAACCATTAGATATTATATCAAGAGGATTTTAGGCCTGCATTATGTGTACATATAGGCTTTGGGCCGTATGCAGGGTGTTTTTGGTCTTTGGCACCATCTACATGTATGACTTAGCTTTGTTTCATCGTTCATGAGTCAATAACTTAGCCACAGTGGTGATTAATGCAAACAACTTGATAGTAATAATTATGTTTTAGTTTACTTCTATTGAAGTGATTTCAGTGTTTGATTGCAAAACTAGCATGTTTTTATATGATTACTGTCATAAAGTCTCTTTCAAGCTATTTCAAAGTATTCAGCATAAATTTTGGCATGATACTCATATTTCAACATTTAGCTATATATTTCAACATAAATTTTGAGATCCATTCATTGGGTCTAAGCTCATAAATGGGTTTAGATTCATCCCGTTATATTATTATTATGTACAGATCCCCCGAATCACGACCAGAAGGAGGAAGGACTGGTTACACATGTTGGAAATGCGAGCCCACGGTGAGCCATTATGCAATAATGTTATTGCAATTCACTCCTTAATCTGAAATGAAGAATACATAATTTGCATAACAGGTCCCTTAGTACAATTAGGGTTATGTACCATGGCCATCTTGATGATCATACAGCTGTTGATTCAACTATTGAATCATAGAGGCTGGTGCTTGGATGAATATCTAAAGAGTTATATTGAGGACTCATCAAGCACCGTCAAATGATTGTTAAGAGATGATCTCCAGCCTGAGTAGGAGATGGCAATCCTTATCTCTGAAGGCTGATATCTGACCGACCTCTTGATGCAGGTCCTCTGCATAGGAATAGAGATTCAGAGGTGTCAGATTAGTTAGGTCAAAGAGTTGACTTAACGAGATCGAGATAACCAAAGTCCTATATCGTATGTTGTCATGATATAGGCACGCATCCTATGACCGGAGACAGATGTGTTGCTATATGTCTAAGTATGTACATTTGGCAGACCAATAGGTTGATGACCTAATCAAGGTCTATACACCGGCGCGCTGGTGTGCATATAAGGGCATATGAGTAATACGATCTCTCAAAGGGATCATACAGGTTCAGTTACTGAACCGGAAGACATGAGCTCACTCATGAGATATTGGGAAGAATCAAATTCCGTGCGCACGGTCGTCTCGCTTTGGAAGCTTGACTGAATTTGTAGGTTTGATATATACTTTTGGAAAGTATATGATCAAGACCTAGGTATGATATATGCTTTTGGAAAGTATATGATCGATACCGACTCCCAATGATCGAATGAGAAACTTACTGATAAAACCATGAAGTAGACAGTATAAAGTTGATCCAATACTTCGGGTTTAGTCTGAGTCTTCTAGTATGCAGGATGTACAGGTATTGGGAATACCTGAGGGTGATGTGATCATAAACGATTGTATAACCATAATGCTTCCATGCCTAGGGAGTGATGAAACGGGTCTGGATTTTAGTGACTCCTCTCAGCAGAGAAGTGATATGGTCTTGGTCCAAGTGTTGGACATTGATCTGAATATGATTTAGATACAATGAGAAGATTAGATTTACGGTCTTGATTTAATCAAGCATCTATGGGAGGCCCACGATCTGGATTTTAGATATGATCTCAATATCCATGTCACTATACGTGGAACAATACAATTGCCCTGTCCTTATCTTCAAGTATCTGCGGAGAAAGCGCATTATCCTTGAAGGAGTTCATGGATAATTCTATTGTTGATTTATGTATTTGAGCATTGAGAAAATGGATAATTAAATGTGATTTATTATCATGAGTAATATGAATTTGATTCATATTATAAAGAGAGTTATCTGAGATAATTAAATGTGATTTGATTATCAAAGATGTGAATAATGTGAATGTGATTCATATTATTTGAGAACAAGAGAACAAAGATCCAAGATGATTAAATGTGATTTAATTATCATAATGTGGATAGCAATATCCATATTAGTCATATATATTATAAATGTGATTTATAATATATAAGAGAGAGCTACTTGTGATTTACATTTGTTAATTAAATGTTAATGTGAATTGAATTCACATTGGACATTGAATTGAAAATGTAATTTACATTTTGTTTGGGGTTGTGAATATGATTCACAAATTTCCAATGGCATGATTGCAATGTTCACAAAATAAATTGGATTTATTTTTGTGAAATAATTTGCAACAAATGTTGTTGCAAATATTGGAGAGAATCATGAGATAATGTAATCTCATGTAATAGGAAAAAGGGAGCTCCCTTCCTAATGAGGAGAGGGGACGGCCACAATTCCATAAGGAATGTGGTGGCCGTCCACCCTCCTTATGGAAGGAGGCTTGCCTCCTTTCCTATCTCTCCAATGGAGATTGATTTGATGTAAATCAAATTATAGTTAATATATATTTGATTTTTATTAAATTAATTGTTGTTGTGTTTTTAGCAACAAATCATGACCATTGAAAGAAACACAAATTAATGTGGACCATTGGATTTGTGTTGACACATGGATTGAGATCCATGGATCCCAAAACCCTATAAAAGGAGAGGCACCCCATTTCTCTTCTTGGCACATAAGTGAGACAACCAGTCTCTCTCTCTTTCTTTCTCTTTCTCTCCCTCTCATGGTCGTCCACCATGGATGCCCTAGAGAGGCTCTCCATCGCCGCGGCACCGTCGTTATGCTGCCCGATGTTTTGCTCGTGGAACTCCGTCTACTTCGGCATGCCTTGCTTGTGAAGAAGACGTCGGATCTCGTGTGTCGAGATCAGGAGATCCACCGCTTGGATCATCAACATGGATTGCGAGAAGCACACGGTTCATCCCCGCGCTCGCAAGCGTCTCCTCCGACGGATCGGACTTGAGACAGGAGGTCTCTTCGTTTAGAGACTTGATCGCAATCACGCTTCAAGAGGTAAACCTAATACTTGTTTGTGGTTTAGACGAAACGATCCGAGAAGTCTTCCTGGATCATGTGGTTTCGTCGCATAAAAAATTTTTTAATTTCCTCTGCATAGAACAACTAGTACGACTAGTCGTTCTTCATCGTATTCGATACGACGATCACGCTTCCGTGATGCGCTTGAGGATCTAACCATATCCTTCAAGTGGTATCAGAGCCTTAGGTCGGTGGTTTTGGATACGATCCGTAAACCGAAGACGACTTGGGTTCATTAGGGTATGCAAAAGTTTTCTTGCATTTTATTTTCGCATCTCTGTTTTGATATTATTTTCGGCACTGTTTAAATTGTTTAAACACGAAAATAATATTTGGATTTTATTCCCCATTAAATAAGGAAACCGTAGGATCTGAGTTTGCGTGATTTCGATTCCGTTTGCTCTAGATATGCTCTTTTTAGTGAACATGTATCCAGTGTTTCGGGGACTGCGGATCATGACGTAATTAAGATGTTAATTGCGGATTTGAAACGCCTTAAAATGCGTGCAAATCACTTGGGTTCTGTTGTAAATCAAGTTAGAAAACTTTAGAAATTTACTTTGCTTAATTTGGATTTAAATTGATTGAGATATGATATTTTTAGTAAGTGAGGGTCACTGCTGGAAATACTTTCCTAATCAAGAACGTATTGATTGTCATTTAATCATTAAGTGAAATTAAATTGTTTAATTTCCTGGAATAATTATGCATAAATATTTGTAAAATATTTAATGATAATTATGTCCTTAAATGACTTTGGCCTAAGCAACAAATGATTAGATGTGATCTAGATCAAGATTGGTTACATGATCTACATGATCAACATTCCAACAAACATGTTGCTTGAATAGGACTTGGGATTTGTTTAGCAAATCTCATTATAATGTTAATCAAAATTGTTTTGATTATTACTATATGGTATAATTTCGGTTGAAGAACCGATGACAATCTCAAGTACAAAATGATCTATTTTGCATTATCCTTTCCCGAGGTGGATATGGTGTCTAGTCGAAGAGCATTGGGGTTGCGGGTTGCAACGTATGTGGTCCGTCCCACTCTCGTCGGTACTGGCCATGACAGCGGGTAGGGTTAGTATAATGCTTAAGAAATCATGATGTATTTCTAATTATTAAAATTCGAAATAATACGTATTTGAGATAATACCATTATTCAAGTAACTATTAAAATGTTTGTTGGATATTAATTGGATCATTAATTTAATATGATTAGATTAATTGGAATCCAATTAAGATTAAAATACTCTATTATGAATAGAGATGTTATTTCCCTTGGAAGAATTAATCATAATGAATATGATTCATAATGATTAATTAGAATTTGAATATGATATGGAGGATCACATAAGTGACATCCATGGTCTCCCGTCAAGGCGAAGGGTTCCGTCGCCAGGGATTGTATGTAGGAGACGCCTGTCCGAAGTGACAGCTCATGTATGCAAGCGCATCTGGATCGGTCTCTTTGCTTCTCGAAAGAGTAAGGTCGTATACGTAGTGACCCCAATATCGGATCCTCATGTTATTGGGGCGATATTGGATTGCGTATAGCGAGTACTATTCCTGTTGACGGTTGGTCAATTAACGACGGGTCAACATCGCCTTAGGGGTGGTGGGCCTGGGTGTTAAAGACCGAATTGGGAGATGCAAGTTGGACTTGCAAGGCGGAATGTGTTCCCGCTACTTTTTATCCGAATTGCAGATTCTCATATTATTGGGATGCAACAAAGATAAGGAAGGAGATCCCAGATCTTGTTGAGATATAATGGTAAGTATATCTCTTACATTGAAAGTGATTAAGGGAATGAACTTTCAGTGTTGACAAGACAAGCCAACTTTGATATAAAAATCCTAAATCAAAGTAAAATATTTATATATTTATATATTTATGCAAATTTCTTATTTCAGATAATCCTTCATTAAAACCCACTCAATGATATACTCAATAATAACCAGTAAAATATCATGGATTGGACTCATGATCCAGATATTGTACTTGCAATTGGACACATAATGTATGTGGTTGCAATGTGCAAGTTTCCTCATAATATTGAGGAATGACAACTAAATAGATAATAGGACTAAAACCATAGGGTTTGTATGTCTCTATAGTCTTGATCTCTCATCGGATGTACTTTGGAAGTGACATGTCGATGATGATCGCAATTGTCAAATAATCCTTATAAAATTAATGAAGATATTCTGGCATACATATGTGCTCTTGACATTTAACATGAATGAGATCGTTCACTGCATCATGCAGAATGGTGGCTCTATAAGAGATAATGTATTCAAATTGTTTGAGTACCTACCTGAACCTATGTTTTAAGAGTTTAGATGGATGTAGATGATGAGTGTCATCATTCTACTATCTATACTCTGGTCATTCATGAAGCTTCATAATATTTATATTGTATGAATTTAATGAAGCATGTATAAATGTTGAAATGCTCTTACATAAGAGATCCTTAGTCTTAAGCAATGGTTGCTTATAGATAAAGGGAGCGCAGTGGAAGCATGGGTTGGACCCGAGTAAGAAGTATGGTCAAAGAGTTGACTATACATCTACGACTTCCATATGTCATCCGAATAGTTGGATGAATGCCAATACTGCAATAAGTTAATGTGTTGATAGTATGACTATCAAGTCTATCTAGAATCCTTAGAGAAGGACTCGGATGGAGCATCGGATTAATCTACATAAATCATTGATAAGATAAAGTCAAATAATTGTATCTCAATCTTCTGATGACATTTGCAATAGGTTGCATATGTTTTAGAAGACTGGAAAATTTGATCTTAAAGGTTTATAGTTATCCACATGGATATTGATGCAATTATTGCAACAATCTTTGTTGGATTGATAGACTTGTTAATTTCAGTGGGAGAGTCCTTAGTCTTAGAGAATATCTCTATGACCTAGATATAAGAATATACTCATTGTTTGTTTCTAAATGTTGGAAATAAACATGAACTCTGAGGTAGAACTATCATAAAGAGTTATGATGGAGATATTTCAGATAGTAATCTAAAATCTAGTGGACTCCACTAAATTAGAAAATTGATGAATGGCTCATTAACATTTCTAAATGCTGAAATTAAAACTTAAGATCAATATGAGGATGAAGATCATTTGACAATGATCTAGCATCAAGCTTTGGACATTTGTTTATTGATTTGATCAATAGACTAGTAAGAGATGAAACTTTAGAATGTCTAAAATTTCAAAACTTACATACTTATGAATATTGTATTCAAAAGTAAAATGTCCAATACACCCTTCTTATAGAAAGGTGTAAGATGCCAAGGTATTCAGGATCTCATGCATATTGATGTATGTAGATCATCTATATCATAGTAAACATTATGGATATGTGATATCTGTTGATGATTATGTATGATATGAGATTTCTTCTCTTCACCTAAGAAACCTTTGAAATGTTCAAAGATTTCATTATTTTTGGTTTAAAAACCAAAGTTTGAAGGAAGATAAAATGAATTTGATCTAATATAGGTAGCAAGTACCTACTAGATAAATTCAAAGAATACCTTATAGAGATATGAATATCACTTCTATCTCAATCCTCCTAACACACCTTAACTCAATAGAGTTATAGGTAGATACAATTGGATCATGTGTGACATGATCTTATCAATGATGAATTTTAGCATAATTATCCCTTAGTTTCCAGGTATATATGTGTAGAAGAGACTACAATATATATGCTTAATATCATTCCATGCATGTAAGCTGGAATCTAGCACTTGAAAGTGCTGCTTCATTATGAAAATAAAGGATGGTATTGGATACCTACTTTATGACCTTGAGATCCTAAGTATCTCATCTATGAGAATATGATTCTTAGAGGTTGAGACTCTTGAGAATCAAGATGAAAATGAAGTATAGGAACTCATTCATCTTGAGAAGATAATGAGGCTCCTGAAATTGGAAACTAAGAGGACAATTAAAAATGAAACACTAATACCTCTTCAACTGAGTTTGAGGATGGATTCCATGTGTCAGAGAATTCTGACAATGATTGAACTTCATGTGATGAAGCTTCTGAAGATCATAGCATGGATAGATGGATGTTAGCAATAAAAGTCTAATGTAGACTTCATATGCAAGTGTTGTATATGGACCCTCGTGGATCCACCTATATGGGTAAAACCTGTAAAGGTGTAAATGGATCTTCAAGAGAAAGGGAACCTGATGAGAAGGTAGAGACCTTCAAAGCATAGTTCGTAGCCATGAGCCACACACCGGAAGAGAAGACATTGCTTGCAATGAGACTTGCTCTTCGGTGACCATGCTTAAAATCATCAGAATGTTGCTAACCTTAGCTACACAACTTGACTATTGCATCTTCAAGATGTAAGTCAATATTGCGTTCCTCTTCGAATACCTCTCTGAGGATATTCACATGAAGTAGCCCCAGGGCTTCATGATTGAGGAAAGCAAGGTGTGCAAGCTAAGGAATCCATCTAAGGACTCAAATAAGCTTCTTTGAGATGGACCATAAGATTTGATGAAATTATAAATGTTATGATTTCAAATGGAATCTTGATGAGCCATGCGAAGCTTAGTGGGAGTGCCTATGTGTTCATTGCGCTAAATGTAGATGATATCCTGATCATTTAAAATGATATAAGGATAATAATAAGTGTTTTATAATCTGATTGTTCCATAACTTGAGATATGATCTCAATGATACCTCTTGGATCTTAGTTCTGAAAGTGTTCAGGAGCAAAGAGAAGAAGGTATTGGGACTGTCACATTAGTAGTACACCTTGGACATATTCTATTTTATGGAAAATCCCAAGAAAGGCTTCCATCCCTTAAGATATGGTTCTGACCTGTCTGAAGGGATAGCACCTCAAAGAGTTGAGGAAGTAAATGCTAGAACTACTTGCACTTGTGCATTAGTTACGAGAAGCTGAGTGTATGCTAGATGTGTACAAAAGCTAGATATATGCCATGCAGTAGGAGTAGTAAAATGTTCCTAATCATACTATGGAAATAAACCACTTAATTGCAGTAATAATAATATCTTCAAAGATGATGAAACTTAGAGATAGTGATCTCAAAGTCTTATATTCAAAAGTTTAAGACCATGTAGATAGTGATCTATAAGGGTCTAAACTTTAGATACCTTAGGAGGTAGAGATCTCCGGGAATGAAGGTATTGTAATAAGGATTATGGGGATACTGGTTATGATGTCAGGAACACTCTAACCAACTAGATTGAGTATTGGTTGCATGAGATGCAACATTCGCATTAGATGCGAGCACTGTTACTGGGGATATGCAAGTGCCGTAAAAGGATTTGGGATAGTCTCGCGGGACAGAGTGACTGATCAGCTTACCTAGCTATTTTCTAAATAGCCTATGATTGTCACATGAGTGCGGGTTTAAATGATTAGCCCATTAATGGCTCTTTGGGCTAGTGGGATATTGTTGGAAATGCGAGCCCACGGTGAGCCATTATGCAATAAATGTTATTGCATTTCACTCCTTAATCTGAAACGAAGAATACATAATTTTCATAACAGGTCCCTTAGTACAATTAGGGTTATGTACCATGGCCATCTTGATGATCATACAACTGTTGATTCAACTATTGAATCATAGAGGCTGGTGCTTGGATGAATATCTAAAGATTTATATTGAGGACTCATCAAGCACCGTCAAATGATTGTTAAGAGATGATCTCCAGCCTGAGTAGGAGATGGCAATCCTTATCTCTGAAGGCTGATATCTGACCGACCTCTTGATGTAGGTCCTCTGCATAGGAATAGAGATTCGGAGGTGTCAGATTAGTTAGGTCAAAGAGTTGACTTAACGAGATCGAGATAACCGAAGTCCTATATCGTATGCTGTCATGATATAGGCACGCATCCTCTGACCAGAGACAAATGTGTTGCTATATGTCTAAGTATGTACATTTGGCAGACCAATAGGTTGATGACCTAATCAAGGTCTATACACCGGCACACTGGTGTGCATATAAGGGCATATGAGTAATACGATCTCTCAAAGGGATCATACAGGTTCAGTTACTGAACCGGAAGACATGAGCTCACTCATGAGATATTGGGAAGAATCAAATTCCGTGCGCACGGTCGTCTCGCTTTGGAAGCTTGACTGAATTTGTAGGTTTGATATATACTTTTGGAAAGTATATGATCAAGACCTAGGTATGATATATGCTTTTGGAAAGTATATGATCGATACCGACTTCCAATGATCGAATGAGAAACTTACTGATAAAACCATGAAGTAGACAATATAAAGTTGATCCAATACTTCGGGTTTAGTCTGAGTCTTCTAGTATGCAGGATGTACAGGTATTGGGAATACCTGAGGGTGATGTGATCATAAACGATTGTATAACCATGACGCTTCCATTCTTAGGGAGTGATGAAACGGGTCTGGATTTTAGTGACTCCTCTCAGTAGAGAAGTGATCTGATCTTGGTCCAAGTGTTGGACATTGATCTGAATATGATTCAGATACAATGAGAAGATTAGATTTACGGTCTTGATTTAATCAAGCATCTATGGGAGGCCCACGATCTGGATTTGAGATATGATCTCAATATCCATGTCACTATACGTGGAACAATACAATCGCCCTGTCCTTATCTCCAAGTATCTGCGGAGAAAGCGCATTATCCTTGAAGGAGTTCATGGATAATTCTATTGTTGATTTATGTATCCGAGCATTGAGAAAATGGATAATTAAATGTGATTTAATTATCATGAGTAATATGAATTTGATTCATATTATAAAGAGAGTTATCTGAGATAATTAAATGTGATTTGATTATCAAAGATGTGAATAATGTGAATGTGATTCATATTATTTGAGAACAAGAGAATAAAGATCCAAGATGATTAAATGTGATTTAATTATCATAATGTGGATAGAAATATCCATATTAGTCATATATATTATAAATGTGATTTATAATATATAAGAGAGAGCTACTTGTGATTTACATTTGTTAATTAAATGTTAATGTGAATTGGATTCACATTGGACATTGAATTGAAAATGTAAATTACATTTTGTTTTGGGTTGTGAATATGATTCACAAATTTCCAATGGCATGATTGCAATGTTCACAAAATAAATTGGATTTATTTTTGTGAAATAATTTGCAACAAATGTTGTTGCAAATATTGGAGAGAATCATGAGATAATGTAATCTCATGTAATTGGAAAAAGGGAGCTCCCTTCCTAATGAGGAGAGGGGACGGCCACAATTCCATAAGGAATGTGGTGGTCGTCCACCATCCTTATGGAAGGAGGCTTGCCTCCTGTCCTATTTCTCCAATGGAGATTGATTTGATATAAATCAAATTATATTTAATATATATTTGATTTTTATTAAATTATCTGTTGTTGTGTTTTTAGCAACAAATCATGACCAATGAAAGAAACACAAATTAATGTGGACCATTGGATTTGTGTTGACACATGTATTGAGATCCATGGATCCCAAAACCCTATAAAAGGAGAGGCACCCCATTGCTCTTCTTGGCACATAAGTGAGACAACAAGTCTCTCTCTCTCTCTTTCTTTCTCTTTCTCTCCCTCTCATGGCCGTCCACCATGGATGCCCTAGAGAGGCTCTCCATCGCCGCGGCACCGTCGTTATGCTGCCCGATGTTTTGCTCGTGGAACTCCGTCTACTTCGGCATGCCTTGCTCGTGAAGAAGACGTCGGATCTCGTGTGTCGAGATCAGGAGATCCACCGCTTGGATCATCAACATGGATTGCGAGAAGCACACGGTTCATCCCCGCGCTCGCAAGCATCTCCTCCGACGGATCGGACTTGAGACAGGAGGTCTCTTCGTTAAGAGACTTGATCGCAACCACGCTTCAAGAGGTAAACCTAATACTTGTTTGTGGTTTAGACGAAACGATCCGAGAAGTGTTCTTGGATCATGTGGTTTCGTCGCATAAATTTTTTTTTAATTTCCGTTGCATAGAACAACTAGTACGACTAGTCGTTCTTCGTCGTATTCGATACGACGATCACGCTTCCGTGATGCGCTTGAGGATCTAACCATATCCTTCAACACAATAGCAGGAGGTGGTTTTCATCTTTTTTTTGGTTTTTATGATGTTTTGTAAGGATATGTAATGGAACTTGTGTTAGACACTTCTTTGTATAGTGATCTTTAAATAAAATGATGATGTTTTTGA
Source organism: Ottelia alismoides (assembly GCA_037367405.1). Classification (NCBI taxonomy): domain Eukaryota; kingdom Viridiplantae; phylum Streptophyta; class Magnoliopsida; order Alismatales; family Hydrocharitaceae; genus Ottelia; species Ottelia alismoides. Next base: position 127,435 of record JAZKJV010004100.1, read on the forward strand.
TGAGTTTTGCCACATGTGTACTTTGAGGAGAAAGTTGAGGAAAGATCTTTGTCGCGGCACGTTCCGGTTAGTGAGGATGGGTCGTGAGAACTTGTGGTATCAGAGCAAAGATTTTGAACTCTGGATCAAGACTAATATTAGGAGTTGATCTATAAGTATTGGAAGATAATTTACTTATCATAATTTGATTCGAACTTGGAAGAAAAATAAAGTTGTTGTCTTGAGGATAATTGGAACCATTATTGGGGATTTATGTTGATGAAGGATCTAATTGAGGTTTTATTTTTATTGGAAATAATGGCAGTAGAGCAGTCACAAGCGACCACCTAAGTCCCTAGTCAGGAGAATAATAACAACAACAACGTGCATGACACGTTGACCTTGATAGCTCAAACACTAGGAGGCATGCCTGCCCAGTATATTAAAAAACATGAATATGAGCACCAGTTGTCGTTTGAACATGTAAAGAAGTTGGGAGTTGAACCATTTGTAGGAGACACTGATCCAAAGAAGGCAAGGGAATGGTTAAACTATATGGAGAAAATATTTGCACTAATGGAATGTACGGATGAACAAAAGTTGAAGTATACAATATTTCTACTGAAAGATAGCGCTGATGATTGGTAGACATCGATGAAGATGAAATATCCAAACCCATCTCACATTACACGAGAGATCTTTGAGAAAACGTTCAATGAAATATATTCCCCAAGGGTTTATAAGGAGGAGAAACACAGGGAGTTTGTATTCCTTACACATGGGAGCAATTTGTTTGATGAATATGAGAAGAAATTCACAAAACTTTCAAAGTTTACTGCTTCTCTAGTTGCAACAGAGGAAGAAAAGTGTACACATCTAGAAGATGATATGTATATTGACTTAAAGGAAATGGTTTCAACCATGGGATATACTGATTATTCAAAATTGGTGGAGGCTAATCATAGAGCTGAACGAGTAGTGATAGAAAGAAGGAAATGCAATAATCTCGGAAAGAAAAAGTTTGGAGATAGACCACAATGAAGGGGAATCATGAACAAAGAACCGAGAATAGCTGGGAATTCCAGGCAAAATAATACGTCAGCTCTTAGAGTTCAAGGGAATCCAACAAATAGATTTACAATTGGGACTTCTGAAAATAGAACACTTTCTTTTCCACAATGTACAAACTATGGAAAGTATTATCCAGGAAATTGCCGTAAGGGGAGCACTAGGTGTTATCAGTGTGGCGAGATAGGCCACATACGTCAGAATTGTCCCACACTTGTCCAAGTATGTAGAGTTATGGGAAGACTAGCACAAAATATAATTCATGATATCGTTACATGTCATCCTCCAACTGCAAGCGAACAAAATAAAAACAATATACATAAAAGATCAAACCAGAGAGAGGGAAAACCATTTGCTATGACTTTAGAGGAGGCCATATCCACAGATGATGTTCTATCAGGTACCACTATTATTTTTGGTAAAAAGCGCACATACTCTTATTGATTCTGGTGCAAATCATTCTTTTATTTTACAAGATTCTCCATATATGATGATAAAGTAAAAAGTACTCTCAAGCATGCTTTAGAAATTTCTTTGCCTAAGGGAGAACCAGAAATTATTAGGAATGTCCTCCAAAATTGTTTGGTTAAGATAGGAGAAAATTATATTGAAGTAGACCTGATTCCTATGTAGATAAGGGAATTTGATGCTATCATAGGAATGAATTGTTTAAGTACATATCATGCTCTTCTAGAATGTCATAAGAAGCATGTTACTTTTAGAAAACCAGGTGATGTCGAATTCTCTTTCTATGGAGAAAGAAGTATATATCCTACCCATGTCATCTCTTGTCTCTTAGCCCACAAGTTGTTAAGAAATGGATATTCCTCTTATGTCGCTTATGTGTTTAATACTAAGGCAGAAGCAATCAGTTTAGAAATATATATATATATATATATATATATGGTGAAGGAGTTTCTAGAAGTGTTTCCAAATGAACTACCAGGAGTTCCTCCTAATAGGGAAATTAAATTCACTATTAACCTCATTCCGGGTACCAACCCAATTGCCTTAGCTCCTTACAGAATGGTACTAGTTGAACTTAAAGAACTCAAAACCCAACTGCAGGAGTAGACAAATAAGGGATTTATACAATCCAGTATGTCTCCTTGGGGTGCTCTTGTTCTATTTGTCCAGAAGAAAGATGGTTCCATGAGACTTTGTTATATTACAGAAGACTAAACATAGTGAATGTCCGCAATAACTATCCTCTGCCCAGAATAGATGACTTATTTGATCAATTACAAGGGGCTTCTGTGTTTTCAAAGATAGATTTGATATTAGGGTATCATCAGCTAAAAATTAGAGTCGATGATGTTCCTAAGACTGCCTTTAGGACTCGTTATGGACATTACGAATTCGTGGTAATGCCTTTTTGATTAACAAATGCCCCAGCTGCCTTTATGGACTTGATGAGTAGGTTTTTCCGTCCATATCCGGACATGTTCGTGATCATATTTATTGATGATATTCTAGTATATTCTAAAATAGAGGAAGAACATAGAGAACACTTTGGAATTGTGCTGCAAACTATGAAACAACGATGAGATGCAAAGTTTAATAAATGCGAGTTTCGATTGAAGAAGGTTGCATTTCTAGGTCGTGTCATATCTGGAGAAGGAATAGCAATAGATCCATCCAAGATTGAAATATCTCTTAGATGGGGACGATCGATAAATGCATCAGAAATCCAAAGTATCTTTGGATTAGCTGGGTATTATCGAAGATTTGTTGAAAAATTCTCTAGACTTGCAGCACCATTGACAAGATTAACTAGGAAGGATGCGAAGTAAAGTTGGGACGAAGAATGCGAGAAGAGTTTTAAGGAACTCAAGAATCGTTTTACCTCGGCACCTATCCTTAGCCTTCCTTCAGGACAGGGTAATTTTGTAATCTATAGCGATGCCTCAAGACAAGGTGTAGGATGTATCCTGATGCAGAATGATAAGATGATTGCTTATGCTTCTAGATAGCTAAAACAACATGAGTTAAATTACCCAACTCATGACCTTGAATTAGCAGCTATAGTATCTGCCTTAAAGATCCGGAGACATTAGCTATATGGTGAAACTTGTCGAATCTTTAAAGATCATAAGAGTTTGAAGTATATTTTCTCTCAGAAAGAGTTAAATTTGAGGCAAAGAAGATGGGTAGAGCTAATCAAGATTATGATTGTTCCATGGAATATCACCCGGGGAAAGCTAATGTTGTAGCCGATGCTCTCAGTCGAAAGTCTAAGGGTCAACTATCTCACTTAAGAGTTGAGTATTTACAGTTGAAAGTGTTATGTGCAAAGTTAACCATAAATAGTTCTGGAGCCTTATTAGCATCCTTACAAGTGAGGCCCACATTATATTATAAAATTAAGCAAACACAAGTCCATGATTCTGAAATCATTTGAACAATTGAGAAGATTAAGGGAGGTGATCAAGCAGGATATACAATAGATGGTCAAGGGGTCTTATTTTTTAAAGGAAGATTGTGTGTTCTGAGGAAATCTGATATAAAGACTAAGATTCTGGAGGAGGCACATAACTCCATGTATGTTATGCACCCAAGAAGTACTAAGATGTGTAGAACACTTATGACTTACTATTAGTGGTATGGCATGAAGAGAGAGATTGCAAAATATGTTTCTAGATGTCCTATAGATCAACAAACTAAACCGGAGCATTTGAGACCTATGGATACATTACAACAACTTCCTATGCCAAAATGGAAATGGGAACACATCACTATGGATTTTGTTACGGTATTTCCAAGGATCCGTCGAGGTCACAATGCAATATGGGTCATAGTAGATAGATAAACAAAATCTAGACATCTCTTAGCCATTAACATTTCATACAGCCTAGACCTCTTAGGAAAGATCTTTGTTAATGAGATAGTTAGACATCATGGGGCTCCTGTGTCAATTGTATCTGATATAGATCCACGATTCACTCCCAAGCTTTGGACAAGCTTACATAAAGAGATGGGAACAAAATTAGCATTTAGTACAACCTTTCATCCTCAAACCGACGACCAATCAGAATGAACCATCCAAACACTAGAAGACATGCTTTGAGTTTGTGCACTGAGCTTTAAAGAAAGCTGGGATAAAAATCTCTCAATTATAAAGTTTGCATACAATAACAACTATCATGCTAGAATTGGGATGATACCTTACGAAGCCTTATATGGTATACCATGTAGAACACATATCTGTTAGAGTGAGGTTGGAGAACGAAAATTGGTTGAACCTGAATTAATACACAACACAATAGAAAAAGTTGAGGAAATCAAGAGATGCTAGAAAGCATCACAAAGCAGACAAAAAAAGTTATGCAGGTAAATGAAGGAGAGACTTAGAATTTAAAGTGGGAGATCATGTGTTTCTGAAAGTATCTCCATGGAAAGGCCTAATCAGATTCGGGAAGAAAGGGAAACTAAGCCCTAGATACATTGGTCCTTACGAGATCACATAGAGAATTGGAAGTGTGGCCTATCGTCTTCGACTTCCTTTTGAACTAGAAAGGATAAATGATGTCTTTCATGTCTCCCCATTTTAAAATATATTCCAGATCCAACCCATATGATACAAGCCCAAGAAATTGAATTTAAGGAAGATCTATCATACAAGGAGCTTCCTGTAGAAATTTTAGATTATAAAGTACAAGAGCTTCGTACAAAGAAGATTCTCTTAGTTAGAGTTTTATGGAGGAGTCATGAAATAGAATAAGCCACATGGGAGCATAATCATATCATTATAGGGCCAACAATATTATAGATTTATGCTCTTTAGACCATAATCATATCATTAATATTACTTAAACGTGATTAGTAATAATTACCCATGATTAGTGATAGATAAGTGTCATTAGCAAAAGTAGGACACATGGAGGGCAAATTATGGGACACGTGTCGTTATACATACAAAACAAGTGTCAATACACAAGAGTAACATGTGTCATCATTCAAAGATTAACATGTGTCCTAATGCATGTGAACCAAGTGCCCTCATGCATGTTCAACATGTTCCCTCATGCATACGAGCCATTTGTCGTGGTGCTTGGATTGCAAGTGTTGCCATGTGTCTTCATGCATGGTAGAGAGGTAACATGTGTCTTAGAGCCTCCCTTAGATGCTATCAAATGTCACGCATGCAAAGGGATTGGAGGCCTATATATACCAATGAGTTCCTCATTCTTCTCATTCCATCCCACACCCCTCTCACCACCTTTGAGCTAGAGAGACTTAGAGGGTGTTGGAGAGAACGGTAGAAGTCGCGGCAAAGCTCTGTCGATTACGCAGTGTACGATAGAAGCCGTAACGAGGTTTTGCCAGTCACCAAGCGGTAGTGTTCAATCTGAGATGAATACAGGTGGTATTCACTAAAGAAGGCGATCCTGACTCGAATTAGATAGCGATGAGGTGAGGGATTCTCAAGCGTTAATAAAGCAATAATCTTTGGCTTTTATGCATGATTTTGATAGCAAGTATGTAATCTCATCTTCTAAAGCTTTTACGTATGAATTGCAACTACCATATAGTAGATATGAAATCAAGTCTTTATAAAGTATTTCAAATGTCGTTTCATATCATGGTAGTACATTTTCAAGCATATGGTTCTTTGTGGAACATGAAATATAAGTTTCACTACTTAGATTTGAGATTTATATAAAAGGAATATGTTTGAACAATCACTACGCAATATGTATAGGTTTTCAAGTTCTTAATAGTTTCCATGTGTAAGAATATGCATGCTATGTCAATGTTTATGAATTAACTATTATGAGCATGAATTAGCTAGAGTACGGATTATTAGTGGCAAGAAAAGAATCAGAATCGGAAAGTAAGTGCGACAGTAGCTATTTTATACAATTCATGAACTAGCCATTAGATATGGTGATGTCATTAGATGACTCTGAAATGGCCATTAGATATGGCAAACCATTAAATATGATATCAAGAGGATTTTGGGTCCGCATTCTGTATACATATAGGCTTTGGATTGTATGCAGGGTGTTTTTGGCCTTTGGGACCGTCTGCTTGTATGACTTAGCTTTGTTTCAACGTTCATAAGTCGATAAATTAGCCACAGTGGTGATTAATGCAAACAACTTGATAGTGATAATTATGTTTCAATTTACTTCTATTTAAGTGATTTCAGTGTTTGATTGCAAAACTTGCATGTTTTTATATGATTACTGTCATAAAGTCTCTTTCAAGCTATTTCAAAGTATTCAGCATAAATTTTGGCATGATACTCATATTTCAACATTTGGTTATATATGTAAAAAGCTTAAGATCCGTTCACTGGGTCTATGCTCATAAATGGGTTTAGACTCATCCTATTATACTATTATTATGTACAGATCAACCGAATCACGACCAGAAGGAGGAAGGACTAGTTATACACTAGCAGGAGGTGGTTTTCGTATTTTTTTTGGTTTTTATGTTGTTTTGTAAGGATATGTAATTGAACTTGTGTTAGACGCTTCTTTGTACAGCGAACTTTAATTAAATGATGAAGTTTTTGATGAGTTTTGCCACATGTGTACTTTGATGAGAAAGTTGAGGAAAGATCTTTGTCACGGCATGCTCTAGTTAGTGAGGACGGGTCGTGACAATAACCATGGCGCTTACATTCTGAGGGTGTGATGAAACATGTTCTCATTTTAGTGACTCCTCTTAGTGGAGAAGTAATCTAATCTCAGTTCGAATGTTCGACATTGATGTGAATGGGATTCAGATGCAATGATAAGATTGGATTTGCAGCTTTGATTTAATCAAAAATCTTTAAGAGGTCCTCGAGATCTGGATTTGAGATATAATCTCAATATCCAAGTCACTATACAGGGAATGTACTATCGCCCTATCCTTATCTCCAAGTATACGTGGAGAAAGCGCACTATTCTTGAAAGAGTTCAAGAATAAGTCAATTGTTAAATTGTATACATGAGCATTGAGAAATTGATAATTAATGTGATTTAATTATCACGAATAATGTGAATATGATCTGTATTATTTAGATGATTGAGAATGGTGGTCCAAGATAATTAAATATGACTTAATTATCATGGATATTAACAATGTGGGTAGTATTATCCACATTGATCATATATTATAAATGTGATCATTAATATATTATAAAGAGATATTTGTAGATAGTATTTACTAATTAAATGTTGATGTGAATTGGATTCACATTGGACAATTAATTGAAAATACAATTTACATTTTATTTTGGGTTTGTGTATTTGATTCATAATTTCCAATGGCATGACTGAGATAGTTTAAAAAAAAATTGGAATTATTTTTGTGAATAATATGCAATAAAATTCATGGTATATTATGAAGGATTATATGAAATATGATATCTCATATAATATGAATAAGGAGAGACCTTCCATATGGGGAGGGTGGACGAACACACTTAAATTAGGACTCAAGGTGGCAGTCCCTCCCAATTGGAAGGAGTTTTGCCTCCTTCTTAATTCTTCTTGGTATATTGACTTGATTGAATTAATTTATGTTGATGATTATGAAATATATATTTAATTTAATTTAATTAATTGTCGTTATAAATTTTTACAACAAATCGTGGCCATTGAAAGAAACACAAATCAATCTCAACCACCGCCTTTTTGTTGTACATGGATTATGATCCATGGACTCCCAAAATATTGTAAAAAGAGGCAACCGTAGCTCTTATTTTACACAACATAAAAGAAAACCTATCTCTCTCATTCTCATCATACACACCCCCTTCTCTCTCAAGAGTGGTCGTCCACATCTTGACCTAGGGAGGGTCACCATTGTTACTATACCATCGTGCTACTGCTTCGACCGCTCATAGATATTCGTCTTTCTGGGTCCTCCTTGCATTTTAAGAAAACCTCGGTTTTCTTGTGACGAATAAAGAGATCCATTTCTTAGATCTACATCTTGCATTGCGAGAAGGACATGTTTCATTAACGTGCTCGTAAGCGTATCCTCCATCGGGTCGAACTTGAGACAGTGTTCACTTACTTTAGAGACTTTGATCAACCATGCTTCAAGAGGTATTTCTATATATTCTTTGTGGTATTGATGAAATGATTCGAGAAGTCTTCTCAAATCATGTGTTTTCATCACTTTAAAATTTTAAATTTCGCTGCCCCGATCAACTAGTACGACTCGTCACTCCTTATCGCATATGATGTGATCTTCATGCTTCTATTATGCGCTTAAGATTTTTTCCCATATTCTTCAGTCAGAGCCTCTGATGTGAGGTGTGGACAAAGAAGGAAGAGGTTAGATTCAATACGCTGGAGCAACTCCTGGTGAACCTCTTCTCTCGCCCACTTTTAGGTGGTGAGCTGTCAGTTCTTTGCATATTTTCGTTCCTTTTTATCCCAATAGCATAGGTTTAGTTTCTTTTTGATTTGATTTCATCTATATTAATAAAATATCCAAAAATATCATCTTGCCAAAGCTTGAAGCTCCGACACCTATCTCCGTCACTCAACACTACCTCCGCCGATCACTTCACCTACATTATCTTCCCTATCACTTCTCCAAGCTCACAAAACATCTCCTCCACCTGATCTTGCTCAGATCGAGTCTGACGGGTTTCCTCCTTTGCCACTCGTCGGAGACCCCCTTGCCCTACTCCATTCCCTTGTATTTCTGTTTGTTTGTGGGTTTGGAAGCGTTGCTTCCCTACCCTGGTACTAACCCTGCTGGTAGCGGCTAAAGAGGACCCCCTCTGGGTGGAAATCAAGCCAGCAATAAATCCTAGATTTATCAGATTAATTATTTATATCTATCTCCTCTACTTATGTAAATAACATGATTCATTGACTATTTAACACTAATTGATAATTTATATGTTGTATATAATTAACACTAATTATTATATATTAATATGGTGTAATAATTTATATATTTATTTCTTATTAAAAATCAAATAAAAATTATAATATAATTGTATATAAATAAACTAGAATAAAATAAAATAAAAATAGAAAAAATAAGCAAAAGAAAAATTACATAAAAATGCTTTATATAGTTTTTAATTGTATTTAATTTTTATCTATGTACAAAAGTCCTATGATCTCTTTGACTTCTACAACTTTCGTGTATACCTCTTTTCCTAATACGACCTCTAATTAATTCTTTCCTTATTAACTTTGATTTATTCATTTTCTCTAAATTCTGATTGGGCCATGTGGCACCTTCAAATTGAGCCACGTGTCCCACTACGTGTCGCCACCTATCTCCATATAGATTATTTGATAGATTCCTAATGAGACGCATCCAGGTCATCGGTTTGTATTTCAATCTGAACCACTTGATCTTCTTGATCAAGTGGATCTCATCCATCCAGACGCACCCAAATCTGGGTCATTGGATTTTAATCCAAATGTTCAAAGATCATCTTCAACCTCTGGTACTACTGTCACCAAGATTCTTTAGATTCTAGAAGATTAGTGTTTTGGTAGCGAAGGAGGGATCAAAATTCAAAAATGGGAGAGGAGTCTTATGTACAGGGGCGAGAAGAATAGGGAAGAGTGCTCGTTTCAGTGATTATCAAATTGAAAAATAAAATTCAAATGAAAGTGCATTGCTCGAGGTACAAAAGTCAAAGAGAAGTCAAGCAAAAATAATGCAACAATTGAGTGGCATAAATCGAGGAAACAGTGGAGTACACCGTTGGCTTAGGAAGGCTGGAGATTCGACCGGTCTCCCATTGGGCTACGTGGCTAGGAAAAGGATAAAACCAGTGAAATTCCCTTATTATTTCATTTAAAAATAATAAATGATTTTATTAATTTTTGGTTAAAACAAGATAAATATGTATTATTTATATAGTATTTGATTGTGTTTTTGTTATTTTTAAAAGTAATTTTTTATATGTTACTTTTTATAAGTAAAAGTATAGGTCTAATGACCTATGTTTTGAATATTTTGATTTTAATTTTGTAATTTGCACTTTATTACTTATACATTTATAACATAATTAAATACACTCAAATATATTTTTATTGTATTTTTCTGAGTTTATTTGTACACTTAAAGAGATAGAGATGTTTATTATATAGGTATATGTATAATGTATTCATATATGTATTTTAGTATCTATATTTTAATGTATTTTAGTATTTTATTTTTATATATTTAATGTAATATAAATAATACTTACACTGGTTTAAAAATATAAAATAAATAAAAGAATAAAATAAGTTCCTATTTTATTCATATAGATGTATTAATATATACAATTCATTTATACATGATACTAGACTTATTTATTGTATCTTCTTTTTGATGAATTTATTCTATTTTAATTGTGCATATGTGATATATATATATATATAATTTTTATAGTTTATAAAAACACAAAATGTGAAAAATATAAGATGAATAATTTATCCATGTATATTGTACATTAGGGGTCCAAAACCTAACTTTTTCATCTTAACTCCAGATAAAATGAAACCACCATCATTAAATTGCTAATTAAAAGTTATATAAATTAAATGTGATTTTAATGTATTTTGAGTACAAATGGATAAGATATGGGTCTAGGAAATTTGGATTTTGGAATCTTATTTCTGAGAGTAGAATGTACAATTTGCATTATTTTTGTGTAAAGAAGATTTTATCTTCTTCTATGTATTTTTATCCACACCTTTCATGTAAAAGGTTTATTGCTTTGATGTATAAATAATAAAGAGTAAATTCGGTCTCAAAAATGAATTATTAAAGAACAAATAAATCGGATTTTTTATTTTTGGCCCTTATCTCCCCATACTTTATTCCTTTCACCCAGTCATCACGATGCCTGGATCTCAAGGTTTAGGGTCATAAAATACCTTTCGTATTTTAGTTATTTTTTTCTTTTCTTTTCATTACTCTTTTAGTTTAGATTTAAACACAATATTTTATATAATATTTACCTAATAAATAATAGATGTTAATTTATACAAAATAATGTTATTTACATGCATTTATGTAGGGTTTAAAGGCCAAAACAAAAAAATAGAGGTGATGAAATGGAGATTCATTTGTATGTTGCACAATAAGGGCCCAAAATTAAACTTTTGCATTAACTCCAAATTGAATGAAATCACCTTCATGAAATAGATAACTACATTTTATAAATAATAAAGGTGGGTTCGATGAATTCTGAGTTTGTATGGAGAAGATACTGGTCTGGGAAGTATTCTTTGTGACTTTTTATTTTGTGTGTTCCGGGTACACTGTGCATTATTTTTGAATGAAATAAATTTTGTATTTTTCTTTGTATTATGTGCAAAGTTCATGACAAGGGTTAATAAACCAACTCAACACAATGACATGTAAGAGTTTGACAATTATCATATCAATTTTGTTGGTTATTTTCAAGCAATTATCTTATCACTTGTCCTTAGAGGCTAATCCTATAGGTGAGTGGGTACTACCCGACAATCATTGTGTACTTTCCAATTTCTTTGTATCTAGTAGCCTAAACTTTTTAAGGTCCTTATTTTAGGATATGGATCCACTAATAAGCTAAAGAATGAATGAGGAAGCCAATGGGCGAAACCCACTACTTCCCCTACAAGTAAGGTACTCAGACGCAATATGATGAGACATACACACTCATGAGGGCGTGGACTAATCTCAATACTTGAGAGCAGGTCGGATGTTCTACACAAGGAGAGAACACCATTGTCGACAAGGCCCTACTCGCCTATGTAAGATAGAAGCACCATTGCTTTGTGAATCCATGCAAAAAATACAAGGCAATATCTAAAATAAGATTTGGGCTCTATTCCTTATGAATCATGGCTCTCTCTATTTGAAAGGTGCCAAAAAACAATGAGAGATTTATGAGCCCAAGATAATGAATTTCATTGTGATTTTTAGAATTAGGTCATGTTTTCTTTAGTTGTTCCTTTTTTAATTTTTTTCGAGTTATTATTTGTTTTGAGTAATTTTTATGCAAAGGCCTAATGATTTATCGATTTTCCATTATTTTTTACTAAGTTCTCAAAAATAGGGGAAAGAACAAAAAAAGAATGCAAGCTAACACAATGCTGGAAAACTCATCATTGTGTTGTATGATGTACGCTTAGTAAGAAGACTCACCTTGCTTCCCATTTCTCTCCATGCGGGATGCTAGACATAATTGAAATTACACTAAATGAAAGCAACAGTGTGAAGTCGTCCTAGATCAGGAATTGCTATTGCGTGAAGCACCATATTAATTTGGATCTATGTCCAAGCAAAGTAACTATTGGAGCATAAGAGATATTAAGTTTGGGACGAAGATTACTCAATCAAGCATTCCTAATATATATGGGATCATTCACAAGAAACGAATAAAATGAAGATGAAAACACACAAATCATAAGAAATAAAACAAAAGAGAAAATAAAGAAAAATAGGGAGAAAGAAGTGAAGTAAATTCTAAAAACCATCGAACACTAGATGAGGTCCCCCAAGTGTACCGACACTTGGTGAAACATGCCCTAAATAACCTAACTGTTCGAATGTACCTGTATTATAACAAGTTCAACAAATCCTTCTTTCACAAAAATAATAATAAAAGCTAATACTAATGCTAATGACGACTCTCAATAGCCTTAGAAGCTCTCTACTATAAGTTAGTGAAGAATGACCAACTTCACCTCATGTGGGTGCAACGACTATCCAAAGAAGACCTCCCTCGATGAATGATCCCTCGCAGCAAAGGTAAATAAGAGACAGTGTATGAAATAATTATGAAATAATTATAAGCAAAATGATATAGAAAGATAAGTAAATGAATAAGCAAGTAGAGAAAGATAACAATGCAAATTGCCTAACGTTGCTAGTCTACCCGATTGTTTCTCCATAGTAATAGTGCCAATTGATGATGACAAGTCAGATCCTAACATCTTGGAGGGCATGCGCTGACAAGTCAGATCCGACAATCGTTGTATCGGCAACTCTCTTGGCTCTTAGATCGTGAATAATCAAATCAATAAAAAATTATCAAAATACATGGATGAAATATGTATAAGGATAGTAGGTAGAGTGTCGTCCACGGGAGAAAACAAGGATAGAACACAAAAATAGAATCTAATAGAAACAATTAAGCAAATACTTTGGTCAGTCTTACAACCTAATTAGGTTTTATATATTTTGTCGGTTTATAAATTTTATGATTTTAGGTGCTTTTTAATTGGATTTTATTTTTTATGAGCTTCTAATTTTTGCAAATTTTTTAAAATAATTTTTATATTAGATAAATAATGATATATGTAAGAGATATAAAAGAGAGATAAAAAGAGTATTTTTGTATTTTTATGATATAGTAAATAAACACAAAATGCATAAAATAAAATGTTTTTGATTTTTATATTTTTCTATGTTTATGGTATTTACTATTATATTTTTGAACTTTTTATGGATTTTTAAATTTTCAAATGCATAAAATAAACTAAACTGAAAATACAAGACTATAAAATGGGCCTAATAAATATCTATCAAATAAGAAAATGCCAAAAAATAATTTTCATGTACAATAGGCAAAACAAGATTGGAGATTTAAAATGTATTTTCTGATTATGTGATTTTTTTTATGTTTTCTATTTTTTATAATTTTTAAGCTTTTTGTATTTTTTATGATTTTTGGAATGTTATAAAATATAGTACAATACACGTACTCTATTTTTGGGTTATTTTTAGGGATATATTTGAATTTATATGATTTTTAGAAGTCAAAAAAGTGAAATATGGCCTGTTGTTGAATTTTTATAAATAGTAAAGTAATAATAAATACCTTGATAAAAACATGTTTGATAAAATATCATCTAAGGTATTTAAAATAATTTTCCTAGGATTTTTGGAGTTAATACATATGCCTAACAAAATATCAAAGTCCATGGGTTGTAATCAATTTATCTACTTAAATTCACAATTTAAAAATGCGTGGCAGGGGTATTTATGCAATTAAAACATAGTATAGGGCACCCAATACCAAAGTACCAATTAAATATGATTTTCAATTTGAACTCATAGGAACCATTCTACAATATTCAAGAAAGTTTCATGCAACTGTTAACATTCAACATATCTTAGGTCTGTACCATGTGAAATCACCAATATACCAACATTTAATTTTCAACGCATAGGGGGATTTTCGCAATTAATAAAAAACTTCAATTCATTTCATAATAGGACCAAGAAAGTATAGGGGTATATCATGCAATTTACCCATAAGATCCCTCATGTGGAGAACAAATGAGGTGTCCTAGCATGGACTAAATAGTAAATAGTTGAAAACTTAAGGATGAAGTTACAAAATATCCAAAGATTCTAATACTAGAATAAATATTTATAGTATCAAAACGTAAATGCAAAAATCAGACGGGTTAAATAGAAAAATACGCTCTCTTTGCACGTGAATGGATGATTTGGATAAGATCCTTTAACATGATCATTTGTGGAGAATCATCGATACCGGTTTGCGATTGGACGTCTACGATTAGATCCTCAGATGGATCTGATGGCTGTAAAGATGGTCGATCCAACAATTGTTGTGTTGTCTGGAGGTTGCTCTTGATCAGATGGCGGAGAGACTTCTTGGAACAACGGGGAAGCTTCCCTAGTCGGCCAAACTTCGATCGACCCTCCTACTTAGCTCCGACAATCTGTCCAGTTGTTGAAGTGCTCAATCTACTCCAGGAGGAGGTTTGTTGGTAATGGAAGTCTAAGAAGAGACTATAACTCATCGAAGGAGGCATGGATACTCGGAAAACTACACGATCTGGAGACCTTCCTCCTGGCTGATGAAGCATTAAATGCATGTATTAAATTCGATCCATTGTGGCTTGGGAATTTAGCATCTCATACGGAATTGAGAGAAAACTCAATGAAGATATTCTCGGTTTAAATTTATAACCTAGGAAGTCCTGGGTCGAACACAAGGGCACGAGCCATAATACAATTATTCAGGTCTTATATAGGTTAAGCAATCGATAATTCTTTTAGGTCAAAACACTCAAAAACTGCAAGAAAAATAATGCAAGGTAAATGCACATAACTTATGCATTCTTGAATGAAACGAAATATGATTTTAAAAACAGTAATGCACGTTAGGAATAATGACAAAACCATACTCCCTAACATGCCCTAAAATTATCAATTAGTTTTAAGCAATTTCACTATTTGTTTAACATCCGATTGAGCGAGGAATTTAAAGTCAGATTTCATTTTAATATGAATAAAGCATCTATTTCATATCTAATTAATTAATCATATATTAAACAACAATTTAGAGAAAAATATAGCAAGATGAAAGATAGTCACACGAGAATCAAAATGAAATTGAAATCACATCAATCATGTATAATATGCTCAATATATTAACTATTTAATCCATGGGCATAAATGTGATAAAACAAAACATAAAACATAACAAACATGTCTCGGGAGGGACTGAAATGCAATTATTAAAAATCAGCCAGTAAAATTATGAAATGCCCCTAGGCATGGATGTTTTTGCAATAATGTAAACAGGATGGATGAAAATGCAATTTGCCCAGCTCCACAGGGGCAGAGCATGTATGGTCCTAGGCTCGGTAGGAGGCCTGCTGCTCGGGCCACTTGGCTTTATTCTGTGGTTCAGCACGCAGGTTGGATGGTTCCAAGGCTTAGACTCAGGCTTATCGACATGGACTCCTATCAACCATTAGATCGCGCCCAATTAGGCGCTATCCAACAACAACTGTGTTGTCTCCTCCTCAGAGCTACAACGTGTGCGGTGGATACAAGGCAGGGATTCGACGATTAACTCCTTCCTCTGTTGTGCTCTTGAAGCTCTTCTGGCAGCCAGTGATCATTGAAGAACATCTCGCGAAGATAGGATGATATCGATTAACGTTCACGAGCATCGAAATGCCAGAGAAGGTGAAGACATTGTTGGACATGCGAGCCCACAACGAGCCATTATGCAATAAATGTTATTGCACATATCATACCCTGATTTGAAATAAAGAATGAATAAGTTGCATAATAGGTCCCTTAGTACAATTAGGGTTATGTATCATGGCCATCTTAATGATCATACAACTGTTGATTCAATAATTGAATCATAGAAGCTGGTGCTTGGATGAATATCCAAAGAGTTAGATTGAGGACTCATCAAGCACCGTCAATTGATTGTTAAGAGATGATCTCCAGCCAAAGTAGGAGATGACAATCCTTTCTCATTTAGGCTAATATCTAACCGACCCCTTGATGTAGGTCCTCTGCATATGAATAGAGATTCGGAGGTGTTAGATAAGTTAGTTCCAAGAGTTGACTTAACGAGATCTAGATAACCAAAGTCCTATATCATATGTTGTCACGATACAGGCACACAACTTCTGACCGGAGACAGATGTGTTGCTATATGTCTGAGTATGTACATTTGGTAGACCAATAGGTTGATGACCTAACCAAGGTCTATACACCGGCTCTAGTGTGCATATAAGGGCATATGAGTAGTACGATCTCTCAAAGGGATCATACATGTTTAGTTACT
The DNA here is from genome assembly GCA_037367405.1 of Ottelia alismoides. Taxonomy (NCBI): domain Eukaryota; kingdom Viridiplantae; phylum Streptophyta; class Magnoliopsida; order Alismatales; family Hydrocharitaceae; genus Ottelia; species Ottelia alismoides. Next base: position 144,005 of record JAZKJV010004100.1, read on the forward strand.
GAACCAAAAGACATGAGCTCACTCATGAGATATTGGGAAGAATCAAATTCCGTGCACGGTTGTCTCGCTTTAGAAGCTTGATTGAATTTGTAGGTTTGATATATAATTTGGAAAGTATATGATCAAGACGAAGGTATGATATGTGCTTTGGGAAAGTATATGATCGATACCAACTCCCAATGATCGAATGAGAAACTTAATGATAAAACCATGAAGTAGACAGTATAAAGTTTATCCAATACTTCGGGTTTAATCTGAGTCTTCCAGTATGCAGGATGTACAAATATTGGAATACTTGAGGGTGATTTGATCATAAACGATTGTATAACCATGATGCTTTCACTCCTAGGGAGTGATGAAATGGGTCTGGAATTTAGTGACTCCTCTCAGTAGAGAAGTGATCTGATCTTAATCCAAAATGTTGGACATTGTTCTGAATGTGATTCAGATGCAATGAGAAGATTACATTTGCGATCTTGATTTAATCAAGCATCTATGGGAGGCTCGCGATCTGGATTTGAGATATGATCTCAACATCCAAGTCACTATACATGGAACAATACAATTGCCTTGTCCTTATCTTAAAGTATTCGCGGAGAAAGCGCATTATCCCTGAAAGGGTTCAGGATAATTTCATTGTTGATATTATGTATCCAAGCATTGAGAAAATGGATAATTAAATGTGATTTAATTATCATGAATAATATGAAATTGATTCATATTGTAAAGGGAGTGATCTAAGATAATGAAATGTGATTTAATTATCAAAGATGTGAATAATGTGAATGTGATTCATATTATTTGTGAACAAGAGAAAAGAGATCCAAGATGACTAAATATGATTTAATTGTCATGGATATGAATAATGTGGATAGGAATTTCCATATTAGTCATATATATTATAAATGTGATTTATAATATATAAGAGAGAGCTATTTGTAGTTTATATATTAATAAAATTTTGATGTGAATTGGATTCACATTGGACAATTAATTGAAAATGTAATTCAATTTTATTTTGGGTTGTGAATGTGATTCACATATTTCCAATGACAAGATTGCAATATTCACAAAATTATTATGAATTATTTTTGTAGAATAATTTACAACAATTGTTGTTGTAATAAATTGGAGATAAATGGAATAATGTAATCAAGGGAGATTACATTGAGATGCTCCTTCCATATTAATAGGAGGGATGGCCACCTATTCATATTAGGAAAGGGTGGTCGTCCACTCCATGTACATGGAAGGAGGCATTCTCTCTTTCCACTTATCTCCATATTTGTTTAGTTTAATTTGAGATTAATTTATATTTATTTATCAATATAGATTTGATCTAAATTAAATTAATTGTTGTTGTATTTTACCAACACAAATCTTAGCCATTAAAAGAAATGCAAATCAATGTGAGCCATTGGATTTGTGTTGCCCATGGATTGAGATCCATGGATCCAAAAATATTATATAAGGAGAGGCACCCCTTTGCTCTTCTTTACACATAACACGCAAGAGAACATAAGTATCTCTCTCTCTCTACACCCCTACTCTCTCTCCCTCTCATGTGGTCGTCGACCATGGATGCCCTAGAGAGGTTCTCCATCGCCGCAACGTCGTCGTTATGCTGCCCGATGGTTTGCTCGTGGATCTCCATCTACTTCAGCGTACCTAGCTCATGAAGAAGATGTCGGATCTCATGAGTTGAGATCAGGAGATCCGCCGCTTGGATCATCAACATGGATTGCGAGAAGCACGCGATTCATCCCCGTGCTCGCAAGCATCTCCTCCGTCGGATCGGACTTGAGACAGGAGGTATCTTCGTTTAGAGACTTGATCGCATCCATGCTTCAAGAGGTAATCCTATTACTTGTTTGTGGTTTGGACGAAATGATCCGGGAAGTGTTCTTGGATCATGTGGTTTCGTCGCATGGAAAATTTTTAATTTCCGCTGCATAGAACAACTAGTGCGACTAGTCGTTCTTCGTTGTATTCGATACGATGCTCACACTTCCGTGATGCGCTTGAGGATTTAACCATATCCTTCAAGTGGTATCAGAGTCAGGTTGGTGGTTTTGGATGTGATCCATCAACCGAGGACAACTTGGGTTCATTAGGGTTTGCGAAAGTTTTCTTCCATTTCACTTTCGGATATCTATTTTGAGAATATTTTCGGAAATGTTTAAATTGTTTAAATACGAAAATAATAATTGTATTTTGTTCCCCATTAAATAAGGAATCCGTTTGATATGAGTTTAGGTAATTTGGATCCCGTATGCTCAAGTTATGATCATTTTAGTGAACATGTATCCACTGTTTCGTGGACTGCGGATCATGACGTAATTAAGATGTTAATTGCGGATTTGAGACGCCTTTAAATGCATTAAAATAACTTAGATTCCATTGTAAATCAAATTAGCAAACTTTAGGAGTTTACTTTGATTAATTTGGATTTAAATTGATTGAGAATGGTATTTTTATAAAGTGAGGGTCACTGTTGGAAATACTTTCCTAATCAAGAACCTAGTGATTGTCATTTAATCAATTAGTGTAATTAAATTGTTTAATTTCCTGGAATAATTGTGCATAAATATTTGTTAAATATTTGATGATAATTATTCCCTTAAATGACATTGCTTTAACCAATATTTGATTAGATGTGATCTAGATTACTAATTGGTTACATGATCTACACGATCTACATTCCAACAAACATGTTGCTTGAAAAGGATTTGGGATTTATTTAGAAAATCTCATTATAATGTTAATCAAAATTATTTTGATTATTATTATATGGCATAATTTCGGTTGAAGAACCGATGATCATCTCAAGTACAAAGTGATCTATTTTGCAGGTTGCATCGTGTACGGTCTGTCCCACTCCCGTCGGACTGGCCATGACAACGGGTAGGGTTAGTATAATTCTTAAGAAATCATGATGTATTTCTAATTATTAAAATTTTAAATAATACGTATTTGAGATAATAACATAATTTCAAGTAAAAATATAAATACATGTTGGATATTAATTGGATCATTAATTTAATATGATTAGATTAATTGGAATCCAATTAAAATTTAAACACTCTGTTATGAATAGAGTTGTTATTTCCCTTAGATGAATTGATCATAATGAATGTGATTCATAATGATTAATTAGAATTTAAATATAAATTGGAGGATCACATAAGTGACATCCATGGTCTCCCGTCAAGGTGGAGGGTTATGTCGCCAGGGACTGTATGTAGGAAACGCTTGTCTGATGTGACAACTCCTGTATGTAAGCGCATCTGGATCAGGATCTTTGCTTCTCGAAAGAGTAAGGTCGTATGCGCAGTGACCCGAATATTGGATCCTCATATTATTAGGGCGATATAGGATTACACATAGCGAGTACTATTCTTGTTGATAGTTGGTTCAATTAATGACGATTCAACATCACCTTAGGGGTGGTGGGTCCGGGTGTTAAAGACCGAATTGGGAAATTCAAGTCGGACTTGCAAGGCGCAATGTGTTCCCGCTTCTTTTTATCAGAGTTGGATATTCTCATATTATTGGGATGTGACAACGATAAGGAAGGAGATCCCAGATCTTGCTGAGATATAATGGAAAGTATATCTCTTACATTGAAGTGATTAAGGGAATGAACTTTCAGTGTTGACAAGGCAACACAACTTTGATATAAAAAATTCCTAAATCAAAGTAAAATATCTATGTGTGTATATATATATATATACACACACACACACTCATGCAAATTTCTTATTTCAGATAATCCTTCATTAAACTCACTCAATAATATACTCAATAATAACCAGTAAAATATCATGGATTGGACTCATGATCCAGATATTGTGCTTGCAGTTGGACACATAATGTATGTGGTTGCAATGTGCAAATTTCCTCATAATAATGAGGAATGACAATTAAATAGACAATAGATCTACATCCCTAGGGTATGTGTGTCTCTATAGTCTTGATATCATTCAATGTACTTTAGAACTGACATGTCAATGATGATCATAATTGTCGATTAATCCTTAAAAAAATCTAAGACGATATTCTGGCATACATATGTGCTCTTGACATTTATCATGAATGAGATGGTTCACTGCATCATGCTGAATGGTGGCTCTATAAGAGATGATGTATTCAAAATGTTTGAATACCTACCTGAATCAATATTTTAAAAGTCTAAATGGATGTAGACATGATGAGTGTCATCATTCTAGTGTTTATACTCTAGTCATTTATGAAGCTTCATAATATTCATATTGTATGAATTTAATGAAGCATGTATAAATGTTGAAATACTCTTACATTGAATTCTTTTGAATTTAAACTAAGAGATCCTTAGTCTTAAGCAATGGTTGTTTATAGATAAAGGGAGCGCAGTGGAAGCATGGTTCAGACCCGAGATGAGAAGGATAGTCAAAGAGATGACCGTACTTCTATGACTTCCATATGACATCCTAAGAGTTGGATGAATGCCAATACTGCAATAAATTGGTGTGTTGATAGTATGACTATCAAGTCTGTCTAGAATCATTAGAGAAGGACTCAGATAGAGCATCAAAATAATCTACATGACTCATTGAAATTGACTTTCTTATTTGATAAGATAAAGTCTAATAATTGTATCTCAATCTTCTAACAACACTTGCAATGGGTTGCATATGTTTTAGAAGACTGGAAAATTTGATCTTAAGGTTTGTAGTTATCGACATGGATATTGATGCAATTGTTGCAACAATCTCTGTTGGATTGATAGACTTGTTAATTTCAGTGGGAGAGCCCTTATTCTTAGAGAATGTCTCTATGACCTAGATGTAAGAATACACTCATTGTTTATTTCTACATGTTGGAAATAAACATGAATTCTGAGATAGAACTATCATAAGGAGTTATGATGGATATATTTCAGATAGTAATCTAACATCTAGTGGACTCCACGAAATTAGAAAATTAATGAATGGTTCATTAATATTTCTAATACTTAAAATTAAAACCTTTATAATATCAATTGGAGGATGAAAATCATTTGACAATGATCTGGCATCAAGTCTTGGACATATGTGTGTTGATGAAATCAATGGACTAGTGAGAGATGAAACTTTAGATTGTCTAAAGGTTCAAATCTTACATACTTATGAATATTGTATTCAAAAAGTAAAAATATCCAATACACCCTTCCTTGTGAAAGGTGCAAGATGTCAAGGTATTCAAGATCTCATACATATTGATGTATCCGGATCATCTATATCATAGTAAACATTATGGATATGTGATATCTGTTTATGATTATGTATGATATGAGATTTCTTCTCTTCAACTCAGAAACCTTTGGAATGTTCAAAGATTTAATTATTTTTGGTTTAGAACCAAAGTTTGAAGGAAGATAAATTGAATTTGATCTAATCTAGGTAGAAAGTACTTGCTAGATAAATTCAAAGAATACCTTGTGGAGATATGAATATCATTTCTATCTCAATCCTCCTAATCCACCTTGACTCAATAGAGTTATAGGGAGATACAATTGGATCATGTGTGACATGATTTGATCAGTGATGAATTTTAGCATAATTTCCTCCTAATTTCCATGTATATGTAGTAGAGAATATATTATATATCCTTAATGAGATTCCATGCAAGTAAGCTGGAATTGAGCACTAGAGAGTGCAGCTTCATTAGGAAAATAAAGGATGGTATTGGATACCTACTTTATGACCTTGAGATTCTTAAAAAATCTCATCTGTAAGAATATGATTCCTAAAGGATGACTCTCTTGAGAATCAAGATGAAAATGAAGTGTAGGACCTCATTCAATCTTGAGAAGATAATGAGGCTCCTGAAATCGGAAACTAAAAGGACAATTAAAGATGAAGCATTAATACCTCTTCAAATGAGGTTGAGGATGTACTCCATGTGTCAGTTAAGTCTGACAATGATCGGACTTCATGTGATGAAGCTTCTGAAGATCATGACATGGAAATATGAATGTTAGCAATAAAGTCTAAAGTAGACTTCATATACAAGTGTTGTATATGGACCCTCGAGGATCAACCTATATGGGTAAGACCCATAAAGGTGTAAATGGATCTTCAAGAGAAAGAAGTCAAGATTGCATTCCTCTATGAATATCTCTCTGAGGAAATTCACATGAAGTAGTCCCAAGGCTTCATGGTTGAGGAAAGCAAGGTGTGCAAGCTAAAGAAATCCATCTATGGTCACAAATAAGCTTCTTGTAGTTGGAACATACGATTTGATGAAATTATAAATGTTATGATTTCTGATAGAATCTTGATGAACCATATAAAGCTTAGTGAGAGTACCATTTGTGTTCATCATGATAAATGTAGATATCCCAATCATTTAGAATGATATAAGGACGATAATAAGTGTTTTATAATCTGGTTGTTCCATAACTTGAGATATGATCTCAAAGATGCCTCTTGGATCTTAAATCTGAAGGTGTTCAGATGCATAGAGAAGAGGGTATTAGGACTGTCACATTTGTAGTACACCTTGGACATGTTCCATTCCTGGAAAATTCCAAGAAAGGCTTCCATCCCTTTAAGATATGGTACTGACCTATCTAAAGGGATAGCACCTCAAAGAGTTGAGGAAGTGAATGCTAGAACTACTTTGCACTTGTGCATTAGTTACGAGAAGCTGAGTGTATGCTAGATGTGTACAAAAGCCATATATCTGCCATGCAGTGGGAGTAGTAAAGTGTTGCTAATCCTATTATGGAGAGAAAACACTTGATTGCAGTAATAAAAAAATCTTCATAGATGACAAGATTTTTGAGATAGTGATCTCAAAGTCTTATCTTCAAAAACTTAAGACTTTATAAACAAAGATCTAAAAGGTCTTAACTGTGGATACCTTAAGAGATAGTGATCTCCAGGAATAAGGGTATTCTGATAAGGATTATGGAAATACTGGTTATGATAATTGTTAAGCAGTAGTGTCAAGGATACTGTAACTATCAAGATTGAGTATTGGTTGCATAAGATGCAACATTCGCATTGGATGTGAGCACTATTACTGGGGATATGCAAGTGTCGTAAAAGGACTTGGCGTAGTCTCGCAAGAGCAGAGTGACTGATCAACTTACCTAGCTATTTTAAATATCCTATGACTGTCACATGAGTGTGGGTTTAAATGATTAGCCCATTAATGGATCTTTGGGCTTGTGGGAGATAGTTGGACATGCGAGCCCACGACGAGCCATTATGCAATAAATGTTATTGCACATATCATTCAATTATCTGAAATAAAGAATGAATAAGTTGCATAATAGGTCCCTTAGTACAATTAGGGTTATGTACAATGGACATCTTAATGATGATACAGCTCTTGATTCAATAATTGAATCATAGATGCTGGTGCTTGGATGAATATCTAAAGAGTTAGATTGAGGACTCATCAAGCACCGTAAAATGATTGTTAAGAGATGATCTCCAGCCTGAGTAGGAGACTGCAATCTTTTCTCATTTAGGCTGATATCTAACCAACCTCTTGATGCATGTCCTCTACATAGGAATAGAGATTCGAAGGTGTTAGATAAGTTAGGTCAAAGAGTTGACTTAATGAGATCAAGATAAACAAAGTCCTATATCGTATGCTGTCACGATACATGCACACATCCTCTAACCGAAGACAGATGTGTTGCGATATGTCTGAGTATGTACATTTGGCAGACCAATAGGTTGATGACCTAACCAAGGTCTATACATTGGCGCGCTGGTGTGCATATAAGGGCATATGAGCAACACAATCTCTCAAATAGATCATACAGGTTCAGTTACTGAACCGGAAAACATGAGCTCACTCATGAGATATTGGGAAGAATCAAATTCCGTGCACGGTCGTCTCTCTTTGGAAGCTTGAATGAATTTGTAGGTTTGATATATAATTTGGAAAGTATATGATCAAGACGAAGGTATGATATGTGCTTTGGGAAAGTATATGATCGATACCAACTCCCAATGATCGAATGAGAAACTTAATGATAAAACCATGAAGTAGACAGTATAAAGTTTATCCAATACTTCGGGTTTAATCTGAGTCTTCCAGTATGCAGGATGTACAGATATTGGAATACTTGAGGGTGATTTGATCATAAACGATTGTATAACCATGATGCTTTCACTCCTAGGGAGTGATGAAATGGGTCTGGAATTTAGTGACTCCTCTCAGTAGAGAAGTGATCTGATCTTAATCCAAAATGTCGGACATTGTTCTGAATGTGATTCAGATGCAATGAGAAGATTACATTTGCGATCTTGATTTAATCAAGCATCTATGGGAGGCTCGCGATCTGGATTTGAGATATGATCTCAACATCCAAGTCACTATACATGGAACAATACAGATGCCTTGTCCTTATCTTAAAGTATTCGCGGAGAAAGCGCATTATCCCTGAAAGGGTTCAGGATAATTTCATTGTTGATATTATGTATCCAAGCATTGAGAAAATGGATAATTAAATGTGATTTAATTATCATGAATAATATGAAATTGATTCATATTGTAAAGGGAGTGATCTAAGATAATGAAATGTGATTTAATTATCAAAGATGTGAATAATGTGAATGTGATTCATATTATTTGTGAACAAGAGAAAAGAGATCCAAGATGACTAAATATGATTTAATTGTCATGGATATGAATAATGTGGATAGGAATTTCCATATTAGTCATATATATTATAAATGTGATTTATAATATATAAGAGAGAGCTATTTGTAGTTTATATATATTAATAAAATTTTGATGTGAATTGGATTCACATTGGACAATTAATTGAAAATGTAATTCAATTTTATTTTGGGTTGTGAATGTGATTCACATATTTCCAATGACAAGATTGCAATATTCACAAAATTATTATGAATTATTTTTGTAGAATAATTTACAACAATTGTTGTTGTAATAAATTGGAGATAAATGGAATAATGTAATCAAGGGAGATTACATTGAGATGCTCCTTCCATATTAATAGGAGGGATGGCCACCTATTCATATTAGGAAAGGGTGGTCGTCCACTCCATGTACATGGAAGGAGGCATTCTCTCTTTCCACTTATCTCCATATTTGTTTAGTTTAATTTGAGATTAATTTATATTTATTTATCAATATAGATTTGATCTAAATTAAATTAATTGTTGTTGTATTTTACCAACACAAATCTTAGCCATTAAAAGAAATGCAAATCAATGTGAGCCATTGGATTTGTGTTGCCCATGGATTGAGATCCATGGATCCCAAAATATTATATAAGGAGAGGCACCCCTTTGCTCTTCTTTACACATAACACGCAAGAGAACATAAGTATCTCTCTCTCTCTACACCCCTACTCTCTCTCCCTCTCATGTGGTCGTCGACCATGGATGCCCTAGAGAGGTTCTCCATCGCCGCAGCGTCGTCGTTATGCTGCCCGATGGTTTGCTCGTGGATCTCCATCTACTTCAGCGTACCTAGCTCATGAAGAAGATGTCGGATCTCATGAGTTGAGATCAGGAGATCCGCCGCTTGGATCATCAACATGGATTGCGAGAAGCACGCGATTCATCCCCGTGCTCGCAAGCATCTCCTCCGTCGGATCGGACTTGAGACAGGAGGTATCTTCGTTTAGAGACTTGATCGCATCCATGCTTCAAGAGGTAATCCTATTACTTGTTTGTGGTTTGGACGAAATGATCCGGGAAGTGTTCTTGGATCATGTGGTTTCGTCGCATGGAAAATTTTTAATTTCCGCTGCATAGAACAACTAGTGCGACTAGTCGTTCTTCGTTGTATTCGATACGATGCTCACACTTCCGTGATGCGCTTGAGGATTTAACCATATCCTTCAAGTGGTATCAGAGTCAGGTTGGTGGTTTTGGATGTGATCCATCAACCGAGGACAACTTGGGTTCATTAGGGTTTGCGAAAGTTTTCTTCCATTTCACTTTCGGATATCTATTTTGAGAATATTTTCGGAAATTTTTAAATTGTTTAAATACGAAAATAATAATTGTATTTTGTTCCCCATTAAATAAGGAATCCGTTTGATATGAGTTTAGGTAATTTGGATCCCGTATGCTCAAGTTATGATCATTTTAGTGAACATGTATCCACTGTTTCGTGGACTGCGGATCATGACGTAATTAAGATGTTAATTGCGGATTTGAGACGCCTTTAAATGCATTAAAATAACTTAGATTCCATTGTAAATCAAATTAGTAAACTTTAGGAGTTTACTTTGATTAATTTGGATTTAAATTGATTGAGATATGGTATTTTTATAAAGTGAGGGTCACTGTTGGAAATACTTTCCTAATCAAGAACCTAGTGATTGTCATTTAATCAATTAGTGTAATTAAATTGTTTAATTTCCTGGAATAATTGTGCATAAATATTTGTTAAATATTTGATGATAATTATTCCCTTAAATGACATTGCTTTAACCAATATTTGATTAGATGTGATCTAGATTACTAATTGGTTACATGATCTACATGATCTACATTCCAACAAACATGTTGCTTGAAAAGGATTTGGGATTTATTTAGAAAATCTCATTATAATGTTAATCAAAATTATTTTGATTATTATTATATGGCATAATTTCGGTTGAAGAACCGATGATCATCTCAAGTACAAAGTGATCTATTTTGCAGGTTGCATCGTGTACGGTCTGTCCCACTCCCGTCGGACTGGCCATGACAACGGGTAGGGTTAGTATAATTCTTAAGAAATCATGATGTATTTCTAATTATTAAAATTTTAAATAATACGTATTTGAGATAATACCATAATTTCAAGTAAAAATATAAATACCTGTTGGATATTAATTGGATCATTAATTTAATATGATTAGATTAATTGGAATCCAATTAAAATTTAAACACTCTGTTATGAATAGAGTTGTTATTTCCCTTAGATAAATTGATCATAATGAATGTGATTCATAATGATTAATTAGAATTTAAATATAAATTGGAGGATCACATAAGTGACATCCATGGTCTCCCGTCAAGGTGGAGGGTTATGTCGCCAGGGATTGTATGTAGGAAATGCTTGTCTGATGTGACAACTCCTGTATGTAAGCGCATCTGGATCAGGATCTTTGCTTCTCGAAAGAGTAAGGTCGTATGCGCAGTGACCCGAATATTGGATCCTCATATTATTAGGGCGATATAGGATTACACATAGCGAGTACTATTCTTGTTGATAGTTGGTTCAATTAATGACGATTCAACATCACCTTAGGGGTGGTGGGTCCGGGTGTTAAAGACCGAATTGGGAAATTCAAGTCGGACTTGCAAGGCGCAATGTGTTCCCGCTTCTTTTTATCAGAGTTGCATATTCTCATATTATTGGGATGTGACAACGATAAGGAAGGAGATCCCAGATCTTGCTGAGATATAATGGAAAGTATATCTCTTACATTGAAGTGATTAAGGGAATGAACTTTCAGTGTTGACAAGGCAACACAACTTTGATATAAAAAATTCCTAAATCAAAGTAAAATATCTATGTGTGTATATATATATACACACACACACACACACTCATGCAAATTTCTTATTTCAGATAATCCTTCATTAAACTCTCTCAATAATATACTCAATAATAACCAGTAAAATATCATGGATTGGACTCATGATCCAGATATTGTGCTTGCAGTTGGACACATAATGTATGTGGTTGCAATGTGCAAATTTCCTCATAATAATGAGGAATGACAATTAAATAGACAATAGATCTACATCCCTAGGGTATGTGTGTCTCTATAGTCTTGATATCATTCAATGTACTTTAGAACTGACATGTCAATGATGATCATAATTGTCGATTAATCCTTAAAAAAATCTAAGACGATATTCTGGCATACATATGTGCTCTTGACATTTATCATGAATGAGATGGTTCACTGCATCATGCTGAATGGTGGCTCTATAAGAGATGATGTATTCAAAATGTTTGAATACCTACCTGAATCAATATTTTAAAAGTCTAAATGGATGTAGACATGATGAGTGTCATCATTCTAGTGTTTATACTCTAGTCATTTATGAAGCTTCATAATATTCATATTGTATGAATTTAATGAAGCATGTATAAATGTTGAAATACTCTTACATTGAATTCTTTTGAATTTAAACTAAGAGATCCTTAGTCTTAAGCAATGGTTGTTTATAGATAAAGGGAGCGCAGTGGAAGCATGGTTCAGACCCGAGATGAGAAGGATAGTCAAAGAGATGACCGTACTTCTATGACTTCCATATGACATCCTAAGAGTTGGATGAATGCCAATACTGCAATAAATTGGTGTGTTGATAGTATGACTATCAAGTCTGTCTAGAATCATTAGAGAAGGACTCAGATAGAGCATCAAAATAATCTACATGACTCATTGAAATTGACTTTCTTATTTGATAAGATAAAGTCTAATAATTGTATCTCAATCTTCTAACAACACTTGCAATGGGTTGCATATGTTTTAGAAGACTGGAAAATTTGATCTTAAGGTTTGTAGTTATCGACATGGATATTGATGCAATTGTTGCAACAATCTCTGTTGGATTGATAGACTTGTTAATTTCAGTGGGAGAGCCCTTATTCTTAGAGAATGTCTCTATGACCTAGATGTAAGAATACACTCATTGTTTATTTCTACATGTTGGAAATAAACATGAATTCTGAGATAGAACTATCATAAGGAGTTATGATGGATATATTTCAGATAGTAATCTAACATCTAGTGGACTCCACGAAATTAGAAAATTAATGAATGGTTCATTAAGATTTCTAATACTTAAAATTAAAACCTTTATAATATCAATTGGAGGATGAAAATCATTTGACAATGATCTGGCATCAAGTCTTGGACATATGTGTGTTGATGAAATCAATGGACTAGTGAGAGATGAAACTTTAGATTGTCTAAAGGTTCAAATCTTACATACTTATGAATATTGTATTCAAAAAGTAAAAATGTCCAATACACCCTTCCTTGTGAAAGGTGCAAGATGTCAAGGTATTCAAGATCTCATACATATTGATGTATCCGGATCATCTATATCATAGTAAACATTATGGATATGTGATATATGTTTATGATTATGTGTGATATGAGATTTCTTCTCTTCAACTCAGAAACCTTTGGAATGTTCAAAGATTTAATTATTTTTGGTTTAGAACCAAAGTTTGAAGGAAGATAAATTGAATTTGATCTAATCTAGGTAGAAAGTACTTGCTAGATAAATTCAAAGAATACCTTGTGGAGATATGAATATCATTTCTATCTCAATCCTCCTAATCCACCTTGACTCAATAGAGTTATAGGGAGATACAATTGGATCATGTGTGACATGATTTGATCAGTGATGAATTTTAGCATAATTTCCTCCTAATTTCCATGTATATGTAGTAGAGAATATATTATATATCCTTAATGAGATTCCATGCAAGTAAGCTGGAATTGAGCACTAGAGAGTGCAACTTCATTAGGAAAATAAAGGATGGTATTGGATACCTACTTTATGACCTTGAGATTCTTAAAAAATCTCATCTGTAAGAATATGATTCCTAAAGGATGACTCTCTTGAGAATCAAGATGAAAATGAAGTGTAGGACCTCATTCAATCTTGAGAAGATAATGAGGCTCCTGAAATCGGAAACTAAAAGGACAATTAAAGATGAAGCATTAATACCTCTTCAAATGAGGTTGAGGATGTACTCCATGTGTCAGTTAAGTCTGACAATGATCGGACTTCATGTGATGAAGCTTCTGAAGATCATGACATGGAAATATGAATGTTAGCAATAAAGTCTAAAGTAGACTTCATATACAAGTGTTGTATATGGACCCTCGAGGATCAACCTATATGGGTAAGACCCATAAAGGTGTAAATGGATCTTCAAGAGAAAGAAGTCAAGATTGCATTCCTCTATGAATATCTCTCTGAGGAAATTCACATGAAGTAGTCCCAAGGCTTCATGGTTGAGGAAAGCAAGGTGTGCAAGCTAAAGAAATCCATCTATGGTCACAAATAAGCTTCTTGTAGTTGGAACATACGATTTGATGAAATTATAAATGTTATGATTTCTGATAGAATCTTGATGAACCATATGAAGCTTAGTGAGAGTACCATTTGTGTTCATCATGATAAATGTAGATATCCCAATCATTTAGAATGATATAAGGACGATAATAAGTGTTTTATAATCTGGTTGTTCCATAACTTGAGATATGATCTCAAAGATGCCTCTTGGATCTTAAATCTGAAGGTGTTCAGATGCATAGAGAAGAGGGTATTAGGACTGTCACATTTGTAGTACACCTTGGACATGTTCCATTCCTGGAAAAATCCAAGAAAGGCTTCCATCCCTTTAAGATATGGTACTGACCTATCTAAAGGGATAGCACCTCAAAGAGTTGAGGAAGTGAATGCTAGAACTACTTTGCACTTGTGCATTAGTTACGAGAAGCTGAGTGTATGCTAGATGTGTACAAAAGCCATATATCTACCATGCAGTGGGAGTAGTAAAGTGTTGCTAATCCTATTATGGAGAGAAAACACTTGATTGCAGTAATAAAAAAATCTTCATAGATGACAAGATTTTTGAGATAGTGATCTCAAAGTCTTATCTTCAAAAACTTAAGACTTTATAAACAAAGATCTAAAAGGTCTTAACTGTGGATACCTTAAGAGATAGTGATCTCCAGGAATAAGGGTATTCTGATAAGGATTATGGAAATACTGGTTATGATAATTGTTAAGCAGTAGTGTCAAGGATACTGTAACTAACAAGATTGAGTATTGGTTGCATGAGATGCAACATTCGCATTGGATGTGAGCACTGTTACTGGGGATATGCAAGTGTCGTAAAAGGACTTGGCGTAGTCTCGCAAGAGCAGAGTGACTGATCAACTTACCTAGCTATTTTAAATATCCTATGACTGTCACATGAGTGTGGGTTTAAATGATTAGCCCATTAATGGATCTTTGGGCTTGTGGGAGATAGTTGGACATGCGAGCCCACGACGAGCCATTATGCAATAAATGTTATTGCACATATCATTCAATTATCTGAAATAAAGAATGAATAAGTTGCATAATAGGTCCCTTAGTACAATTAGGGTTATGTACAATGGACATCTTAATGATGATACAGCTCTTGATTCAATAATTGAATCATAGATGCTGGTGCTTGGATGAATATCTAAAGAGTTAGATTGAGGACTCATCAAGCACCGTAAAATGATTGTTAAGAGATGATCTCCAGCCTGAGTAGGAGACTGCAATCTTTTCTCATTTAGGCTGATATCTAACCAACCTCTTGATGCATGTCCTCTACATAGGAATAGAGATTCGAAGGTGTTAGATAAGTTAGGTCAAAGAGTTGACTTAATGAGATCAAGATAAACAAAGTCCTATATCGTATGCTGTCACGATACATGCACACATCCTCTAACCGAAGACAGATGTGTTGCGATATGTCTGAGTATGTACATTTGGCAGACCAATAGGTTGATGACCTAACCAAGGTCTATACATTGGCGCGCTGGTGTGCATATAAGGGCATATGAGCAATACAATCTCTCAAATAGATCATACAGGTTCAGTTACTGAACCGGAAGACATGAGCTCACTCATGAGATATTGGGAAGAATCAAATTCTGTGCACGGTCGTCTCTCTTTGGAAGCTTGAATGAATTTGTAGGTTTGATATATACCTTTGGAAAGTATATGATCATGACCTAGGTATAATATGTGCTTTTGGAAAATACATGATCGATACCAACTCCCAATGATCGAATAAGAAACTTACTGATAAAATCATGAAGTAGACAATATAAAGTTGATCCAATACTTCGGGTTTAATCCGAGTCTTCCAGTATGCAGGATGTACAGGTATTGGGAATACCTGAGGGTGATGTGATCATAAACAATTGTATAACCATGACGCTTCCATTCCTAGGGAGTGATGAAACGGGTCTGGATTTTAGTGACTCCTCTCAATAGAGATGTGATATGATCTTAGTCCAAAATGTTGGACATTGATCTGAATGTGGTTCAGATGCAATGAGAAGATTAGATTTGCGGTCTTGATTTAATCAAGCATCTATGGGAGTCTCGCGATATGGATATGAGATATGATCTCAACAGCCAAGTCACTATACATGGAACAATACAATCGCCCTTTCCTTATCTCCAAGTATTGGCGGTGAAAGCGCATTATCCCTGAAAGGGTTCAGGATAATTTCATTATTGATATTATGTATCCAAGCATTGAGAAAATGGGTAATTAAATGTGATTTAATTATTATGAGTAATATGAATTTGATTCATACTGTAAAGGGAGTTATCTAAGATAATTAAATGTGATTTAATTATCAAAGATGTGAATAATGTGAATGTGATTTATATTATTTTAGAACAAGAGAAAAGAGATCCAAGATGATTAAATATGATTTAATTATCATGGATATGAATAATGTGGATAGCAACATCCATATTAGTCACATATATTATAAATGTGATTTATAATATATAAGAGAGATCTATTTGTAGTTTACATTTGTTAATTAAATGTTGATGTGAATTGGATTCACATCGGACAACTAATTGAAAATGTAATTCACAATTTATTTTGGGTTGTGGATGTGATTCACAAATTTCCAATGGCAAGATTGCAATATTTACAAAACAATTACGAATTATTTTTGTAGAATAATTTACAACAATTGTTGTTATAATAAATAGGAGGTACACGGAATAATGTTATCAAGGGAGATTACATTGAGATGCTCCTTCCATATTTATAGGAGGGACGACCACCTATTCCTATTAGGAAAGGGTGGTCGTCCACTCCATGTATATGGAAGGAGGCATTCTCTCTTTCCCATTATCTCCATATTTATTTGGTTTAATTTGAGATTAATTTATATTGATTTATTAATATAGAATTGATCTAAATTAAATTAATTGTTGTTTGTTTTTACCAACACAAATCATAGCCATTAAAAGAAACACAAATCGATGTGAGCCATTGGATTTGTGTTGCCCATGGATTGAGATCCATGGATCCCAAAATATTATAAAAGGAGAGGCCCCCCTTTGCTCTTCTTTACACACAACACGCAAGAGAACATAAGTCTCTCTCTCTCTCTCTCTACATGCCTACTCTCTCTCTCTCTCTCCCTCTCATGTGGTCGTCGACCATGGATGCCCTAGAGAGGTTGTCCATCACCGCAGCGTCGTCGTTATGTTTCCCGATGGTTTGCTCGTAGATCTCCGTCTACTTCGGCGTGCCTAGCTCGTGAAGAAGATGTCGGATCTCGTGAGTCGAGGTCAGGAGATCCATCGCTTGGATCATCAACATGGATTGCGAGAAGCACGCGATTCATCCCCGCGCTCCAAGCATCTTCTCCGTCGGATCGGACTTGAGATAGGGGGTCTCTTTGTTTAGAGACTCGATCGCAGCCATGCTTTAAGAGGTAATCCTATTACTTGTTTGTGGTTTGGACGAAACCATGCGAGAAGTGTTCTTGGATCATGTGGTTTCGTCGCATGAAAAATTTTTCAATTTCCGCTGCATAGAACAACTAGTGCGAGTAGTCGTTCTTCGTTGTATTCAATATGATGCTCACGTTTCTGTGACGTTCTTGAGGATTTAACCATATCCTTCAGACATGGCTGAAGCAAAATTGCACATCGGAGGACATCTTGATATTCCGATCATTGAAGCTACTTTGAACCTGCAAGTGTTAACATTGTATAGCTGAAGCATTGAAGTGTATGAGTGCATGAGAAAATCAAGATAAAGGGTTGGATCGTATGAAGAAGATGAAGCCATGTCACATGTTCTTCTACATGTAGAAGAAGATGAATTAAAGTGATAGGGTGCGGCCGAACCATAAGACAAAGAACATGACCTTCAGTCTGAGTAACGAAACCACGATGATGGTAAGTTACATAATGGATTTGCAAGAAGAATTATATGCAGGGTGGGAAAATTAAATAAAATCAAGAAAAACCTAAGATATCTGAATCTTGCGAATGAAGCATGGAGTGTAAGGCTTGGGCTTGAAGTTATTCATCTTCGTGGTTGTCGCTTAACACGCTCAGCCATGCGTGAATCTCAAATGACTGCATTTAAGGTCGTAACATGGCTACTTTAGCTGTGGGTCTCACCGAGGCCAAAGTCATCGTTACATAGTCAATCCTTTGTCTACCTATCACGGAGCCAAAGAGAGACACTTAGCTTGGTCCTTGTAACAGTGGACGACCACCATTTGCAGTGGCGAAGGGATTTATGAAGGCAGAAGGGTGACGATTGAAGGTGATTTACTAAGTTCTTTGCGGGAGTTCCAACTGACACCAACATTGGGACGTAGGGTTTTAGGGGTGATTAAGGATGCGACGTGGAAGGTGGTCGATAGAAAAATATGAGCTGGTGATGGTTGGTCGAGAAGAATCTGGAGGTGGTTGGGATAAATCGGTGAAGATGGCGGTTTGGGATGAGAGCGCATGCGTGTGGTGTCAAATCATGGTTGATCTAGCTCAACCACCTCCTCCACCGCGAACTCGCTTCTGGTTGGGTCCAGGTTAGGTAGAGCTTTGTATTTTCATGTTCTTTTCATTCCTAGGTTTAGCAGTAGTGTAGTTTAGCCTTCAGATTCCATTGATTTTGTCTGGTGTAGTGTAAAATCCACAATCTTTGATTGGTGGAGATCCAGTTCCACCATTTATTTCCGCCTATTTCGACCATCCTCTGCCTATTTCGACCATCCTCCGCCTATTTTGCTATATTAATTCAATTAAAAATACAAAAATATTAAAATTTACCAGAAAAATGTCAAAAATTGAGAAAAATATGAAAATACAAAAATATTTTATTTTATGCTTTTGGAGTATTATAACTATAATTATAATAGAAAAGCTCTTTATTTATAAATATACCTATATTTAATTTTTTATTAAAAATATAAAAAATATAAAAAAATCCCAAAAAATAAATAATTAGAAATTGATAAAAATTCAAAAATCCTTGAATAACCCAAAAAAATTTATTAACTTTTTAGCCAATTTTTTCATTACTATTCTCCCAGTGTTCGACCCCTACTATACTTGTCAACTATACATTTTATCGTAGGGTATAATAAATTTTGACCCCTTACTCGATTGAATTATTTCTTTTATGGATTTATTTTTGTTTGAACATAGTTGTTGAGATGTCTTCACATCGATTGAGTCCTCGACTTGCGTGTCTCATTTTAGACACTTCGATTTTCTTGGCTCATCAGATATGAATATAAAATATTCATTATATTATTCTTTATATTTTCTAGTTTCTTATATTTTTATAAATTTGTAAATATTATCTGAAATACATGAACATAATCAAAACTAAATAAAATCATATATAATAAAATAAAATAAATAATACACTTTAACATATAGGAAAAAATGCCTATAATATACATATATATAATACATAAACGTAACTAGTTAAGTGCACAAATCACTTCGCACAAAATAAAAGAGAAATATGTACATGTATATTTAAATAAGTTATAAATATAAAAAATTATGCATATAAAATAATAAAATATAAAATACAAAATCAAAATAAAACACATCGTACATAGGTATTTATAATCATAATTATACATAAAAAACTGTTAGCAATGTGAGCCCGAGGTGAACCATTCCAACAATAAATGTTATTGTAATTAATGATCTATCAATAAAAGTTATTGATTATGTTTCACTTAATTTCTGATATTGAATGAATGAATGCACTATAAGGTCCCTCTGTACAATTAGAGTTATGTACCATGGCCAACTTGATAATCATATAGCAGTTGATTCATTGAATGAATCATAGAGGTTGATGCTTGGATGAATATCTAAGGAGTTAGATAGAGAACTCATCAAGCATCATCAATGATTAAAAAGTAGTGATCTCCAGTCTGAGTGGGAGATGGCAATCCCATCTCATTAGACTGATATCTGATCAACCTCTTGATGCAGGTCCTCTGCATGGGAATATTGATTCGGAGGTATCAAATTAGTTGAGTCAATGAGTTGACTTAACGAGATCGAGATAACCAAAGACCTATGGTGAATACTGTCACATCACAGGCAAGCATCCTCTGACCTGAGACATATGTATTGCTATATGTCTGAGTATGTACACTTGGCAGACCAATAGGTTGATGACCTAACCAAGGTCTATATACCGGCGAGCTGGTGTGCATGTAAGGGCATATGAGTAATATGATCTCTCAAAGGGATCATACAGGTTCACTTGTGAACCGGGAGACATGAGCTCACTCATGAGGTATTGGGATTGACCAAATTCCATGCATGGTCATCATGCTTTAGAAGCATGATATGAATTTGAAGGTAAAGATATATGCTTTGTGAAAGCATATGATCTATACCACATCCCAAGGACCAAGATTGAGAAACTTGATGATCAGACTATGAAGATGACAGTGTAAAAATGATCTATACCTTCATAATGATCATGAGTCTTCCAGTATGCAGGATGTGCAGGTATTGGGAATACCTGAAGGGTGATTTGATCATAAACGATTGTATAACCATGACGCTTCCATTCCAAGGGAGTGATGAAACAGGTCTGGATTTTAGTGACTACTTTCATTAGAGAAGTGACCTAATCTTAGTCCATATACTGGACATTGATCTGAATGAGATTCAGATGCAATAAGAAGATTGGGTTTACGGTCTTGACTTAGTCAAGAATCTATGAGAGGTCCATGGGATCTGGATTTGAGATGTGATCTCAATATCCAAGTCACTATGCGTGGAACAATACAATCGCCCTGTCCTTATCTCCAAGTATCTAAGGAGTAATAACATTGTTCTTAAATGGTTTAAGAATAATTCCATAAGATCTAAGCAAAGAGAAGTTGATAGTTAAATGTGATTTGATTATCATGTTGTATTAGAAATTGTCCAATATGATTAAATGTGATTTAATTATTATGGATAAGAATAATGTGGATAGTAATATCCAATTATTCATAATATGTTATAAATGTGATTTATAATATATTAGAGAAAGTTAAATATAATTTATATTAGTAGATTAATTATTATTGTGTATTGGATACACATTGTCTAATTAATTGAAAATGTAAATTATATTTAGTTTTGGGTTGTGAATATGATTCACAATTTTCCAATGTCAAGATTGCAATATTCCCAAAATAATTGAGAATTATTTTTGGTGAATAAAATACCAACAAACAATTGTTGGAAAATAAGTTGAGAGAAAAACAAGGAGATATGCAATCTCATGGAATCCATGAGATTGCCCTCCCATTAGGAAAGGAGGGGGCGGCACCAAGTCCCTTGTGGGATTGGTGGCCGTCACCTCCCTCCAAAGGGGAAGGTGGATCTCCATTGCTTTTTCTCTCCTTATTTGGTTGGTTTAATTTGGTATTAATATATATTTGATTTATCAAATATATTTAATCAAAATTAAATCACAAGTTGTTGGTTTTACCCACAACAATCTTGACCATTGGATTGGCATAAATCAATCTCATCCATTGCTTTTATATGTTCCATGGATTGAGATCCATGGATCCCAAAACACTATAAATAGAGAGGCATACCATGCTCTCTCTTTACACATGCTATTGTAGCACATATTCTCTCTCTCTCTTTCTCATACTCGACAGCCCTCTCTCTCCGTCTCTTCTTGGTGGCCGTCCACCATGGTGGAGAGAATCGTCGACGCCCGCGCCATCGTGATGCCGCTTCGACGCTCTGCTGTTCTTCGTCTACTTGGAGTACATCACTCACGAAGGAGATGTTTGATCTCGTGCGACTAGATCAGGAGCAACCGTGCTTGGATCATCTTGGATTGCGAGGACACAACCACTCATCCCCGCGCTCGCAAGTCGTTACTACGACGATCGGACTTGAGACAGGAGGTCTCTTTTCGTAGAGACTTGATCGAACACGCTTCAAGAGGTATTGCATTATACTTGCTGTGGTTATAGATGAAATGATTTGAGAATGGTTCTCGAATCATATGGTTTCATCAAATAAATTTTTTTTAAATTCCGCTGCACCGAACAACTAGTACGACTAGTCGTTCTTCGTCGTATCAGATACGACGATCACGCTTCCGTGTTGCGCTTGAGGATTTATCCATATCCTTCAAAAACTAACATAATAAACTAACTTCTAAAATTAAATAAAAATCACTATGAAGTAGTTTATTATATAAGGAACATTTTTTATGTCTTAAGTTTTTATTAATAAAATCTTTTTTATTTTATTTTGATTTTCTTTTATATTTATTACTAGCTTCTCATTTTCTTTTGGTGTAGCACCTAACGTGGATCAATCTCGTACCTAGGAGTGTTGACTCCAGGTCAACACCCAACCTGTGCCTCTACTCTTGTCAAAGATTGGTGGTCGCCCCTTTAATCGTATTTTTCACATCGAATCCTTTCTTTTTTTTGCCTGACTTCTTCTTACTTTTTGTTGATCGGATCACCCTTTCTCTCGTCATATATTTTTGATTAGATTTCTTTGGCATATTTGACCATAACCCTAATCACCTTTTTATTTTTTCTCGCATGTATAAAGTCTTCACCTCGCTCCTCCTATGATTTTTGATTGCCACCAACCTCCTGTAACCATTGATTTCATCAGTGAGGACTCCCCCTTATAACAGGAGGTCGGAGACTCTGATCTGAGGCATAGGGAACGGATGAGTAGGTCAGATTCAGTTTGCCAGAGCTGCTCCTGGTGAACCTCTGCTACCGGTCACTTTTTGCTAGTGAGATGTTAGCTCTTCACATATTTTCATTCCTTTTTATCCTAGTAGCTTAGGTTTAGTTTCTATTTGCTACTATTTCACACACACACACACTCATCCACGCACGCACACACACACACACACACAGATATATATATATATATATATATATATATATTAATAAAATATCCAATAATATCACCTCGTCATAGCTTGAAGCTTAAGAACCTATCTCAATCACTCAACATTGCTTCTGCCGCTCATTTCGCTTCCATTAGCTTCCTTATCACTTCTACAGGCTCTAGAACATCTCCTCCACCCTGATTTTTTTTGGATCGGATCCGTTGGGTCTCATTCTTCACCACTCACCGGAGACCCTCCTCCCCTCCATCCCTTGTATTTTGCTTGTTTTTTGGCCTGGAAGCTTTGCTTCCATGCCCCAATGATATCCCTACAGGTAGCAGTTGAAGAGGATGCCATATGGGGAAATCAAGACAGGAAGAAGGTCACCAGGACGTTCTCCTAGCATCCATTCCTCCTACGATAAGGTCCGGTCCCTTCTAAACCTTCCATTAGCTGTGTACCTCCTCCAGGAGTAGATTGAGCACTTTAGTAGACGGATAGTCCACCAGTGATGAGTAAGATGGTCGATTGAAGTTCACCTAGATAGGGCTGCTTCCATGTTCTCCCAAGTAGTCCCTCCGCCATCTAATCAAGAGCAACCTACAAACAACACTTCAACCATTGGATCAACCATCTCCACAACCATCATATCCATCTGAGCATCTAATCATAGCCATCCAACCATGAACCGGTATTGTTGATTCTCCATCGTTGACCACGTTAAGCAATCTCATCCAAACCATCCGTTCACGCGTAAGGAGAGGGTATTTTGCGACTGAATCCCTCCTATTTCTGCATTTACGTTTTGTCCTACAAATATTTATTGTAGTATTAAAAACTTTGGATATTTGTAACTTCAACCCTAAATTTTTAGCTATTTGCCATTTAGTCCATGCTTGGTCACCTTACGTGTCATCCCATCCGAGGGTTTTTGTGGGTGAATTGCACGATATACCCTATACTTTCTTGGGCCTATTATGAAATGAATTGAAGTTTTTTTATTAATTGCAAAAATTCCCTATGTATTTAATATTAAATGTTTGGTTATTGGTGATTCTGCATGCTACATACCTGAGATATGTTGAATGTTAATAGTTGCATGAAACTTTCTTGAATATTGCAAAAAGGCCGATACTAGTTAAAATTTAAAATTGTATTTAGTCGGGACTTTTGTATTGGGTTCCCTAGATTTTATTTTAACTGCAAAAATATCCTTAACAAGCATTTGAAATTATAAATTTAAGTGGATAAATTACTGAAACCCCCTAGGCTTTGACATTTTGTATCAGAGCTAGGTTGACGGTTTCGAATATGATTCGAAAACCGAGGACGACTTGGGTTTGTTTAGGTCGCGAAAGTTTTCATCGCATTTGATTTCACAGATCTGTTTAGTAGATAAATTCGGCACTGTTTAAACTGCTTAAACACGAATTTAATACTTGGATTTTGTTCCCCATTAAATAAGAAAACCATAGGAACTGAGTTTGCGTAAATCGGATTTCGTATGCTCTAGATATGGTTGTTTTAATGAACATGTATGCACTGTTGCGGGAACAGTAGATTTTAACATGATTAAAGAGTCAATTACTGTTATCATATGACTCGAAATGCGTGCAACTCCACTTTGGTTCTGTCCTAAATCAAGTTAGCAATCTATGAAAATTGAGTTTGCTTAATTTGGACTTAAATTGATTGAGATATGTTAATTTTAGTGAGTAGGGGTCATTACTGAAATTACATTCCTAATCTAGAACCAAGTGATTGTCAATTAGTGAAATTAAATTGCTAATTTCGTGAAATAATCTTGAAAAATATTTGTGAAATATTGAAACATGATTATTTGCCTAATTGACTTGTCCCCAACCAATTAATTGATTAGATTTGATCTAAATCATAATTGGAAACCACAATCTTCAAACTTGATGCTTGAATATGATTTGGGAATTTGAGTAGCAAATTTCCTTATAATCAAAAATGTTTTGATTTCTACTATATGGTACAATTTTGATTGTATAATCGATGATCATCTCAAGTAGAAATTAATCAATTTGGCATTATCCTTTCCTGAGGTGGATATGGTGTCTAGTTGGGGATCGCTGGGGTAGCGCGTTGCAACGTATGCGGTCCGTCCCACTCCCGTCGGTACTGGCCATGACAGTGGGTAGGGCTGGGATAATGTCCGAGGGATTAAGATGTATTTTTTTCTTAATTATTAAAATACGAATTAATGCGTACTTTGAGAATAATACAATATATATTCAAGTAAGAAAATCAAGTTTGATTGATTGAATGGATTGATAATTAATTTAATATGATTGAATTAATTATATCCAATCAGAATACTCTAATATGATTAGAGTTGATAATTCCCTTTGAAGAATTAATTATATGAATATGATTCATGTTAATTAAATTAAATTTGAATAAGAGGTGGAGGATCACATAAGTGACATCCATGGTCTCCCATCAAGGCAAAGGGTTTCGTCGCCAAATATTATGTGTAGGAGACGCCTGTCCGAAGTGACAGCTCCTGCATATGATCCATTTAGACCGGGCCCGTCGCTTCTCGAAAGAGTAAGGACGTATGCGTAGTGACCCCGATATCGAGTCCTCATATTATTGGGGCGATATTGGATTGCGCATGGCGAGTTGTATTCTTGTTGACGGTTGGTTCAATTAATGACGGGTCAACATCACTTTAGGGGTGGTGGGCCCATGTATTAAAGACCGAATTGGGAAAATGCAAGTTGGACTTGCAAGGCGGAATGTGTTCCCGCTTCTCTTTATTGGAGTCACAAGTTCTCATATTATTGGGATATGAAAAAGGTAAAGAGGAGATCCCAGTTCTTGTTTGAGATATATGGGTAAGTATATCTCCTACTTTGAAAGTGAATAAGGGAATAAACTTTCATAGTTGACATAGCAAGACTAATTTGATTTAAAATGCCTTAATCAAATAAAACTAAATTGAATATATGATTATATGTTGTAATATAGTGCATTCTCAATTTCAGAAAATGAAATCCATGAACCCACTGAGCAGGCTTCTGGAGGTCAACCAGTTGACCGGACCAAATTACTCGGATTAGATCCGTAATTTGGAGCTTGTTCTCTCTGCGGAGCGCATCAGTTATGTGCTCTCTGAGGACAAGCATGAGAACCCTAAATCCAAGGAAGAAAAAGCATTCAATGACAAGTATGATGGGGATCATGTCTTGGCTAGATGCTATATCTTGGGTTCTCTCTCCAATGTTCTTCAGAAACAACATGTGGAGATGAGTACTTTCCAGGAGATCATGCAGAACCTAAAAGATATGTTTGGTGACATTAACCGCACCCAGCGGTACAATGTTATGAAAGACCTCATTCTCTGCAAGATGCAGGAAGGGACTTCGGTCCGTGAACATGTACTCAAAATGTTTGGGTACTTGTCGGAGCTGGAGACTCTTGGAGCAACGTTGGATGCAGACATGCAGGCTGACTTCATTCTGCTGTCATTGCCCAAATCTTTCAATAACTTTGTAGTGTCATTCCACATGAATAAGTTGGAATGACAAGTGATGCCCTCCTTGCTGCATTAAAGTCCGCAGGGGGCGTGATGAAGAAGGATGGTCCCACTGGCAGTGCTATGGTTGCACAAGTCAAAGGGAAGTGCGGTCAGAAGCATGGTTCTCGGAAGGGCCCGTCTCAGAAGAGAAAGAAGAAGGGACAAAGTGTTGGCTCTTCTTCCAATGCATCCACATTAATGTCGTCGAAGAAAACCGACGTCTGTCACCACTGCAAGAAGCCGGGGCACTGGAGGCGCAACTGCCCGGATTACCTGAAGTCGGTCGACAAAGGTAAATCCCCAGCAGGTATAAAATCTACTTTTATCATTGAAACCAGCTTTCTCGTAGGACGAGAAGGAAGTTGGGTTGTTGATTATGGTGATTCTGTTCAAGTATGCAATTTGTTGCATTTGTTTTAGGAAACTAGAAAACTTGAAGAAGGGGAGATAGTCATCCAGAGGGGATCTGATGCAAGTGTTGCAGCAGTCGCCGTCGGGACTTGTCGGCTATCATTATCTAGTGGTAGAGTCCTAGTACTTAAACAGTGTCTTTATGTACCTGAAGTCAGGAGGAACTTAATATCTGTATCTAAGCTAGTTAGAAGTGGATATTCATTCCTGCTCTGTAATAAATTAGTCATAAATCATTATGATAAATATATTGCAGATGGTATTTTGACTTCAGGAGGACTCTATGAATTGTGCATTAATGAACATGTCATGAATGTTACAACCACTAATAAAACCCAAAAGATCCAGGAATAATGAAAAGCATTCAAACATGATTTGGCATCAAAGGCTTGGTCATTTATCTGTTGATAGGATCAATAG
Source organism: Ottelia alismoides (assembly GCA_037367405.1). NCBI lineage: Eukaryota > Viridiplantae > Streptophyta > Magnoliopsida > Alismatales > Hydrocharitaceae > Ottelia > Ottelia alismoides. Next base: position 171,315 of record JAZKJV010004100.1, read on the forward strand.
ATTTATAAAGGATGGACCTTTAGATTTTCTACAGGTTCAATCTTTACCTACCTGTGAACATTGTATTTGTGGTAAAATGACTAGGATGCCTTTCCGTAACAAGGTTACAAGATACAGAGATATTATTGACCTAATACATACCGTTGTATGTGGTCCCTTCAGTACCGTGACTCGAAATGGATATCGATATTATTTGACATTTATTGATGACCATTCGCGATACAGGTTTGTCTTCCTATTACGTCATAAATATGAAACCTTTGAAAAGTTCAAAGAGTTCAAGGCTTTGGTTGAGAACCAAATCGATAGGAAGATTAAACGAATTCGATCTGATCGAGGTGGCAAGTACCTCTCTGATGAATTCAAGGAATACCTCAAAGAGAATGGAATTGTATCCAATCTCACTACTCCTGGAACTCCCCCAACTTAATGGTGTTGATGAAAGACGCACAGGACCATCATGGATATGGTCCGTTCAATGATGAGTAAAGCACATTTGCCACTTAGCTTCTGGAGATATGCAGTAGAGACTGCAATATATATCCTGAATAAGATTCCTAGCAAATCTATACCTAAGACTCCTCATGAGCTATGGTATGGAACCAAACCTAGTGTTAAGCACTTGAGGGTTTGGGGTTGCTTGGTCCATGCAAAGAACGTGGTCGCAAGTAAGCTGGAATCTCGCACTCGTGAGTGTTACTTCATTGGGTATGTTAGAGATGGTATTGGATACCAGTTCTATGACCCTGAGACCCAAAAGGTTTTTGTCTCCAGAGGTGTGAAATTTTCGGAGGTCGATTTCCTTAAAGGTCAAGATAAAAATGAAGTAGAGGAACTCATTGAATCCCCTGAGGATTCTGAGCTTCCTAGACCAGAAACTGAAGAAGTAAATAAAGATGAAACACCCATACCTCTTTGAAGGAGTTCGAGGGTGGTTGCACCACCTGAAAGGTATGGATTCCATGTGTTAAGTGAAACTGACATTGATCCTACTTCATTTGATGAAGCACTCGCGTATCAAGACATGGATAGATGGATGCTAGCAATGAAGTCAGAAATTGACTCCATGCATAAGAATGGTGTATGGACCCTAGAGGATCCACCTAAAGGGGTAAAACCCATTGGGTGTAAATGGCTCTTCACGAGAAAGAGGGGACCTAATGGGAAAGTAGAGACTTTCAAAGCATGGCTCGTAGCCAAGGGTTACACACAGAGAGAAGGCATCGACTACGATGAAACATTCTCTCCTGTGGCTATGCTTAAATCCATCAGGGCATTGCTGGCTATAACTGCATATCTTGACTACGACATCTGGCAGATGGACGTCAAGACGGCTTTCCTCAATGGATACCTCGAGGAGGATATCTACATGGAGCAGCCCCAGGGCTTCATGACTGAGGATGGTAAAGTATGCAAGCTGAAGAAATCCATCTATGGGCTCAAACAAGCTTCTCGTAGTTGGAACATCAGATTTGACGAAACCATAAATAGTTATGATTTTGTGCAGAATCGTGATGAACCTTGTGTATACAAGAAGCTTAGTGTGAGCGCCATTGTGTTCATCGTGCTTTATGTATATGACATCCTTATCATTGGGAATGATACAGGGATGATGACCAGTGTAAAGATTTGGTTGTCCCATACCTTTGAGATGAAAGATCTTGGAGAAGCCTCTTACATCTTAGGCCTGAAACTGTTCAGAAACCGAGAAAAGAGGATTTTGGGATTGTCACAACATGGATACATTAAGAAGATTCTTGAACACTTCCGTATGGATAGTTCTAAGAAAGGATTCCTACCCTTAAGACATGGTATCCACCTGTCTAAAGAAATGGCTCCTCAAACTGTTGAGGAAAAGAAGGCCATGGCTGGATGTCCTTATGCATCAGCCGTAGGAAGCTTAATGTATGCCATGATGTGCACTAGGACAGATATCTGCCATGCAGTGGGAGTGGTAAGTCGTTACCAATATTGCTATGGAGAACAACACTGGAATGCAGTAAAGAACATATTCAAATATCTAAGAGGGACGCAAGATTACATCTTGGTCTACGGAGATGGTGATCTCCAAGTCTTGGGATATACAGATTCTGACTTCCAATCGGATATTTATGATCGAAAGTCGACGTCAGGGTTTGTGTTCCTGTTGAATGGTGGTGTTGTGAGCTGGAGAAGCAAGAAGCAGGACACTACAACAGATTCAACAACAGAAGTCGAATACATTGCCGCATCGGATGCTGCAAAGGAGGCGGTGTGGTTGCGTAAGTTCGTCCAGGAACTTGGCATAGTTTCCTCTGATACTCCCATCCCGCTACTCTGTGATAACACGGGAGCCATTGCCCAGGCGAAGGAACCCAAATGGCATCAGAAGAGTAAGCATGTAGAAAGGAAATACCACATCATTCGGGACATACAAAAGCGTGGTGACATCATTATCACCAAGGTGGCCTCTGCCGACAACGTTGTTGATCCTCTTACCAAACCTTTGACACAGAAGGTTTTTGACAAGCATGTAATGAATATGGGTTTAAGGATTGTTCCTGAATGGTTCTGAGGGCTAGTGGGAGATTGTTAGCAATGTGAGCCCGAGGCGAACCATTCCTACAATAAATGTTATTGTAATTAATGATTTATCAATAAAAGTTATTGATTATGTTTCACTCCCTTTCTGATATTGAATGAATGAATGCACTATAAGGTCCCTCTGTACAATTAGGGTTATATACCATGGCCATCTTGATAATCAAACAGCTGTTGATTCATTGAATGAATCATAGAGGCTGATGCTTGGATGAATATCTAAGGAGTTAGATAGAGGACTCATCAAGCATCATCAATGATTAACAAGTAGTGATCTCCAGTCTGAGTGGGAGATGGCAATCCTATCTCATTAGATTGATATCTGATCGACCTCTTGATGCAGGTCCTCTGCATGGGAATATTGATTCGGAGGTATCAGATTAGTTGAGTCAATGAGTTGACTTAACGAGATCAAGATAACCAAAGACCTATGATGAATACTGTCACATCACAGGCAAGCATCCTCTGACCAGAGACAGATGTATTGCTATATGTCTGAGTATGTACATTTGGCAGACCAATAGGTTGATGACCTAACCAAGGTCTATATACCGGCGAGCTGGTGTGCACGTAAGGGCATATGAGTAATATGATCTCTCAAAGGGATCATACAGGTTCACTTGTGAACCGGGAGACATGAGCTCACTCATGAGGTATTGGGATTGACCAAATTCCATGCATGGTCATCATGCTTTAGAAGCATGATATGAATTTGAAGGTAAATATATATGTTGTGTGAAAGCATATGATCTATACCATATCCCAAGGACCAAGATTGAGAAACTTGATGATCAGACTATGAAGATGACAGTGTAAAAACGATCAATACCTTCATAATGATCACGAGTCTTCCAGTATGCAGGATGTGCAGGTATTGGGAATACCTGAAGGGTGATTTGATCATAAACGATTGTATAACCATGACGCTTCCATTCCGAGGGAGTGATGAAACAGGTCTGGATTTTAGTGACTCCTTTCATTAGAGAAGTGACCTAATCTTAGTCCATATACTGGACATTGATCTGAATGAGATTCAGATGCAATGAGAAGATTGGGTTTACGGTCTTGACTTAGTCAAGCATCTATGAGAGGTCCATGGGATCTGGATTTGAGATGTTATCTCAATATCCAAGTCACTATACGTGGAACAATACAATCGCCCTGTCCTTATCTCCAAGTATCTAAGGAGTAATAACATTGTTCTTAAATGGTTTAAGAATAATTCCATAAGATCTAAGCAAAGAGAAGTTGATAATTAAATGTGATTTGATTATCATGATGTATGAGAAATTATCCAATATGATTAAATGTAATTTAATTATTATGGATATGAATAATGTGGATAGTAATATCCAATTATTCATAATATGTTATAAATGTGATTTATAATATATTAGAGAGAGTTAAATATAATTTATATTAGTAGATTAATTATTAATGTGTATTGGATACACATTGTCTAATTAATTGAAAATGTAAATTACATTTAGTTTTGTGTTGTGAATATGATTCACAATTTTCCAATGTCAAGATTGCAATATTCCCAAAATAATTGAGAATTCTTTTTGGTGAATAAAATACCAACAAACAATTGTTGGAAAATAAGTTGAGAGAAAAACAAGGAGATATGCAATCTCATGGAATCCATGAGATTGCCCTCCCATTAGGAAAGGAGGTGGCAACACCAAGTCCCTTGTGGGATTGGTGGCCGTCACCTACCTCCAAAGGGGAAGGTGGATCTCCATTGCTTTTTCTCTCCTTACTTGGTTAGTTTAATTTGGTATTAATATATATTTAATTTATCAATTACATTTAATCAAAATTAAATCACAAGTTGTTGGTTTTACCAACAACAATCTTGACCATTGGATTGACATAAATCAATCTCATCCATATATTTTATATGTCCCATGGATTGAGATCCATGGATCCCAAAACCCTATAAATAGAGAGGCATACCATGCTCTCTCTTTACACATGATATTGTAGCACATATTCTCTCTCTCTCTTTCTCATACTCGACAGCCCTCTCTCTCCCTCTCTTCTTGGTGGCCGTCCACCTTGGTGGAGAGAATCGTCGACGCCCGCGTCATCGTGCTGCCGCTTCGATGCTCCCCGGTTCTTCGTCTACTTGGAGTGCTTCACTCACAAAGGAGACGTTTGATCTCGTGCGATGAGATCAGGAGCAACCGTGCTTGGATCATCTTGGATTGTGAGGACACCACGACTCATCCCCGCGCTCGCAAGCCGTTACTCCAACTATCGGACTTGAGATAAGAGGTCTCTTTTCTTAGAGACTTGATCAACCACTCTTCAAGAGGTATTGCATTATACTTGTTGTGGTTATAGATGAAACGATTTGAGAATGGTTCTCGAATCATGTGGTTTCATCGAATAAAATTTTTTTAAATTCCGCTGCACCGAACAACTAGTACGACTAGTCGTTCTTCGTCGTATCCGATACGACGATCACGCTTCCGTGATGCACTTGAGGATTTATCCATATCCTTCAAAAACTAACATAATAAACTAACTTCTAAAATTAATTAAAAATCACTATGAAGTAGTTTATTATATAAGGAATATTTTTTATGTCTTAAGTTTTTATTAATAAAATCATTTTTATTTTATTTTGAATTTTCTTTTATATTTATTTCTAGTTTCTCATTTTCTTTTGGTGTAGCTCCTAACGTGGATCAATCTCGTACCTAGGAGTGTTGACTCCAGGTCAACACCCCACTTGTGCCTGTACTCTTGTCAAAGATTGGTGGTCACCCCTTTAATCGTATTTTTCACATCGAATCCTTTCTTTTTTTTTGCCTGACTTCTTCTTACTTTTCGTTGATCGGATCACCCATTCTCTCATCATATATTTTTGATTAGATTTCTTTGGGACATTTGACCATAACCCTAATCACCTTTTTATTTTTTATTGTATGTATAAAGTCTTCACCACGCTCCTCCTTTAATTTTTGATTGCCACCAATCTCCTGTAACCATTGATTTCATCAGTGAGGACTCCCCCTTATAACAGGAGGTCGGAGACTCTGATCTGAGGCATAGGCAACGGATGAGTAGGTCAAATTCAGTTTGCCAGAGCTGCTCCTGGTAAACCTCTGCTACCGGTCATTTTGCTAGTGAGATGTTAGCTCTTCACATATTTTCATTCCTTTTTATCCTAGTAGCTTAGGTTTAGTTTCTATTTGCTTTTATTTCACACACACACACGCATCCCCGCACACACACACAGATATATATATATATATATTAATAAAATATCCAATAATATCACCTCGTCAGAGCTTGATGCTTAAGAACCTATCTCAATCACTGAACATTGCTTCTGCCGCTCATTTCGCTTCCATTAGCTTCCTTATCACTTCTACAGCCTCCAGAACATCTCCTCCACCCTGATCTTTCTTGGATCGGATCCGTTGGGTCTCATTCTTCACCACTCACCGGAGAGCCTCCTCCCCTCCATCCCTTGTATTTTGCTTGTTTTTCGGCCTGGAAGCTTTGCTTCCATGACCCAATGATATCCCTACAAGTAGCAGCTGAAGAGGATGCCATATGGGGAAATCAAGACAGGAAGAAGGTCACCAGGACGTTCTCCTAGCATCCATTCCTCCTACGATAAGGTCCGGTCCCTTCTAAGCCTTCCATAGCTGTGTACCTCCTCCAGGAGTAGATTGAGCACTTTAGTAGCCGGATAGTCCACCAGTGATGAGTAAGATGGTCGATTGAAGTTCACCTAGATAGGGTTGCTTCCATGTTCTCCCAAGTAGTCCCTCCGCCATCCGATCAAGAGCAACCTACAAACAACACTTCAACCATTGGATTAACCATCTCCACAACCATCATATCCATCTGAGCATCTAATCATAGCCATCCAACCATGAACATGTATTGTTGATTTTCCATCGTTGACCACGTTAAGCAGTCTCATCCAAACCATCCGTTCACGCGTAAGGAAAGGGTATTTTGCAACTGAACCCCTCCTATTTCTGCATTTACGTTTTGTCCTACAAATATTTATTTTAGTATTAAAAACTTTGGATATTTGTAACTTCAACCCTAAATTTTTAGCTATTTGCCATTTAGTCCATGCCAGGTCACCTTACGTGTCATCCCATCCGAGGGTTTTTGTGGGTGAATTGCACGATATACCCTATACTTTCTTGGGCCTATTATGAAGTGAATTGAAGTTTTTTTATTAATTGCAAAAAGTCCCTATGTATTTAATATTAAATGTTTGGTTATTGGTAATTCTGCATGCTACATACCTGAGATATGTTGAATGTTAATAGTTGCATGAAACTTTCTTGAATATTGCAAAAAGGCCGATACTAGTTAAAATTTAAAATTGTATTTAGTCGGGACTTTTGCTTTGGGTTCCCTAGATTTTATTTTAACTGCAAAAATATCCTTAACAAGCATTTTAAATTATAAATTTAAGTGGATAAATTACTGAAACCCCCTAGACATTGACATTTTGTTTGGATAACATGCTTAGGGTTCCTTTATTTGCAGAATAGTCTCTGTCTTGTTGTGCTATTTGTATTTGTTTGTTTTAATTAATTTAATTGTTTAATTAACTTTAGAAATAATAGCAAAATTATTTTAAATACCTTTTATGATAACTATTACATATATTTTTACAAAGGTGTTTATTATTATTATTTTCCTTTTAATAAAAATTCAAAACCAAGAAATATTTCTTAAATTTGACTTTTAAAAATCATAAAAATTCAAATATATCAAATATATCAAAAAAAAGTTGGTGTATTTATTTTTATTTTACAACATAAAAAAATTCATAAAAATACAAAAATGAAACCTCAAAATTTTTAAACAAAGAAAAACTTAAAAAACATATAAAATCACACAAAAATAAGAAAAAATATGTTTTATATCATAAAAGTTTCTTTGTTTTGCCTACTACAGAAGAAAAGTTATTTTGGGTCCTTTTTGATTCGATGGATAATTATTACGGCCATTTTAAGCTCATGTATTTTCTGTTTAGTTTATTTTGTGTATTATAAATTTAAAAAACACCTAAAACCTCAAAAATATTTAAAAATATCATGAAAATATAAAAACTAAAACATTTTATTTTTTTTTCATTTTGAGTTTTTTTGCTATATTTAAAAATAAAATATATCTCTCACATATGTCACTATCTATTACATATAAAAAATAATTTAAAAAACATTTGCAAAAATTTAAAAATCATAAAAATGAAAAATCTAGTTAAAAATCACATAAATTCATACAAATTAGAAACCCACAAAAATAAATAAAAACATAAGAAGGCTGCAAGTCCAATAAAAAATGCTTAATTGTTTAAATTAAGTTCTATTTTTTGTGTTCTATCCTTGTTGCCTCATGTGTGCGACACTCTATCTTCTTGCCTTGCATACATTTCATGTAATGTTAAGTAAATTTCGTAAGTAACACACTGGCATGATTCCTTTGCACATACATATATGTGGGTTTTGATGATTTTTTATTGATTTGATTCTTCATGATCAGAGAGCCGAGGGTGGTGCCAATACAATGATTGCCGTATCTAACTTTTTGGACACTACAGGCCCTCCAAGACTAGATGTTAAGATCCTAACAATTTCAATAGGAGGCTTATGTATCTCTCAATTTGGTGGAGATATTCCTAACAATTTCAATGAAAAGATTTTTCACACTTGGATTATTGAACCCGAATTCGAGGAAATCTAATAGAGTTTTGGTTCATATAAAGTAGTTTGATGAGAGAAATGAATCACGCAAAAGAGAAGAGGATAAATCAGTCGCCATAACTTTGCCATTTGGATCATTAGGTATAGGGATGTTGCAATCTTGATCGATTGAGGACATAGATTTGGTCTACCATTAGGCAGAGTGCTTGATGTATTGTCATAGTAGGCGTTACAAACATGGTTGGGAAATTTTTGATGTGCTCCAGCGCAAAGGGTTTGATGCTTTGGCCCATGCTCTACATCCATGCAACCATCACTCAAGCTTATTGGAGCATTCAAGTTGAATCTTATCGGTTGGGGCACTGATGAACTTCAATTGCCTCTTTAATAATCTAAAATTGTCGTAGTATACGAGGCAAATTTGGTTCGTCAAAAACCACAATCTTATGAATGTTGTGGAAAATTTTTACTTGACAAGTCTACCAAGGTCGAACACAGGGAACAGAGATTCTCAGTTGCATGATTAAATTAAATTAAATAATTAATCAATGCTTGATTAATTTCTACGTGGAGAAAATGTACAATACAATAAGATGCAAAGTGATGCAAAGAAAATAAACAGAGAGAATTATGCCTAGGATCTACGATTTTTACTGATGTTTAATCCAAATCAGATTAATCAATATCCTAGAAATAAAATCACAGATAAAATAAGAGTTCTCAAAAGAAAAATATAATAAATTTAATCCAGGGGCAGGTAAGAGTCCAGATAGAAATATAAATAATCCTGCAATGATCCTTATCTCCAAAATCTTTCTAATTTTATTCTCAAGAAATGTTTGCAGTCCCTGAGTATGAATGAACCTAATAAATCTCCTTCATTTAACTACTGAAAAAAAAATAAATCCTCGGATCCGAGATCAATTTCATCATTGCATAAATCAAATCCCTACAAAATAAATCGTGAAATCTTAATAGGGCACAATATGTCAAACTCAGCCTCCATATGTCCACGAAGATCTTCAATTAATAATTAATAATAAACAACCTCATATCTGTTCACAAGATATGCTAAATGGTAGAGCATGAAAATAGCTTCAAAATGACATATTGTATGCAAAAAACAAAGTTCGTATGGAAAAGATATGATGAAATGAAATTTCAAGGAATAAAATGTAAATAAAATAAAGTTTTTCTTTCAAAATGGTCCCGGGAGGGGCTTATCTGCAATTTTTGAACGTCGGCGGAGTCCTCCTACAATTTCCCCACAGGCGGGGCTATATATGTAATTTCAGGAACCTTTGAGGGCTTCGATGCAATTTACCCCCCAAAACACGTGCGTTGCATGTGCGTGCACAGGATCGGGGACGGAGCAGAGGGTCGGGCGGCCGAGCTGGAGGCTCGGGGTCCGAACTAGAAGCTCGGTAGGGGAGGCACGAGGCTCGGACCGAGGCTGAGGCTCGGATGGTCCGAGCTTGCACGCAGTGACCTGGTGTTGCATCGGGGGACCTAAGCCTCTCGGATGGGGCCGAGGCTCGAGGTGAAGGACGTGGAGAGATCGTAGCCATTGGATCAAGGGGTAGCCCCTGATCCAACGACAGTTGGAGTCTGCGAGTGGTCGGGGCAGAGGAGCCGATGGAGCGCACAGCGGAGGCGCTGGGACGATCGACACATGACCGACTGAGGAGGGGCGGGGCTCCATTCGTGGGGCGAACAGCAGAGGCGATGGCGCAATGCGGGAGGCGCTGCGCGGGCGGAGGTAGGGCGGAGGAGCTCGGGGGTGACGGTGGCGATCGAGCTTGGAAGGCGGAGAAGGCGGGGGAGTGGGAGCTCTGTCGAAGGGCGGCCGACATCTAGAGTGCGTTGCAGAGACGGTGGTGAGAGGCTGCGAAGACGGAGCGTGGAGAAGCGGAGACTTATCTATTCATGCGAGGGGTTAAGACATACAAAAAAGGGAAGAGAAAAAGGGCGGAGGCACGATCGACCAGGAGGTAAGGGAACCGAGCTCCGGCCTGTGCGAGGACGGAGAGGAGGGAGAAAAGGTGTTGCTCGAGGATGAAGGAGCCGAGCCTTGGCAAGCTTGGATACCTGCTGCAGCTGTGCGATGGCTGGATCATGCCACCAAGGGGAGTGCGGCGCTGTCACCGACATTCGTGGAGAAGGGCGGATGGTATGGAAGTCCGGCGGGGGGGGGGGGTTATAGGAGAGGATGTGGGCGATTACGCGAGGGGGGGGAGTGGAGAGGTGGCGGTTTGTCGAGGGGGAAGGAGGAACAACAGCGAGGTGCGTGAGGGAAGAATGTTGTAACGGCAGGAGGTGGAAGAAGGAGAGGGGGTTAGCACGTGTTGTGCATGTACGCGCGGAAGGGGTAGGCAGCACGTGCGTAGTACGTGCGAGAGAGAGTTCAGCATATGGGGGCGCCACATGGCATGCCCTGGAGCTGCCACGTCCCCCCCCCCCCGTAAATTTCAAATTTGAAAAACAGATAGGAGAAAACCTCGGATAGAAAAATTTCCTTCACAAAAGTTGTTCGTATCAACGAGATATACAACTTTCATGAAGGAACCAAGATCAAAAGAGGTCACCCATGTGAAGTGGTATTTTTGGTGGTTCTCCATGTGTATATAAAACCGATTTTTGCCAGTTTTGCATTTTTTGGTGATTTTAGAGAGGTAAAAATCTATAAAAATTACGATTAAATACAAGAAAATTAATTACATATTAATATGTATTTTTGGATTTTTAATAAATAATAAATCAGGGAAATTAAATAGAAGTCAGAAACACACAACTTTTGTACATACCGACAACAGACACTTGGACTCGGTCAGTTTCTTTGATTCAACTTTTAATCTGGATTTGGATTTTTGTGTCTATTAATAAAAATTTCATCAAAGAACATAAATGAAGAAGAAATAAAATTAAAAGGTTTAATTATGTACATAAAAACTGAGGTCAAAAATAGCAAAAAGTCAAAATGCGTAAAAGAGGCCCAAAACCCAACTTTCACATATGAGCTCCGAATTTTACGAAATCGGTCTTGTTTTGAAGGTATTTGAAAATGGAGTACTTTAAAAGTAAGTAGACCAAAATCGGATACTGTATATGGGAGATATGCTCATTTTAGTCAGTCATATGTGAGATTAGACTTATGGATTATTTGCCACTTATTTGGGTTATAATTTTTTTTATTTTTATTAATGAAGTTAGTAAAATCTACACAATGGAGGTGGTTTTTGGTCAAACAGAGTTAGGATGAATTATTTACAAATGTGAGAAGTTAGCAGCTTTTTGGGCTAATTTACACTTGGGGCTCTTAATGCAATTATTCATGATTAAATGCAAACATTATTACACATGTATGAATACGAATGATGCTTTGTTAATGATTAAATCCATGTGAATATTGGGGAACAGAGCCTAAATGACCAATTTTAGCATGATGAATACGGGATTCATCATACCCCTATACTTAACCATGCTCGTCCCCAAGCATCAATGAATGAATGGCTTAGTTGAATACATCCCTTACAGTGCATGTGAATTTTCAAGGCTCAATTCATAGAAGACCCTTAATTTGAATTATTCTAAAATTCTGGGCTCAACCATGCTTTAATCAAAAGGAATCTAACTTCTCTAATTTTCAGACTCTCTGTTTCTACATATAATATAAGGATATGATTTTTAGTGCACTGCATTCATGAGAGTCAAGTCTAGACATCACCCAAAGTTCTAATCTAAGAGACTCTCCTCTATACGTAATCCTCAACACTAGGGAATAAGTCTATTCTTGCTTCGGTCAATCGTCTCATTAGTTTGTTGGACTTTGAAAGTGTAGATGGACGACCAGATGATGGTGGGCATAGGATTGTGTCTATTTTTCTCTCCCTCACATTGGAACAAGGGGCCTCTCGAGTGCCTTTTTACTCAACACATGTAAATTTTTAGATTGTTGACCAATGTGTCCGTCAAGAGAGTTGGAGTCGTCTGCACTTGTTTTCTGGGAGTACACAGGGGTGTGTCTCTTTTGAGTATCTAAGATACCTTCGACAGCTAGACTTGTAGCATTTACGATGCAAAGCCCTTTTTTGGTGTAAGCCTGACTCCTTGGTCCTAATTAGCATTTGGTCCAAGTAGACACTTTGAAAATATTTGGGAGCGCTCGCCATTGGTGGAATCTCATATATAATTTGACTTGGATGATAGAGCTTTTCTTTGACATTTCATTGCTTTTGTTGGCTAGCTCCACTGCTTTTACCAAAAGCTAGCGCACATTGATAAACAATAATCATTAAGTTTCATCACACCCTGACACTTTAGCTAAATATCAAAGAGATAGCATATGAACTTGTTCATATACTGGCTAGGTTTTTGCTGACACTCAGGTTCTCTGAAGCCTTCATTAACATTATCCCATCCTCGAATATCAATGAATCGGTTCTAAACTCAAATCTCTTGTCCCAGTTCCTCAAGTGATAACACAACTCAACTCATCAATGCAGTTGTTAAAGTGATTGTGCTAATCATATTCTTTTTGAAGGTAGAATGAAGAGTGCAATACAGCACTCAAATCTTTTAAACTAGGGATGTGTGGATTATTAAGTTCAAAAACCCTAATGACTAAGGCATGTTAACTCAGACTCTTAAGATCTCAGAAATCAAGTGTCCTCAAAAATCCTTAAGCCTTGAGTGACAATGAATGCGTCGGGAATATATCAATCAAGGAATGTATGAAATGCAAGACCATGAGTGATGAATATTTGTTGTTGTTGTTGTTGTTGTTGTTTTTTAAAAAGTATTATACACACAATATACACTACTTGTACCCATCCCCGATGTTTGATAAAAACGATTGAAGTACGAGCTATGGATAAAGTAGGTAAAATATATACAAACCCACCCCCCTATACTTAGCTTGTGCTATGCCCCCATGGCACAAAGTGAAATGTAGACATAGCTCATACTAAGTATAGATGGGCAAGAATAGAAACATAAGAAGTGAAGTATATACAATGAAATCGCTTCCCTAAGGATGGGGGAACCGAGAACGGGTAGATGCATATAGAGAAGAGTGTTGGTTTTAGAGAGGTGGTTTTTCTGGGCAGATCAAATCTATTGTCAAAAGCTATGTCCTGAGTGAAGGAGATCTATTCAACTTGTAGTAATTGCTCGTTGGATTCGACAAAATGTTGATGTAGCTGACTGTTGACTATAGATGTTTGCGTGGTATCTGCGGTCTCTGAGATCTCAACATTACCATTATTGTGTACCTCTCTTGCAATGAAGGGTCCCGTCAATTTTGATTTCAATTTCCCTTGGAAAATTTTTAATTTTGCATTAAATAACAAGACTTTTGCCCACGGACAAAGATCTTTGTTCGAATGTTCTTGTCATGCCATCTCTTTACTTTGTCCTTGTAAATAGTTTTATTTTCATAAGCATGACTTCGGATTTCAGATAGTTCATTCAAATCTATCTCTCAGTTATTCTTTCCTTGGTGACAGTTCCAATTAATCTTTTTGATTGCCCATTCTGATTTATGCACGAGTTCTACGGGCAAAGGACATGGCTTTCCCTATACCATTCTAAATGGGGAGGTGCCCAATGGGGTCTTATAAACCATTCGGTAAGCCCATAGAACTTGTTCCAGTAGTTGGGGACCAATTCTTCTTGTCAGGGCGGACGAGCTTCTGTAAAATTCCTTTAATCTCCCTGTTTGACACCTGGGCCATGCCATCGGATTGTGGATGGTAAGGAGTAGCGACATGGTGCTCGATGCCGCATTACTGAGTCAACTTCTTCCCCTCCCTGTTGACAAAGTGGCTCGCCCCATTAGATATTAAAACTTTTGGAATTCCAAACCTCGAAATAATATTATCTTTCAAAAATTTGCAAAATGTTTTGCTATCTGTTGCTCGAGTAGGGATAACCTCCACCCATCTAGATAAATAATCAACCACGAGAAGAATATATTCAAATCCTTGACTATTAGGGAATGTGCCCATAAAGTCAATACCTCGTGCATCGAATACATCGTAGATGATCACTGGTTGCATAGGCATGGCATCTTTGGAACCAATGGTTCCTCCCATTCTCTGATAGACGGGGCACGACCTGACAAAATTGTAAGCATCTCTAAACAAGGTCGGCCAGTAAAATCCACATTGCAATATCTTCTCAGCGGTCCTCTTCCCAGAGTGATGTCGTCCGCCCCCAAGGTGTGGCATAGATTGAGGATAATTTGGTATTCCTCTTGAGGAATACGTCTTCTCCATATGCAATCCGGTCTTTCAAAGAATAGGAACGGATCCTCCCAATGATAGTGTCTCGCTTCAGATATGAGTCGATCGATTTTATTTATGAGCCAACCTTGAGGAACTTCCTTGGTGACAAGATAATTCACCGTGTCTGCATACCATGGGAGTGGGTCAATAGCAGAAATTGACTCGTCTAGGAAGGTTTCACGAATAGATTCAGATTCTGAAATTTTGTTATGTTCGATCTGTGATAAATGATCAGCCACGACATTCTTAACACCAGGTTTTTCTTTAATCTCTAAATCAAATTCTTGAAGCAGTAGAATCCATCTCAGAAGTCGTGCTTTTGCGTCCTTTTTGGCTATTGAGTGTCGAATGGCAAAGTGGTTTGTGTAAACTGTCACCTTCGATCCTAGAAGTATAGATCGAAACTTTTTCTAAGGCAAAAACTACAACAAGCATTTCCTTTTCGGTCGTTGTGTAATTTTTCTGAGCAGGGTCTAAAACTTTGCTTGCGTAGTGAATAGCATACGTGATTCCATTTTTTCGTTGTCCTAACACAACCCCTACAGTGAAATTAGATGCATCTGTCATGATCTCGAAGGGAAGAGACCAGTCAGGAGCTTGTAGGACGGGAGTTTCAATGATCCTCCTTTTGAGTAGTTCGAAGGCTTCAAGACACTTATAATCTACTAGGAATTCGATGTCTTTCCCAAGGAGGTCAGTTAGCGGTTGGGTAATTTTTGAAAAATCTTTGATAAATCTCTTGTAAAATCCGACATGCCCTAGAAAAGGCAGTACTTGTTTCAAATTTGTTTGTGGCTCGAGTTTCTTGATCACATCAACTTTGGCAGGCTCAACCTCCATTCCCTTCTTGGAGACGACATGCCTAATACAATGCCCTCTTTTACCTTGAAATGTCTTTTCTCCCAAGAGAGCTCCAGATTTACATCCCTACATTTCTTGGGGACTCGATCCAGGTGTGCTAGACAATCATCGAATGAATCACCATGGACCGAGAAATCATCCATGAAGACCTCTAGGAAATCCCTAACCATGTCAGCAAAAATCACAATCACGCATCGCTGAAAGGTGCCAGGGGCATTGCAAAGCCCAAACGGCATTCGCTTGAATGCGTATGTGACAAAAGGACATGTAAAAGTAGTACTTTCTTGGTGCTCAGGGGTGATCGTAACCTGATTGTAGCCCGAATACCCATCTAAGAAACATAAGTATTCTCTCCTTGCCAATCTCTCCAGGATTTGATCAATAAAAGGCAGAGGAAAGTGATATTTCGTCATTGTGGCATTCAGGAGCTTGTAATACACACTGACACGCCACGACATAGGTACCCGTGTCGTGATCTCTTCTCCGTCCTCATTGGTGATAATCTGAAGTCCCGACTTTTTCAGAACTACATGCAAAGGTGATACCCATTTGGAGTCAGAGATGGGATATATGAACCCAACCTTACACCATTTTTCAATCTCAGTCTTAACCACTTCCCATAAGTTTGGATTCAATTTACATTGGCATTCACTGGAGGGTTTAGCATTATCCTCCAGGTAAATATGGTGTGAGCACAGGGTTGGGTTTATCCCTGGGCGATCATACAATCTTCAGCCTATAGCCTTGCGATTTTTCTCCAAAACATTAAGCAGGCGGATTTCCTGCTCTTCGGTCAGATGTGAACTGATAATGACCGGAAATTTTCCCTTTTGTCATGCAAGGAAGGCATACTTAAGTGTAGAGGGAAATGGTTTGAGTTCAGGAAGGTCAATGATGTTGCTCGAATCTGGTCCCCTTAGTGATGCTTCTTGTTGTGATGTGGATGCTTGTAGTGTATCCATATTGGCCACCGTCGAGTTGTTTCTGGGATTGGATCGATAATGATGGAATGTGGTGTGGCAAGTGCCGCGTCCGATCTGTGTACCTTACTGATGGAGTGTCCATAAGGAGAATGGACTGACATGTCCAGAGGGGCCTCTAAGTCTCCAAGAGTAGATGCATCAATGAGCTGGCAGACTAAGTCATCAACAATTTCCTCCTCAGTTGATTCTATCATAGTAGTTGGGTTTTGACTCCAGGGCCCAAATGTTGCTATTGTATATTCAGTCTCAGTTTCTGATTTTTCAGACTCAGTGCTCGACTCAGTGTAAGGTCTTCAAAACCTAGTTTGCTAGTAGCTCGAATGGCATTGATTCACTATTATGACTTCTTTCTATCTTCCCCGATTTCTAGATAAAGAAAATAATAGATTTGAAGAAGTTGCTTTCATTTTAAGTTCCACTTTTCCAAATTGGATTCTCCTAGATGTGTAATCACATATAGCTCCTGCGGTTCTAAGGAAGGGTCGCCCTAGTATCATTTGGCAGTCTTTCTAATTTGTAGGGACATCCATGTCAACTATTGTGAAAATCTACTGGGTAGTTTTGTCCCTCTATGTTGATGACAATATTTCGAATCTCTCCCCTAGGTCTCTTTGTCGATGTATCTGCGAATTGAAGTACAATTGCGAATTGCTTAAGAGGGGTTAGATTTAGATGCTCAAATGGGGTTGTAGGCATGACATTGATGGATGGACCATTGTCTAACAATGTTCTTGCAAACTTGATTTCTTTGATGTGGCTAGTGACAAAGTGAGCACCCGTGTCTCTTTTCTTCATTGGGAGCTCATTTTTTATAAGACGAGATGTGGCAACTGAGAGTATGTTTTCTTTGTTCGTCTAGGAGTCTGTTTGTTGGCCCTTGTTGGTGTGCATCTTACCTTAAGGTACTTTCGAAAAGCTGAATCTCTTTCTATCATCTCGTCTAGGGTCAGAGTTACCTTAATAATTTCCTTACAGATGCGGGCCATCTCTTCATCTTTTTTTTTATTTTTTATGTTTTTCTTCTTTCCTGACGTAAGAGCATGGGGGAAGGGATGGACTTGATGTGATAAAAAACAACACTTTTATTGAATGAAAAATTATTTACAGGACTTGGACTAAAAGCAGGGAAATTGGTCGTAAGGTGATGCGGATGCCTTTGTGGTGTGTCCTCGTCAGACTCAGACTCTGACGCTCCATTTTCTGCAGGTGGTGTAGGTGGGACTTCCTCCCCTCCTCCTGTCTTCCTTTGTCAATTCCCCTAGGGTTGTGTGAATTGATGGACACTGGGGCTATGTCATCGGGTTCCTGCACTCGATCAGGCATGATTACGGTCCTTCCATTCCTAAGAGAGATATGATAAGCGTTATTATTTGATGAGGGCTCAAGTTAAGGTACGGAATAGTCAGAGATTAATACCTGATTATGTCGAAGTCTATATGGGTTAGCCAAGACTTGAGTTGGAATCACGGTCTGGGGTGCAGTCACCTCATCTCTCCAATGAGAAATTTGATTTATGTCAACTCTCATGTCATGAAGCTCATCCAGCACACGCTGGAGTTCTGGAGATATTGAAGAAGAGGAGGACCCTTGGCCCTGCCTGGCCTGTGGTCGCTGATATTGTCCCTGTTGGCCTTGGCGTTGGTTTTGCTGTGGCTGAGGTTGCAGGTTCTGACAACCCTTGCGATATTGTTGTCGCTGCTGCAGTTGAGGCGGGTAGGTGGGTCAGGTTTGTGGTGGACGAGGGTTCGGAGTAGAGTTTTGGTCTGAGCGGTTGACCGGTTCCAGGTTATACCGAACTCCGTTTATTTACATGACTAGTGGAGGTTCCAAGTAATTAGTTTGGGTGGAGGTTTCCTCAGTCTGATGAGACAAGACCTGATCTCCACCCCAATGGCTCTGTTGCCCTACCCCTTGACCTTGAATGTAATGAATTTGGTGTATGGGTGCAGGGGGTGAAGTCAGGGATCGTATCGTTGATCCCCTATCAACCAATTCCTCCATCTGCTTAGGCAATTTAGACAATTTCTCCATATTAGATGATTTATGGAGCTCATGCACGTTCTTATAAATCTGCTCGACCATAGTTAACTTATCCGCTATTATTTCCATATCAGCACTCTGATCGGTCGTCAAATTGTTCACCATTTTTTTGGAGCCGGCTATGTAAGATCAATTGGTGGTTTGTGCATAGCTGGATTCAACAAGTCTCTCGAACACCCTGTAAATGGTTTCCAAGTGGCGTCCCATGTATCTTCCTCTGCAAGATGTACTAACCCTTGAATCTCAGGGTTCAACCCGCTAACAAAACTTTGGACCATCATCATTTTACTTATCCTGTGTCCTGGGCATTTCTGTACTAAGTCTGTGAATCTTTCCCAAGTTTCATGAAATGGTTCATTCGGTTGTTGGGTGAAACTCGTGAGCTTGATCCTCATCTGATTGATTATACTTATTGGGTATATATTCTTTAAGAACATATTCTTGATTGTGGCCCATGTAGTGACTATTTCCCGTAAAGTTTTCAGCCAGTAAGCCGCCTTATCAATCAAGGCGAAGGGGACAACTCTCAACCTTATGTAGTCCTGGCTAACCCTAGGGTGGCAGAGGTTAGCACAGACTAACTCGAAGTCACAGAGAAAGATATACGGTTCTTCATGATTATTTCCTCCGAACTTCGGCAACAGTGCAAGGAAATGCGGTATGTGTTCGAACACATCCTCAGGGGGGACAGGTCTCAACCAATTATAGTCTTCATCTATCTCCGAGAGATGCATGTCTTCCATTGAAGCCTCGCCTTGTTGTGGTACTGCCAACTACGTCCTAAGTAGTTCATTGTGTTGTTCGACAACGGTTATCCTAGACAAGAGTGCCCGAATAGGGTCATTGTCATTCTCATAATCCCTAGGGTTCCTCTTTGGAGGCATTGTGATTCACCTACAGAAAGGAAGAGTTCAGTGTTAAGCATCGGAGTTAAATGAGGTTTTGCTAAGGATAGAAGATTCCTTAGTAGAGGAGTGAAAAGATGATGACCCTAAGACAAGAAGGATCGAGAGAGTCTTCACGAGGAAGCAGGCACAAAGCAAACACAAACCAATTCTCAAGTTCACCACTCAACACAGATGAAGGCCTGTCAGGGTTCGACCGCTTATCTTTTTAATTCTAATTTAATGATAAGACAATCTTGAAAAATAAGCGGAGCTGTTAGGTACTGAAATATTTCACAAAGATTATCCCGAGTTCATACAACTAGTTGCACCTACTCTCAGCCAATATAAGTATAAGTACGGACCGTTTAAACGGCTACCCGTGTTACTTGAGGATGGAGCCTTCCGCGGTGTCCTCTAAACCACTCACACTGCTAAGGGAAGTCGGACCGTAAAACGGCTACCCGAGACCCTCACTAAAAAGTAGCTAATTGTTTGTAAAAATAGTAGTCTCTGTGAAAATTTTCAGTTTGGCTCTATCCAAAGTGTGTGTTCTAGTCCTTACAAACAATGAGTGGGTTTCTGTCCACCAGACACAAGTTAATTTTATGTCAGTTTTATTTACAGTCGCCTTGATTAGCAGCCCTAGTTTTAAGTTAAGGTTATCAATGTAGTTTATGCGAGCACAAAAATTCACACGTAACGAACAGTCCCAATTCCTTTAAATCCTATGTTGTAATACTTTGAGAAAGGAGAATCGAAAAAGCCGATGCAAATGTAAATCAATGATGCATGCTTAAGAGAAGGACTTACAGTGAATCCTTGCGTTCTTCATGCGGTATGCATGACAAGGAATTTAAATTACACTAAATGATATGCATAGATGAAAAATGCCCTAAGCAGATAGTTCTATTGGCGGGAAGAATTGATTTTCAGAATTTGGCTAATGTTGAATGATCTATAGTGCGTATATTAGTGAGAGTGTGGCCTAAGAATTACGAGCATAATCAATGATAAAGAAACAATCATATATGTTCCTAAGTCCTACGCCACTCAAGTTGGGTCCCAACCTCACAAAAGGGATTGAAACAGACCCCACACAACAGAAATGTTCGGTCTGAATTATTACAAGGGTTCAAAGAGAGGGACCTTGAGAATAATGCGTAAAGTTATACCTAGTCTAAGCTCTCTCTCACATAAATTAAAATTCAAATTTTCATCCTTACAGATCCTTGATTAAATCTAAAAATTCTGCTCCCAGTAGTCTGCAAAGAGAGAAATTGCGGTTTGTATCTGGAGTAAGAGAGAAATGCAGTATAAAATGCAGAAAAGTGACACAAAAATTAATTTTACAAAAATTAATTACAAAAAATGATTCAAAACCCTAAAAATTTGTCGTTCCCTGGCAACGGCACATTTAATGAACGTCAAATTTGCCTTTTTAATAATCTAAAATTGTCGTAGTACAGGAGGCAAATCTGGTTCGTCAAAAACCACAATCTTATGAATGTTGTGGAATATTTTTACTTGGAAAGTCTACAAAGGTCGAACACAGGGAACGGAGATTCTTAGTTGCATGATTTTAAATTAAATTAAATAATTAATCAATGCTTTATTAATTTCTGCATGGAGAAAATGTAATGCAAAGCGATGGAAAGAAAATAAACAGAGAGAATTATGTCTAGGATCTTCAATTTTTAGTGATGTTTAATCCAAATAAGATTAATCAATATCCTTGAAATGAAATCACATATCAAATAAGAGTTCTCAAGAGAAAAATATAATCAATTTAATCCAGAGGCAGGTAAGAGTCAAAATAGAAATATAAATAATCCTGCAATGATCTTTATCTCCAAAATCATTCTAATTTTATTTTCAAGAAATGTTTGCAGTCCCCGAATATCAATGAACCTAATCAATATCATTCATTTTACCCCTGCAAAAAATTAAATCCTCAGATCTGAGATCAATTTCATCATTGCATAAATCAAATCCCTGCAAAATAAATCGTGAATATCTTAATAGGGTACAATATGTCAAACTCAACCTGCATATGTCCACGGAGATCTTCAAATATTAATTAAAAATAAACAACCTTAGATATGTTCACAAGATATTCTAAATGGTAGAGCATGAAAATAACTTCAAAATGACATATTGTATGCAAAAAACGTAGTTCATATGGAAAAGATATGATGAAATGAAATTTCAGGGACTAAAATTTAAATAACATAAATGTTTCCTTTCGAAATGGTCCCAGGATGGGCTTATTTGCAATTTTTGAAAGTTGGCAGGTCCTTCTGCAATTTGCCCACAGACAGTGCTATATATGTAATTTCAGTAACCTTCGGGGGCTACGATGCAATTTACCCCCCAAAATACGTTTATAGGCTCGAGGACGGAGTAGAGGGTCGAGCGGCCGAGCCGGAGGTTCGGGGTCCGAACCAGAAGCTCGGTGGGGGAGGCGCGAGGCTCGGAGGGTCCGATCCTCTACGCGGCAACCTGGTGTTTCTTCGGGGGAACAGACCTCTAGGTTGGACCCTAGGCTCGGGGTGAAGGACGTGGTGAGATCGTGGTTGTTGGATCAAGGGTGTCCCCTGATCAAACGACAGTTGTAGGCTGTGAGTGGCCGGGGCAGAGGAGCCGATGGAGAGGGCGCACGGCGGAGGCGATGGGACGATCGACACACGACCGGCGGAGGAGGGGTGGGGCTCCGTTCGTGGGGAGAACAGCGGAGGCGGTGGCACCATGGGGGAGGCGCTAAGCGGGCGGAGGCAGGGCATAGGTGCTTGGGGGTGACGGTAGCGGCCGAGCTTGGAAGGCGGAGAAGGCGAGGGAGAGGGAGCTCCGTCGAAGGGAGGCCGACGTCTGGAGTGTGCGGCGGAGATGGTGCTGAGAGGCAGCGGAGGCGGAGCGCGGAGGAGCAGAGGCTGCGCTGTTCCTGCAAGGGGTTAAGGCAAACAAAAAAGGGAAGAGAAAAGGGGCGGAGCCACGGTCGACCAGGAGGTAAGGGAACCGAGCTCTGGCCTGCGCGAGGCCGGAGAGGAGGGAGAAAAGACGTTGCTTGAGGTTGAAGGAGCCGAGCTTCAGCATGCATGGATACCTGCTGCAGCCGTACGACGGTTGGATCACGCCACCAGGGGGAGTGCGCCGTTGTCACTGGTGTTCGCGGAGAAGGGTAGATGGTAAGGAAGGCCAGCAGGGGGGGTTATAGGAGAGGATGTGGGCGGTTATGCGATGGGGGGGGTGTGGAGCGGCGATGGTTTGGTGAGGGGGAAGAAGGAGTGGCGACGAGGTGTGTGAGGGGAGAATGTTGTAACGGCAGGAGGTGGAAGAAGGAGAGGGGGTCGGAACGTGTTGTCCACATGCGCGTGGAAGGGACAGGCGACACATGTGTAGCACGTGCGAGAGAGAGAGAGAGTTCAACATATGGTGGGCTATGTGGCACGCCCTGGAGCTGCCACGTGGCGCCCTCCCCCCCAAAAAATATTCAACGTTGAAAAAAAGATAGGTGGAAACCTCAGATTGAAAAATTTTCTTCACGAAAGTTGTTCGTCTCGACGATATCTATGACTTTGATGACGGAACCAAGAGCAAAAATGGTCACCTGTGTGAAATGGTTTTTTTGGTGGTTCTCCATGTGTATAGAAAACCGATTTTTGGGGGTTTTGTATTTTTTGGTGATTTTAGAGAGGATAAAACTCTAGGAAAATTACGAAAAATACAAGAAAAATAATTACACATTAATCTTTTTTTTGGATTTTTAATAAATAAGAAATTAGGGAAATAAAATAGAAGTCAGAAACACACAACTTTTTTATAGACCGACAACAGACACTTGGACTCGGTCAGTTTCTTTGATTTCAGTTTTAATCTGGATTTGGATTTTTGTGTCGCTTAATAAAACTTTCATCAAAGAACATAAATGAAGAAGAAATAAAATTAAAAGGGTTAATTATGTACGTTAAAACTGAGGTAAAAAATAGCAAAAAGTCAAAATGCGCAAAAGAGGCCCAAAACCCAACTTTCACATATGTGCTCCGAATTTTACGAAATTGTCTTGTTTTGAAGGTATTTGAAAATGAGTACTTTAAAAGTGAGTAGACCAAAATCGGGCACTGTATGTTGGAGATATGCTCATTTTAGTCTTTCAGATGTGAAATTGGACTTTGGGATTATTTGACACTTATTTGGGTTAGTAATTTTTTGTATTTTTATTTAATGAAGTTGGTAAAATCTACTCAATGGAGGTGGTTTTGGGTCAATCGGAGTTAGGATGAATTATTTACAAATGTGAGAAGTTAGTGGCTTTTCAGGCTAATTTACATTTGGGGGTTTTAATGCAATTATGCATGATGAAATGCAAATATTATTTACACATGTATATATTCTAATGATGCTTTGTTAATGATTAAATGCATGGGAATGTTGGGGAACAGAGCCTAAATGACAAATTTTAGCATGATGAACAGAGCCTGATAGGGCCCCGATGATTTGGGAAAAGGATGATGTTGAAATTTGCCTTCATCCAAGCAGCACCATGATAAATATCAAAACCCTTGGGAACAAGTTCAATAGTAGGTTTTCCTTCCTATTTTGTCGAACCCATTTGTAAGCGTTTCCATTTAGTTCTTCTTCCACGTTATGGGAGATCATGGTGTTGTGCAGGGTTGTATTTTCTCCTAAAGGGATGACATGGTAAACTAAAGTGCTCCGCTCAAGGTGTATTTCACTATCATTGATATTGAGCATCAAGGAGAATTCCCCTAGTCTCCAATAATTTCTAGAAAGTTGTTCTTAGCCTTGGCTAAGGTAACTACTTAATGCGAGACTCAGGAAATTAATTTCACGGCATTGGGAGCACTTCAAGGGAAACCCATATTTGAAGATCACGATATAAGGTAACCCACAAATCCTATAATAGCTCTAAACTTCAAGCGGTAAACGAGCCCTACCTTACTGCCACAACTGAGACATCGACTGTTGAAAGGACCATTGGTACAGAGACCCATCTCATCCTCCCAATCCATGTTGCTTTCACCTCTACCACTATCATGACAAATCCTACGGAATATCACCGGATACGAGACCTGTTATATGGTGATGAGGAAAAACGAGCATGGTCTTACCCTGAGTCAGACAAGATGTTCTCTGACCTCCTTGATTAAATTAATCTGACATAGAAACTCACCAATGACATGCCTACTGAGAATAGATACGTAAGGCATTTGCTAACCAGGGAAGAATTTTACAATGGTTATTCAACACATTACAGATAATAAGGACCAAATTGACCCTTCCCGATAAACAAGAAAATAAAGTCTTCTACATGAGTGAACTCAGTTAGATAACTCTAAAGACATATATGGGAAAACAACAAAATATCGACCCCCGTTGGATTATTCCTTCTCCTCACTACTATTCGTCCAGATATGATTCTCATGCTCTCATCAGATATATCAGAATTATTTCTTATGAGCAGAATGAGACTGGTGATTCATAATATTCATCATCTGAGGACGAATCACTTGACCCCAATACTAAGCACATTTTGATTAAGTAGGTTAAAAATAAAAATATTTGGATGCCTCCACCTTCCAGTACTATTCCTTTGAGGATAACTTCGATGATGGTTGGGTATCATATGATTCATATGCTTCATCTACTCTCCATCATGATTTTTCTGAGGATAACACTGATGATGGCTAGGAATCATATGATTCATATTCTTTCAATCATTACAATCTCCCATCTCATGCTCACAAAAAGATCTACCGAAAACATCCTCAATCATCGTCAAACCTTCATCCCTCCCGATCCCATTGGTTCCCTTATACATCTTCTTCCTCTACTTAGGCCAAGGTCTAAGTATAGGGGAACTGATGTCATATGTATATACCACTCTCCTCGTCCAATAATTCTATTGATATCTTCATTTCTACCCTTTCCATACTTAGGCAGACCATAGCTTAAGTATAAGGGGACACGATGCCCACTGTATATACTCTTTTCATCCAATTTCCACATAATCTGCATCTTCGCTCTTCTTCTATACTTAATTTGTTCATAGCCTAAGTATATGGGGCAGACTGATCTTTATTTTTCTTTTGTTTCGTTTTAACTCTCTTACACTTAGCCCGAGCTATGCCTTCTCTACGCTTCTTGTGCTCTGAGGACATAGCACTTGTTATGTGTAGGGGATGTGTATATATACTATGTATATATTTTACCCATAGTTCACACTTTTGCGTATGTCTATATGTATTAACGACATAGGTATAAAAAAATATTCTAAAAATAAATAAAAAAATAAAAAAGGTTTTACAACTAATACTGACTATGTCCAATTGTGTGCAACCAAAAAATTGAAAAATTGGCTTCTTATTCATTTTTGTATAAAACAAAAAACAAAAAAAACTTGCATTAAAAAAATCTCTAAGAAATGGGGTGACAAAATAAAAAAAAGTGTTTACATTTCACACATCTGCACTTCATCCAGCATTTCATGCATTTGTGTAATGCCCTTAGGTTTTGAATCGAGTTATGAGTAGAAACCTAGAGTGCTCTAGACTTGACCTTAATCCACCTAATTTGCAGAGGAACTTCACCGAGAAAGATGATTTTGGAATCTTTAGTTCCTTGACTTAATTCTTCGAGTTTCGTGACAATGTGTAGAGTTTGAATCTCAGTGTCTAACCTAGTTGCCTTATTCTGGATATGACTCTGAAATTGGGAATTAATTTGTACTCTCGGACTATGCACTTAGCTCAACTCAAACAGGGTGTTGGTAGACTGTGTGAGTTTCTTTTGTCGTAGCATGGAAATGTAAAGGATGGAGTATGTATTGAAATAAAGCATCAGAAAAGGGATGGAAAACTGAGCACATTTTTTAAGACCCCAAAACAGGTACGAAAAAAAAAGATTCCATATCTGTAGGGGGACAATAATATCCATGCGGAGATACCAAAAGCCCAAACACAAAGAAGCCAAGTTACAAATAAATATTTGACCAAAAAGGTCCAAGCTTCAAGGAAACCTCCAGATATTGATGGAGACATGGCTAAATTGGTCGGCTTCACAAGGAGAAGTGACTACACTGGCCACCATCTAGTTTTTTTCCTCTTCTTCTAATTTCTCCCTCTTTTCGATTGTGAACATAACACGACAAATCGTAGAAGGAAATACTTGACTCCCCGATGATGAGTTATTGGAGGAGAGGTTTGTATGTTGTTCTATCATCCTGGATGGGAAGTGCTAAAATCTTTCACATACATAAGTTAGTTGTTCAATGTTAATGGGGTATGCTTTGGGAGTGGGATTGATCTAAGATGACTTATGAGCTTAAATTGTGACCATGATGTGTAAAATTTGGAAGCTATTGATTTTAAAATCCTAATTCTCATAGAATTCCCGCCACACTAATAATCCAAAGGTCGGGTCTAACTCCATTTTCACTTCTACTCATGGTCTTGTTATGGGACCCAATCTCATTTCACCTCATTGCATTTCTTTAGTTGCTTGGGGACGAACATTGTTTATGTATAGGGGGACGATGAATATTAGATTTGACCATCTAAAGGTGACTATCTAAGCTCAGACTCAAAAATTCATCTGCATTTCTTCATCTATATGCATAATTAGCATTCATGCATATGTAAATAATAATTGCATTTTATCCCTCATAATTGCATTTAATAAGAAATCAAGAATTTCAGCCCATTTGACCTGTAAATAAGATAATTTCCTTGATTTTTAATTAATTCACACTAAATCCAAACTATTTGAAACTACTTCCATTGTATAAATATTACTAACAAGAATAACTGAAAAATAAAAAAAAATCACTAACATAAATAAGTAGTCTAGAAACTCAAACACTAATTTAAGATCTGTCGAAACTAAAATGTTGATTTATTCCTCACACAGTGTCTGATTTCATCCTACTCACTTTCGAACTATTGTACATTTAATTACCTTCAAAATAAGACAAAGTTCAAGTGCATCAGAACTCATGTGAAAGTTGGGTTTTGTGCCTCTTTTGTACATTGTGTATTTTACCCAATTATGACTTATTATTTTATGTTTATATTTAACTCTTTTTGTTTTATTTCTTCCGTTTATTTTTTTAACAAAAGTTTTATTAAAATTTGAAAAAAAATCAAATCCAAAATAAGAACTAAATCAAAGAAACTAATTGAGTCCAAGTCTTCATTCATAGTATGTATAAAAGTTCCCTTTTTTGGTATTTTATTTTTATTTCTTAATTTTAATATTTAATAAAAATCCATAAAAATCATATTAATGTGTAGATATCTATATTTAATTTTGTCATATTTTCTCGATTTTAATATTTTTTAAAAAATGCTAAAAATTTTAAAAAGCCAAAAATCAAGGTGTTTTGTATACGTAGAACCCCAAAAGTACCACTTTATGGAAATGACCTATTTGATTTTTGTTCCTTCATTAAAATTGTAGATCTCTTTGAGACGAACAACTTTTATGGAGAAATTTTTTGATCCGAGGTCATTTGTTATTTCTTTTTTTATCTTTTCTTTTTATTATTGAGTTTTATGGCGGTGACACGTGGCAGCTCCTAGAGCCTTTAGGTGTCACTCAATTTTGGCATTTATTTTTCATTTATTTTATCTAAAATATTTGAAAAAATATTAATTAAAAATAAAAATAATGAAAGAAATCAAAAAATATATGTTATGTGGCCGCATCAGGGTTGTCTGATCTAGTCCAATCAAACGATCCTCCATTCTTCTCCTTCCTATGATCTTTCCTCCCTTCCCTGATCTAGCTATGGAGCCGCCACCTCCCTTCATGTAGCTTGCACGCTACTATTCCCCAATCACACTCTCTTCTCGATTGACCCCTATACCTCCTCTATGATTCCCTTCCATATGTAGCGACCATGCCACCCCCCGTGCCAACCTTCCCAATCACGATCGGCCATTACCCAGTATCCTTCCAATCAACAGATCATCATCACCATCCCTTTTTCCAAAATCAATCATCACCAATCTTGATCCACCTTCCATGCCCCTTCGTTATTTAATCTCGACGGTCCTCCACTTTTCTCCATGGGCCGACTCCCATCGCAAGTTGAAGAAGCTTTACGATTGAGGTGGTGACAATAATTCTAGTTCTGACGCTCGAGCACTCTGTTTCATGTGACCTAACGTTTCACACCCTGTTGCAGTGTATCTCCATTGAGCTGCTTCTTTGCTCTAACATCCCCACGCTTCCGTCGTCGAGCTTCAACCACTCCAGGTACCTCTTTCTCTGTCCTTCTCATCTTCTTCGTTATCTCTCTCTCTCCCTCAGAGATTCATTGCTCTCCCTATCCTTTTCCACATTCTATCGCATGCCTCGCTCCACTTTCACCTCTTAACACATTCGTTCCGTCATTCAACCCATCATCTTCTCCACCCCCGCTCGATCTCCATTCTCCCTTCCACGGCGAGCCATCTCCAACACTTTTCACCAATGATTATGCCACCTCACTGCTACCCTGACGACTGTCGGTCATGTGTCGGCCACCACCATCATCCTCCACATGGTTGCAGCCCCTCTCCATCGACATAGGAGCCCCACGGGTTGAACGAGATTTTTCATGTTTTTATATTTGATGAATAATAAAAAATACAATGTGTGTAAGTTTAGTTGCAACCCAAATATCCCTCAATAAAAAAATTATTTTTCCTTCTCAAGCCGAATTAATTGCCAAAGAATGCAGCAAACGAATTTGCTATTTAATTAACATGTATCGCGAACATGATCGAACTCAGGGAGGGTTATTCAAGTAATTAAAAAATCAATTAAAAGAAAGAAGGAAATCTCAATGTACCTACAGTTGGATATTGTTTTGATTTTTCTCTTTTTAATTTTTATATTTTTAATTTTTTATTTCTGTATTTTTTATTTTCAGATTTTTAATTTTATTTGTTTTTATTTTTGCAAATTTTTAATTATCAAAATATAATTAACATTCAAAGCAAATATATATACGAAAGAATATGCATTTTTTTAGATTTTGAAATAAGAAAAAATGCTAAAAATGTTCGAAGAAAATCTTTTTATGTTTTTTCAATTTTTTATCGCTTTTGTATTTTTCAGAGATTTTTAGATTTTTCTCGAATTTTTATAAATAAATAAAAATAGGAAATAATGCAAACAATGAGCAAACATGAGTATTTTGCATATTACAAATATAAAATAAGTCACAAGTTGCTGCAATTATTTTTCCTAAAGACTAGAAGAAATTATATACAAGCAGGAAGTTAAATCATTTTTTTTATTTTCTACAACTTCATATGATTTTTCAATTATTTGTTTTTTGCATCTTTTTTATGTTTTAAAAATTATTAAAAATTGATAAATGTATAGGAAAATAAAATGCACATAAATGAAACTAATCTATTTTTTATAATTTTTGATGCAATATTCAATTTTTTATGAATTTTCAAATTTCGAAAAAGGGAAAATGCAATGTTTTTGAATTTTAAAAATATAAAATGATAAAAAACGTAATAAGAAATTTATACAATGATGAAACAAGTGACAGGAACTTAACTTGAATTTTGTAGAATTTATTGATAAGAAATAATATTTATTTCAATGATAAGAGCATATGATTTTACATTCTGGAAAACAAGGGCTTATTTTTAAATAGTTTATTATTTTTGCATAAAAATAACAAGAAATTAACACATGTAGAATTTTGCAATTTACTCAGTACATGTGATCTGGAGGGGGTTTATTTAATTTTAAAAACTTTAGAGGATTGGAATGCAATTTACTCGAATATTAAATTTCTATGGTTGCATTGTTCTTTCCTTCACTCCTCTTCGTTTCGGGCAAAAGGGGCGTCACCATTGTTGGCAGTGAAGGTGGCTCACAGTTATTGGATTCACAGAGGAAGGCAGACGACCAACGTGGACTCCAGGTGGTGGCGTGAGAGTCTTCGATCGGTGGGGAGATGAGACGGTTGGTGATCGTCTCGAGTGAAGGGGGCAACTACAGGATCCAAGCGGTTGAGGGAAGCAACGATGTGTGATGGTTCTTCTCCAGAGGGCAGCGACGACGTTCGGTTACAGCACGCTGAGTGAAGCTCTGCTCTAGCAGCAGGCATGGCGAGCTTTAGGAGTAGGATCTAGCGGAGGAGCAGAACCACGAAGGGATCTGGAAGGCGGCCCTGCGGTGGAGCACAGATGGGAAACACACACACTTCAGGGGTTCTGAAAGGCAGATCGATGGGTTTATGGGCGGGGGGTGCTATAGGTGGTGGAGCTATTGGCGAACAGCATGGCTGCTTCTACGGTGGCGCACCACCCTATGTAGCAGCATTGGAGTAGGGAGGCGGTTGGCAGCGTGATGGGCAGACACCGGTCGTCTAGGGGTGGACGAAGAGCAGGCTTCATGCGGTATCACAACAGGTAGAGGCGGTGGCGAGTTGGACGGCGGAGGTACTCCTGATCAGTGTCCGCGCGAAGGTTGGCGATTCGCCTCAGCAGGTGTTGGTCTGTTGATGAATGTCCATTTCTTGAACTTTATTATATCATTTTGGCCTTAAAAACCATTGCTAATGCATGTAACTAGTCCTAATTTGTACAAAATAACATTTATTATCTATTGCATTTAATGTGAAAATAATATTATTTTTAAAAACAAAATTATAGAATAAAGAGAAGAAAATAAAAAAAGAATAAAATATCTAAGATATTTTATGATCCTAAACCATGAGACCAAGTCAGGAATTGAGTTGGTATACAAGGAATAAAGTTGGGGGAGATAAGGGACAGAATACAATAAAAATACCATATATTCATTCATCATTTATTTTTACAACTTTGAAGTTAAGAGGTGAAAGTCTGGTTTTGGACCCTCACTGTATAATATACCTGAATAAAATATTCAATTTATTCATTCTATATTATTTTTATAATTTTATATTTTTCATAAAATTGTAAATATTATTTATAACACATGTACATGTTAAAACCAAAATAAAATCACGAACAAAACACAAAATAAAATTAGTATATAAAAAATATAGGCAAAATAACTATGGTAATACATGTATATAAATAAAAAGTGAAATTAATTCTTTCATTACTTATTCTTTTATATTTCTATACTCTTGTAAATATTATATATACTCCATTAAAAATATAAACCTAAAATAAAACCCAAGAAAATACATCAAAAATAAATAAATTTATATAATATATAGATGAAATATTATAAGTACTATAAAATATATATCGCTATTTATTTAACTATACAAATAACATCACAAAAATATAATAAAAATATATTTATACACCTAAAAAATTATATATATATATATATATAAAATAATGTAATTAAATCATAAAATAAATCAAACAAAATAAAAATAAAATGGCCTAAAAAATGAATATACCTATAAATATACCTCTAAAAACTAACTACTAATAAATAACACCTCAAAAATAAATAAAAATCATAATAAAATACTACATAAAATAATACACATTTTTCTTTTATAATAGAAAATCAATAAAATCATTTAATATATTTAATTATTATTATTAAATAAACCCGTAATTTTGTCTTGTAGCGAGTTTACGCGGACCAATGGCATTCCAGTATTTGTTGACTTCCAGTCAACTCTCCATCCCTTCCTCTGACCCCTATTAGAACCTAGAGCCGCCCGCTTTGTCGTAATTCTTCTCATCGCCTCGCCTCTCCATCAGCCTCGATCCCTTCAGCAATTATTATTCATGATCGTCCTAAATCCACGCCGTGACTATAGATTCTTTGTCCATAGTCTCGAGTTCTGCCAAAGCATCTTGGAATAAGGATGCCCAATCTTGCTTATAAATAAAGACCTCTATCCTCCATCACCATTTTTGTCACTTTACTAACTCCTAAAGTCTCAGCCAATGGCCTAGCATGA
This sequence comes from Ottelia alismoides, assembly GCA_037367405.1. NCBI lineage: Eukaryota > Viridiplantae > Streptophyta > Magnoliopsida > Alismatales > Hydrocharitaceae > Ottelia > Ottelia alismoides. The sequence continues at coordinate 203,586 of JAZKJV010004100.1, forward strand.
TCCCGTGTGACAAGAGGAATCCCCTAGACGGTCTGTACGGGCTGAGGGAGGAAGGAGGCGCACCTACAACCACTTCACTTGCGACCCTGCTCCCTGGCCTCCAGCCTGGTAAGATATGCACGTTTTTAGTGATTTCTAGATAGATTTTAATTCGTGCATTTTCATTATGCAATTAGTTTAGCTTTTAGAGCCTAGTTTTAGTCTAAAAATTCCAATTTGTTGTTCGCCGGAGCTCTGCTCGGGCAAATGTTTTCACTGTGCCTCTGCCCGTTGGCCGACACGTAAACCATCCCACATCGTTCCCCATCATTTCTCCACTCTAATTCACTAGTCCTTCACCCAGATCAACAACTGATTTTGTGTGCCAATCTCCTTCCACCACTGTTCACTGGAGACAAACCACTTCATCACACTTCGCCTCGATCCTCCACCAATAAAGGCTCAGACCCCCTGCCTTTTCCTTGAGATGCTTTTGCGCCTTTTTGCTTATCCGGGAGGCTCTATCTGAAGAGCATTGACAGCTTGAAATAGGGCCAATGTCGAGCACCATTGCTAGACCATTTTGGAGGACCTCGGTCACATTTGAAGACACCACCCTACACAGAGGATTCCCAGGAACAGATAGAATCAGTCGACGAAGGGATTGGAGGTCGGATGAGCTCACGAGACCAAATCCAAAATCGCCCCAAGCGAGTTCATATGTGTTCTTCCAAATCATCTCTCAACCGTTTGATTTGTTAGATGCTCCAAATGTTACAACTAACGTCCGATCATAAGAAGCCCTCGCGTTGGATCACGCCCCGCATTCGAATCCCAGACATCTAGTTGCAAACAGGTATGTCTCGGTGTTAGGAATGAGGATTGGGCTGGGCCGGCCCATCCCGACTCAAAGCCCAGCCCAAAAAGCCTGACCCGGCCCAGGCCCTAAGGAATATCGGGTTGGGCTTGGGCTCAATATTGAGGCCCAAATTTTTTTGTGGGTTGGGCTCAGGCATGGTTCAGCCCAGCCCGACCCGGCCCAAGGGCCCAGCCCGAAGAGGGCCCGAATCCTTTCTCACATCCTACATGCATGAAAGCTCTCACCTATTTCATGTGCACCGTCTTCGTGTATCATGTCTTCATACAATGTTTATAAATCAAGAAAGTCAAGCATGTGACATGAGTTGATGATGTATTTCAATTAGGAATTAATTTTCCTTAATTAGTATTCGGTTTAGATTGTTTTGGTTATTCTTGGATTTGTTAGTAATTATTTTTTTCAATCAGAACATTTTCTAATATTGTACATTCATCCAATATGGGTCTCATCTCCATTTTTTAACATGTAGGATCTGGTGCACCGGTTATGGTTAATTGGGTAAGTTTGGTTCACTCTTTCAATTTCTTTAAATGTGGGACATTCATCGTATCTAGCATTGAGTGCGCATGTGTAAAATGAGAAATCTTCGGATTTGGTAGAGTTGTATTTTAGTTGTTTCACAACTATTATGGTACATGTTTTAAACAATTTTGGCTTGTGTAACTTGAGTTGGGAATAACTTGAAACAAAAGAGTCAAAGTTAATAATATCTAATTCGGAGATGGGCCTACCTGAACCAAAGTAATTGGGTTGGGGCTGGGCTTGGGCCGAACAAAAGAAAATTTGCGGGCCTAATCGTGCCCCATGGCCCAAATTATTTAAGCGGGCTTGTGCCTGGGCCCTTCAAAGCCCGTCCCAGCTCGTACCATGCTCATCCCTTGTTGGTGCGATGATGCCATGTGGATTAGTGGCACCCATCCAGCCGTCCGATGGCGCACAAAAATGGGGTAATTGCTACTTTTTCTTCCAAGTTTTTTGTATCTATTAATTAGTTTTGTAAATAAAATATGCAGTGTAAAAAAATGGACATTATGCAAATAGGCCCCTATACTAATTATATTTTCATTCGAGTCCAGTCTAGCTCAGCTTATGTGTCGTCCCACGTGAGTTGGGAAAATTACATGAACGCCCCTGTGACCTTCTATATTTAGTTTTAGTCCAATAATATTTGAAATACAGTGTATATTTTTTTTGAAAATTGTAGAGTGGCCCCCGAAGTTTAATTTATTTACATATATACCCTTGCTAGTGTATGTACTTTTAATGTTTGGATTTCATTTATTAAAAATAGCACCATCGCTCTTAAAAATTTGCAAAAATAGGGTTAGATGCATGTTACCATTGAAATTCATGCCATGTATTTATTTAATATATTTTGAACAATTTGAACAATTGTTCAAAATCAAATAGAGCTCCTTTTTGTTCAATCTACCTATGAAAATACCAAAAAATATAAAAACGTCTTGAAAAATTCCAAAAAATTTACATATTATCTATTTTATTATATTTTATGTACAGATAAAAATCACTAAAAATAGAAAAAGAAAAGCCTAAAAATTGGAAAACCTAGAAAACGTCATAAAAATCTAAAAATTCCTTAAAACACCAAAAATATGTTTCTATGTTTTATAATTTTCTTTATATAATTATCTATCTATTAAATCTAATTTGGATAATTTTGGACCTTATTTAATATTTTTAACATTCAAAACAATTTTAGATAATAATTAAATTTCTGATTTGTGATATTTTTGAATTTAAAAATCCATAAAAATTACAAAAAATTACAAAAAACATTTCAAAAATATGTAAAACCCAAAAATAATTTATTTTCTGCATTTTGTTTATATTTACTATTATTTATAAGTACATTACTCTATATTATATATATAACCCTATATGATGTATATATATTTTTTAAAGAAAAGGAAATATAAAAGTATGAAAATATAAAAAGAAAATATAAAATTATAAAATTAAAAACAAAGTACAAATATATAAAACAAAAATAAAAAAAATTATTTAAAATAAAAAATCCACAAAGATAATAAAAATGGATAAGAGATGAAAGAAAAATTTTGTGCGCATTAATTTATGCCCCCTTCTACTATTTACTCACTAAGTTCAACCTCTAAACATGCTTACACTATACAAACTTGTTGTAGAGTTATAATAAATTTTAACTCTACTTTTTTGATATTTGTTGCTTGATTCCTGTTGTAGGTTAAGTGTTGACTAATCGAGGTTTTGTCTGAGGTCACTTCAGCGACTGTTGATCCGCCTTGTGGATTGACACAACTTCAACGAATTCTTGATTATCAAATGGCGCAATTTCCGAGGAGCAATGCTGCATATATTGGGATTCTTTATTTGTCTTGTCTCGCTTATTTATTTATTTAATTTTGCATTTATTTATTCTTGTTATCCATTTATTTTTCATTATTTACTTGATATTTGTTGTGATAATTCTGACCACTTTCTTTATTTGACTTTGTAGCGAGGAATCTCCACGCAAGAGAGGACCTCTTAGGAGGGCTGGTGCACCAAATCAAGGCGGAGCCAACTTTCAAACTTAGCTGGCAGGAGAGAGCAGCAAGGGAGGATGGAGGAAATTTTTGAAGACCATCTCTTTCGCTATTTTATTTTTTTTTCACTGTTTTGTACATTCATGTGAGAGAGTGACATTTATTTGTGATAACTTCAAACTCTACATGACACAACTACTTCACGAGGTCCAGTGCCCTTGGGATTGTTCCCATGGGGGCCTCGTCGTGTTTTTATGTTTTCCTCTCTTTCTATTTATTTGTTTCACAATTTTTTTTTATTTTATTTTTTATGAATGAGACCTAGAATAGGACTTGATTGCTCAATAGATTATGTTCCAAAGCCTTAGATTCTCTTTTGGACTTAGTCAAATAATAGGTGTTAATTACTTGGATTCAAAGCTGAGCGTCGTGAGAGACATCATACAACGCTAGTAGGACTCGTTGTAGAGGGCACCGAGATGTCTCCAAGACTGGGCGTTAGGGTTTGTCTCGGAATAATTACCATATTGTGCTTCACGATAATAGCAATTACTAATTTAGGGCCATTTCATTAGATTGCATTGCATGTAGTATAGTTTTCAATTCTGTTATGTATCCCGCATGGAGAGAGTTTGGAATCACTTTAAGTATTTTGACTTTGCACGCATCATCGATTTTCAACTTGCATGACTTTTACGACCTTCTCCCTCTAATTTTTCTCACTTGAGATGCTAAATGGAATTGAAAACATCGTTAGACACGTGCATTGAAATATAACAAAAACAGTGACAACCAATATAAAATTGGGACTGCTATCTCTATTGGACAAAATAAAATTTAGTGGTTTCACTGCTTTGTAGAAAGAAAACCCCTCATTGTCTGAGCATTTTATTGCTATGTACATGTTAAGGATTAGTGCCCAAATCCCAGGCCTATCTTCGATTTCCACAACTTTTTTGACATCACGTAACTCTAAAAATGAAAAGATAAAAGACCAACATCTCGATCTTCACTATGCAGAGTAGATGAACTGGGGGGTTGCTTTTTATAGGTATTGTTGTTTTGAGGTTATTTACATTTTCATCCCTCTTCTAGTTTTCAGTCCCATTAGTATGAGTCATTTTTTATCACTGGGTCCCTCTACCTCTCTTGCTCATATATTTCCTCATTTACATATGAGTCGTGGTATTGGATTTTGATCTTCATCGTCTTCACCAGATTTCGTGGCTTTTCTCCTTGCCCATATCACCCATCACTAGTCAGGTTCAAGGATACCTCCTCCTTGAATCATAATTTTGTCTATGTCCATTTTCATCTCGCCCACCCTCCTTGTTCCCTAAATTCCAGCCCTTCTTCTACCCCGGACTACTGTGAGTGTTGATAGGGACCGCATCGAGGTTTTTCATATTACATTGATCATTTGAGTAAGCCAGACACATTTTGAAGATACTGAGATCGGTGTGCAACTTTGGGTGGATATGACTTCAGATCTATGCATATAGCTTATCGAGGACTTTAGATGATTGCACGATTGCAGGTGTGAATCTTGATTGAGGATTTTTGATCTCCCACATCTGATTGAGGATGTGAGTTATTTTGATGAATTGATGGTGATTTCGTGAGCTATGATTAGATGATATTTTCTTTGATTCCATCCGTCATGATTCAGATGATAGACGATCTACCTTGATACGTGCTTCACAGCGATAGTGTTTGGAATCCACTTGATTCCACTAATCTAATTGACTTATCCATCCTCTATCTTGTGACTCTTTCATCCACCTATCATACTTAGCAGATTTCTGCTTACATCTTGAGCCATCTCAGCTACTTTGATTGACTTGAGGGACCATAGTGTGATTGACATGATTATCTTTTATCCCTCACATGATCTTATGCCCTTCGATTGAGCATTGATTGATTGATTTTGAGGACCTAAGATTTTGATTCCAACAGTCCAATGATCTCCATAGAATTATCTTGCATTACACCCCGAGGACTATCTGTGGGAGATTGCAACATTTTCTTTATGACCAGTTTCACTATGAGCTTGTGTGTCCATCTTGTTGGAGCACGAAACCAATTCGTTGGATATATATGTTATTGGTCTCATTGTCTGACTGTGCGTCCGATCTGTTGGAGCACAAGACATATTTGTCTGGACTCCTTTGAATCTGCTCTCCTTGACTGTCCTCATAAGGATGAGATATTTTCTGATTATTCCGTACTTAGTTGGCAGTATGCTCTCTGAGGGATGTCTTCAAGACGATACCACAATTTCCAATATGTCGGTCTCTTCTGCTAGTAGCTAATCTATTGCCTACCATTTCACAACCCCAATTCTAGGCCGTCAGATCCTCTCATATCTGGATCTGGTTACTCAACAATAATTTATTCGGCAATCACAACTAACATTCATAAACTGAATGCAATTCAAAATACTCAGAAGAAGTATTTCAACACTTTTCCATTCTCAAATAGAGTCCACATGATACATTGTCTCACTATAACTATTTACATGTAATCAGATGGAAAGGAAATACACAAAAGGATTACTAACTACCTTACAAAGTGGCTGGCTAGATGACTATGTTAGCTGGCGGGATTATTATAGTCCTTGTCATGGCTCACCGATACCTGTTGAGTTTTCCATAAATAATATGATAACAATCAGTGAGTGCTAAGTAACTAAGAAGAGAAAAGCAACAATTGTGTAATTTTTCAAAACTTATCACAAAAACTTCCATTCATTCTCATTAGTTTAAGTCCTATTCCTTTCTATTCCACTTCAGGGATTAGTCTCAGGGAACCCCACCATTAATGGACTCTGAAGATGAGGACACTTTGGGATTGGAAATTGCATTGATCTGGTGAGCTTATGTTGCCACACATCACCTTAACCAATCCTCCAATACTACCCTCACAATTTTCCTACCCTCAGCCTCGTAAATAGATAGGCACACCGTATTCAAGGACTCGGTAGCTTAAAACCTCAGGCTAACCTTTATTCACATATACTAGTAGCTTTAAATAAATGTTATCATAACCCAACCTCTATTGAACAACCCGGACCTCCACATGCCAGGACCACATCTTTCATCGTACAACCAGAATATATTGGCACTCGGTACCACACATTGCAAATCATTCATTTTGTGTGCACTTATCAAAACAAGGCAACCGTGTACCACCTAGGTAGGGTCACACCAATACGGTTCCTTTCGACAAACCTACAAGTTGCATACCTGACCTGAAGTTCTACTCCCAATCATTCTTAATGTAACACACGATCCTTTTTCAGCATCAAACTCAATACACATCTATTACCATGATGTAATTCTTTCATTAAGTCTTCGATTTGCATAATCATCAATATTAAGTATAACCTCACATATCTATTAATTCATATATTTATATACTCATTTTATTCTCATTTTAACTTCCAAGCCCTAACTTTCAAAGCCACTACATCAATTGGATGCTTAGACCTTATTTTAGTTGAAATCACAAAACAACTTTTCATATTTTCTCAAAAATAGCCAAATTAGTTCTCTTCATAGCGAGGAACATAATATCATGAATCTCAATGATCTTATATGAAAACCCAACAGTAAAAGGAAGGATTTCGTTACCTAATTGAGATCTCTCTCGCGTATGCAGTACTTTATCGTGATTCATTTTCAGAAAGGATGATTTACGGCTCCTAAAACGATCGAATTTCATTTTTATATCAAAAATGCTAAGAAAGTGCCAAGAACAAGAAGAACAGAATGTGAACAACATACAAAGAACACGATGAATGCAAAGAACATATTTTCTCTTAAAATTTTGGCAGAGCTTCCCCTTATAGAGGTTGATATTTCTAGGAAAAAATCGTCATAGTTTACCTTTATATCGAGACATATTTCTATGAAACTTTATATAGAGTTTCCTCTTATATTGAGACATATTTGTATGAAATTTTTGGTAGAGTTTCCCCTTATATCTGGATATATTTTAAAAGGAAAACGGAAACAGTTTCCTCTATAAAATCACCGAGAGGAAAACAACAATGAAACTGAAAAAATATAATCAAACAATTAGAGATGGACAATTTGTAGACACCATGTGGATTAGGTGAGTGAAGGTCTAACGAATCACAAGGTTCACTGACGTGCATAGGTACCCGCACCTAAGTTGGGTATTACATAGATTTCTCCATCAAAATAACTGTAAAAGTGGAATAAAGAGAATAGAAACATAAGTAATGGAGAATTGGTAGGCACCACACATCTTAGATGAGCGAAAGTGTGACAAATCATAGTGTTCGCTGATGTGCATAGTCGCCCGCACCTACGTAGGGTGTTGCATAGATTTCTCCTCAAACCACAACAAAAAATGAATCAAAAACAAGATGAATCGAAAGTAAGCTAGAAAAAGAAGATGAATTGAAAACCCTAGCTCAAGTGAGAGCATACTTACAAAACCAACTAGGAGAGGACTATACCTTCCTCCTCATTCTCCCAACAGTGCTTTTCTAGCACTCCTTCCCTACCTTCCTCTCCTCCTCTCGACCACTCAACCATAGCCCTTGGGGTGGTGGTGGTATTCGAAATCGTAGAGAATTAATGGGTAGGGGGCTATTTATAGGCTTTAGAAAACCACTAACCATGATTAGTAAACCATGGTTTATTCCTTAACTGTGGTTAGCGACCCATGGTTTCGACCAAAGATTATCTGAAACTTAGGGGAACTATCCATAAGATTCTAGATTCACTATTGACACTTAATTAGCAGTAATCATGATTAACTCCTACTAATCGTGATTTATCCTTTGCAGCTTATGCTTAACATTTGCTAATCGTTGATTAGTGTTCCCTAATGATCATTAATGATGCTCAATCCGTCATTAGTTTCTTTAGTTATGTTTAATTAGTCTTAATGGTGGACATTATGGGTTAATGATGTCCTAAACCTCCTTACTTCTGTTTCTTCCAAAAATCAAAACAAATCGAAACAAAGTACGATTCACATTAAACAAATTCTGTTGGTTTCCTCTTGACGAGTTGGATCTTATGATATAGAAACCGAGAGATGGCCAAGTTCAAGGATTTACAATTTTAACAACCTTAAAGAAAATATCATCCTCGAGACTTGAAATGCAGGTATAACAACCTTAAGAGGATTGAAACCATAATAACCTTAAAGATAATGAATGTTATTTCATTAATAATGAAGATATACACAATACATAGTGTTGTTATTCAAACAAGTAGGGATATTGTTCTCTCATATCTACCTATGGTTCCCATGGAACTTCTTCAAATTCTTGGTTCCGCTACAATACTTTAACTAGAGGTACATCTTTATTCATCAACTTTTTGATATCCCCATCTAGTATTTGCAAATGTATTTCAAGTATGTTAAGTCTGGCTCAACATACAGATCATCATAGCTTATCTTATGCTCAGGATCCTTAATTTACTTTCTCAGATTTGATACATGAAAAACATCATGTATTGCTGGAAGATGTGAAGGAAGGGCAAGCATATATGCAACGTTTCCATTCCGCTGAATAATTTCAAACGTACCCACAAACCGGGGTGCTAACTTCCCACGCAAGACAAACTCTCTGAACTCCAGTCATAGGCGATAATTTGATTAATACAAAGTCACCTACCTCAAACCAAGGTCTCTTCGCCTGGTATCAGTATAGCTTTTCTGGCGACTGTGAGTAGTTATTAATCGTTCTCGAGCAAGCCCTACAGCTTCCTGGGTCTCCGTGAATCTGTCTGAATTGTAAAGGCACTTGATCCCGACATCTTGCCAACACGAAGGAATAGTACACCTTCGTTAATATAGTGCTTCAAATGGTGCCTTGCCAATACTTGTATGGTAACTATTGTTGTAGGTGAATTTAGTAAGAGGCAAATGTTTCATCCATGATCCCTTCCATTCGAAGGCACATGCTCATTGAATATCCTCTAAATTCTGATTCGTACGTTCTCATTGACCATCTATTTGTGGATGATATGCTGTGCTCAAGTATAGCTGTATGCCTAAGGCTTTCATGAAGTTCTCCCAATAGTGTGAGGTGAATCGTCAATCTCGATCAGAAACTACATCCTTTGGGATACCATGGATATAAATCACATGTATATTATATAACTCAACAATCTGGTTAAGAGTGGAGGATAAGCTTATTGGAATAAGGTGTGGTACCTTGGTAAGATGGTCTATTATTACCGAGACACTATCTTTACCACTATCCATCTGAGGTAATCTACTAATAAAGTCCATGGAAATGCTTTCCCATTTCCATTCAGGTATAAGTGGGGGTTGCAATAATCCTGCCGGCTTTTGGTGTGAAGCCTTTACCTGTTGGCAAGTGAAACATGAATTCACAAACTCAGCAACATCCTTCTACATTTCGGGCCACCAAAAGTATGATCGAAGGTCCTTATACATATTCATAATTCCTAAATGAATATATAATATAGAGCAATGATCTTCATGTATTATATCTTTCCCCAATTAAGGTGTGTTTGGTACACAAACTTTGTGATGGTTATATAGTAGCCCATCTTGTTCTGGAATCCCTCTATCTCATTCTTTTCAAGTTGTTCTCTAAATTCTTTAAGGACTGGATTATCCTCCTATCCTTTCTTTATTGTATCCCAGATCTCTAGTTTATATTGGTGAGGAATAGTCATAGTATCATCACTACTATAAAATAGTTTCCATTCACTCAACGTTGATAGTAAACCCAAGGAGTGGATAGCACTCACCAAACCAGGAGAATAAGTTCTTCAACTAAGGGCATTTGCTACGATGTTCCCCTTACCAGGGTGGTAGGAGATGGTACGGTCACAGTCCTTCAACAACTCTAACCACCATTTCTGTCACATATTTAGCTCCTTCTAATCAAACAAATATTTCAAGCTTTTGTGATTGGTGAAGATTTCAAAAGTAATACCATAAAGGTAATGTATCCATATCTTTAAAGTGAAGACTATGACAACTAATTCAAGGTCATGTGTTGGGTAATTCCTCTTATGTGTCCTAAGCTATTATGATGCATAAGAAACTAGAACTGCCCCTAGTCCTTCTTTAGATGCGTCAGTGTATACTGTAAACCCTTCACTCCTAGATGGTAGAGTAATGATAGGTGCAGATGTTCGGCATTCTTTAAGTGTATGAAATCTAGCTTCGCATGCATCAGACCATATGAATGGGACTTCCTTTTGAGTCAGTCTAGTAAGTAGCAATGTTATTCGTGAAAAGTCCTTCAAAAATCTTCTATAATACCCAGCTAAACCCAGAAAAGATCGTATTTATATAACAGTCTTCGGGTGTTCCCAACTCATCACACACTATCCTTTGTAGGATAAACTGCTATACCTTCCCCAGAAATAACATGGCCTATGAAGGATACTTCGGACAAGCAGAAGTCACATATCCTATTTAGCATACTATTTGTTCTTCCTTAGTATTTTAAGTGCTTGTTGGAGATGGTGTTCATGCTGGTACTTATCCTTGGAGTAAATAAGCACATCATCAACAAAGTGGTCTAGGAACTCCTTGAATACTCTATTCATGAGATCCATGAAAGCTGTCGGGGCATTTGTTAATCCAAAAGGCATAAATAGAAAATCATAATGTCCATGTCTAGTTCAAAAGGTTGTCTTGGGGATATCCGCATATTTAATCTTCAACTGATGGTATCAATATCTTAAGTCAAACTTGAACTACATAGTTGAACCTGTCAATTGGTCAAAGAGATTATCTACTCTTAGTAGAGGACACTTGTTCTTTACTGTCTTCTTGTTTATCTGTCTATAGTCAATCCACAATCGCATTGACCCCTCCTTTTTCCTTACAAATAAGACAGGTGCACCCAATGGTGAAGTACTAGGATGAATGAATCCTTTATCTTACAGTTCTTGTAATGTACTTTTAACTCTCTCAACTCAACTGATGCCATCCCATATGGAGGAATAGAGATAGATTGAGTATCAGGTGTGAGAGAGATTTCAAATTCAAACTTTCGCTCAAATGTAATCTAGGTAGTTCCTTTGAAAATACATCAGGAAACTCAGACGCTATAGATACATCTTCTATCATTCTGTCTGACATTGATGTATTGGTTACATACGCTAAATAACCTTGGCACCCTTTCTTTAACAACTAGTGTGCCTTCAAAGTAGAGATAGATTTAATATTATTATTGGATGTATTTCCATTGAACTGGTACTCTATCGAGTTAGGATGGTGAAAAGTTATTCTCTTCTGAAAACAATCAAGGCATGCATGATGCCTTTCTGGCCAGTCCATCCCCATGATGAGATCAAAGTCATCCATTTCAATTAGTAACAGTGAAACATGTAACTTTTGTCCTACTATCAGTACTGGACAATTATCCAGTATTTCTCATATTATAAATACTTGTCCTCCTGATCCCTTAATCATAAAGGACTATTGTACTTCAGACGGTACCTTACCCAAAGTGGTTATTAATCGTCGAGCAATAAATGAATGTGAAGCCCCAGAATCAAACAAGGCATGTACTGAAAAGATATGAATAGTAATGGTACCTCATACAAACATTCCTGAATGGTCGGTTTGTTCTTCAGTGATTGCATTGAGATGGTTATTAGGAATAGGCAAGCTAGAACCCGCAACACTTTGTGGTGGTTGTTGTATAGGAGACGCTCCTTGTGAGCCACGTCCTCTACCCTGTCTTCCTCCACGTGTTGCTCCATATCTCGGGATAGATATTATACTATTACTTGGGGTTGATTTATACTCCAAAACCTCTCAATTTTGGATATTCTTTCCTTATAAGTCCTTCCTATTCCTAATGATAGTAATAACACACATGTGTTCCTGTCCATGTTGATGTTCCAACCATAGCGGTATTAGCTCCTGCTATTAAGATGGAGGGTGGGGGTGGGTATAGTGGGGGGTCTGAAGAAACCCTGTCTTCCTGATAATTCCTGACTCAAAGTCTGGGGTGAGCTTATACTATAACCAATTGGATGATAGCGCTGATCTCTGTAGTTATAGTTTGCCTTACGTTTGGATGGTCAACTCGTAAAGTGGAAGCTTCTTCTTTGGTGTTTTTCATCCCTTTCCATCTCTATACGAGAGGTAATGTCTACTGCTTCATCTATAGTGGCAGCTCTAAAACCTACAAGCTTCTCTCTAAGAGCTCCCTGAAGCCCACTAACAAGTTTGGTAAGACATTCCTGTGTTGAAGATTCTAGAGCTTTGAAGTAACGTAGCACCTCTATTAACTGAATTTGATAATATCGTCCATTATAGGAACCCTAGGTCAGAGAAGCCAACTCCCTCCTCTTCAATTCTTCCCAATTGGAGGGACAAAAGTGAGCTTAGAACCTTTCTTCAAAGATATCCCATGGAACGAGATCTACTAATTTCTTGGAAATTGCTCTCCACCATCATCTTGCGTAGTCTCCTAGGGAGTAATCAGCGAAGTACACCCAAGTGTCTGTTAGTGCATGTATTATTCTCAACATCTTCCTGACAACATCTACCTCGGCAGGTGTCTTTATTCCTTTTAATCGAGGAATCTTTCCCTTTCGATAATTGTCTCGTAATTTTTGGTGTTTAAGATGGACCTTCTCCATTGCACCTTCATCTAGAGTAGGAGCGAACTCAGTATAAGGATGTTATCTAGATTCTTCCTTAAAAAGATGGGCAACACCTTCAATCCTAGAATCCACAAGTCTAGATGCCTCATGTCTCTCAACTTGTGCATTGAGCCTCTCCTCTAATGCTTGCCGTTTTTGCCCCATTTCATGCAACATTGTCGTCATAGCCACTAATTACTTAGACACGTCTTGGTCTACCATGATCCTGGGATGAGTCAAGGACAAAGGTTACATCCTATATGTTTTAACATGATTTACTTAAAGGACAATGTCTTGTGAATTGTGCTGCAGTCACTTATTAAGATCAAAGGATCTTAAGACCATCTTTGTTTATGAATATCACTCATAGTTATCAATTACTGAGTAAATAACTGGAGTAACTGGGCTCTGATACCAATATTTCACGACCCTGATTTCTAGCCATCAGATCCTCCCATATCAAGATCTGATTAGTCACCAATAATTTATTCAGCAATCAAAACTAGCATAGTGTAATTTTTCAAAACTTGTTATCACAACTAGTTCTATTCATTCTCATTAGTTTAAGTCCTATTCCTTTCTATTCCATGTCAGGGATTAATCCCTGGGAACCCTACCATTAATGCAATCCAAAGTTGTGGACACTTCGGAATTGGAGATTGCATTGATCTAGTGAGCTTATGTTGCCACATGTTGCCTCAACCAATCCTTCAAAACTACCCTGATAATTTTTCTACACTATGCCTGACAAATAGATACACACATAGTCCTCAAGGACTCGGTAGTTTAAAACCTCAGGCTCACCTTTATTCACATAAAATAACGACTTTAAATACATGTTGTCATGACCCAGTCGCTATTAAACCACCCGGGCCTCTACATGGCACGACCACATCTTTAATTGTACAACCAGAATATATTGGCACCCGGTACCGCGCATTGCAAATAATTCATTTTGTGTGCACTAATCAAAACAAAGCAACCATGCCACCTAGGTAGGGTCACACCAATATGGGTTCCTTCTGACAAACCTACAGGTTGCATGCCCGACCTGTAGTTCTACTCCCAGTCAATCTTAATGTAACACACGATCCTTTTTCAAGATCCAGCTCAATACACATCAATTCCCATGATGTAATTCTTTTGTTATGTCTTCGGCTTGCATAATCACCAACATTAATTATAACCTCACATATCTATTAATTCGTATATTTATATACTCATATTTATGCATATTTTAACTTCGAAACCCTAACTTTCCATGCCACTGCATCAATTCGATGCTTAGTACTTATTTTAGTTGAAGTCACGAAACAACTTTTCATATTTTCTCATAAATAGCCAAATTTAGGGTTCTTCATAGTGAAGAACATAAAATACGGAATCTCAACGATCTCATATGAAAACCCAATAGCAAAAGGAAGGATTTCATTACCTAATCGTGATCTCACTTACTTTATCATTTTTAGAAAGGATGATTTAGGACTCTTGTAACAATCTAAATGATAGGAACGTGTCAAGAACGTAAATAACGAATGAAGAAGAAGAACATACAAAGAACACGAAGAACGTGAAGAACATATTTTTTCTTAAAATTTCGGAAGAGCTGCCCCTTACACAGTGTGATATTTCTAGGAAATTTTGGCATAGTTTCCACTTATAATGGGACATATTTCTACAACAAATTTTAGTAGAGTTTCCACTTGTATCAGGTTATATTTCTACGAAACTTTAGGTAGAGTTTCCTCATACAAGGGGATATATTTTAAAAGAAAAATGGAAAGAGTTTCATCTATAAAATCATCGAGAGGAAAACAACAATGAAACTGAAGGAATATAATCAAATAACAAGAGATGGAGTGTCACGCTCATCGACCCCTTTTCCTCCTTCTCGCTTGATCAGATAACCTTAGATTGCTTCAAATATGAGATTTAGCTTCCACTTCGACCATCACGCTGGAGGTTATCCATCCACCTCATTCCTTTTATTTCATGCTCAATAATTTGGCCATAGATCAATCGTTAAGCATCGTTATCTCATTGCAGGGTCTTGGAGCACATATGGGATCAAACATGATTTGGAGGTCCACCTGGAGTTGCATACTCTCTAACCTCCAGATCACATTCTAGCCATCGCCGAGAAAGATGGAGCTATTGGACTAAGAGAGGAACCCAACACGAACATGCAACAACTTCAAGATTTCCATTTGAGTGGAGACCAACTGAGTTCTGGTCGTTCGAATCTCAGGTCCCCTTCCATTCTTTCAGGTTCTTGCATCAAGCTTTAGAGCCACCCGATCACGAATCCTCCTTTCATATCGGATCTTAATCATTGAAAAAACCCCAAAAGCCACATGTGGATTTCGCCTCTAGATCAGATCAAATCCATCCTTGCGTGCTCGAATGTTAGCCATTCGGTCAGAGCCGCAGCACATTTCAACCGTACAATGCGCCACGTGGAATGATAGAACTTTCCACTCCAGCTCATGCTCGTTTTTAATTTTTGAAATAAGTCCTTTAAAGGACAAGTGTCATTCTGTCATTTATTGAACAATTGCATAAGGACTTTGTAATATATCTTATTCCCATTTAAGTCATGTCTGTGTTTCTCAACGTGCGCCATACATGAGTTTATGAAATTTTGCAATGAAAGCTCAACGTGTTCATCGTTATTGATTGTACCTTGAACTTAAATAATTCCATTTTGGTCACGTCCAGCATGCCTCACGTTTGTTGGCACACGCCTATGGTGGAAAAATTGCATTTGTTGTCCTGCATTTATGATTTTGTTATTCATTTATTCTGTTTAATAGTTTTCTTCGCATTTATGTCCCATATTGCGGTTGATTATTTTGATTGCTAAGTTGATTTAATAAATAGCAAACCATCAAAGAAAATCCATAAAAATCATTTTAGGTTCATGGTAATTAATTCTTTCCTCAACAATTTTTATTTCACATTTTAATCATTTTTATTGTCTTTAATAAATAAAAAACTACAAAATACCTCTTATTTGCATTAAAAACCAGTAAAAAAATAAAAACTTCTTGAAAAATTCCAACAAAATTCCTATTAGTATATATTATTTTACTCTATTTTATTACCAATTTTTTTATAATTCATCATAAAAACAAAAAAATTGCAAAAAACACTAAAAAATCATTTAAATTTACTGAAAAACCAAAAAAACATAAAATTGTTAGTTGTAATTATGAAATTTTATCTTTCTATTTGTGCATATTTCATACTTCTTTGATTTTAAAAATCCAGAATGATATACATCATTTTCTATTTCTAATTTTACTTGTTTTTCATTTATTGGAAAACCCTAAAAAATCTAAAAATAATCCAAAATTAACAAAAATAATAGATTTTTTTCAAAAATCAAAAATATATTTATTGTATTTTTTGTACATTGTTAATTATTTTAGAAATCCAAAAGTTGCCTTTCTTCTCCAATATTTTCTTTTCTTTTCTTTTCGTTTGTTTTGTTTTCTTTTATTTTAAAAACTAAAAAATAGTTGCAAAAATTAAAAATCACCAAAAAATTCAAAATAAAAATCTATCAATAATTTATATAAAAATTCTATAAAAAATTAAAAGATAAAAAACCACAAAACCAAGTCTAGTTTGCTTTGAGATTCCTTTTTCTTTTGTTTAATATTTTTTATTGAATTGAATATCCCTCAGGATTATTCTAGACTCCCTGAGTTTGATACTATAATTTCTTGCTGACATTGATTTCTTTACTTGTTTTATTCAGATATATATATTTATAATTGATTTCTGATTGAATTGGGATTATTAGGGATTGCAACGACATTTTAGCTATTAAATAATCATCCCTTGAAAAATTCTGTTTAATAGGTTATCCAAAAAATTGAAAACTTTGAAAACATATTTTCAAATATTTTGACACATAAATTTTACAATATTTTCAAAATTTGAAAATCACTTTCGAACTGTATGTATAGATTTTCGAAAGTATTTTTGCAACCATTTTCCAATCCACTTGCAAACAAATTTTTAAACCATTTTATTAAAAAAAAGAATTTTTACATACAAAATACTTTTACAAAGTTTTAAAAACATTTTACAATAGGTTTTCCAAATGGTTTCAAAAGATTTTTCAAATATTTTCCAACAATTTTTCAAATCATTTTGTGAAACATGTTTAACATGATTTACTAATAAGTACATATAAAATGAATTTTTAAAGACGTTTTATACATGTTTATTTTATTATCCCTATTATCTAACTACACAAGTATGGGTTATGGCTAAATTATACAAATCATATAGATGGCCCCCTATATTTAGCTTGAGCTATGTCCTCATAGATTAAAAAAAGGAAGACATAACACGTAATAAGTATAGAAAATCATATATTACAATGATAAAATAAACAAAGAAAGAAGTCTACTGCCCTCCAATACTTAGGTTCAATTAATACTAAGTATATAATATTGTACACCAAGAAGGGATGGGCGAGGGTTTGAATATACGAAATTAATGACTCGACCTATCTCCCCCTATGCTTAGGGTGAAATTAACATGATTTATTAATAAGTATATATAAAAGGAATTTTTAAAGATGTTTTATACATGTTTATTATATTAGACCTATTATCTAAATACACAAGTACAAGTTATGGCTAAATTATATATATCATATAGATGGCCCCCTATATTTAGCTTGAGCTATGTCCTCATAGATCAAAAAAAGGAAGACATAACACCTAATAAGTATAGAAAATCATATACTACAATGATAAAATAATCAAAGAAAGAAGTCTGCTGCCCCCCTATACTTAGGTTCAATTAATCCTATGTATATAATATTGTACACCAAGCATGGTTGGGCGAGGGTTTGAATATACGAAATCAACGACTCGACCTATCTCCCCCTATTCTTAGGGTGAAATATCCCTAGGTATAGAAATAATATCAACAAGTTGAGAGAAAAATGAGGAGAAAAAGGACGGACACTCTACACCCCCCATATTTAGGATAAAGTCCTCCTAAATATAGCATTGATTAAAGGGGTGAGTGAATAAATGGAAGATGGAATGGAAGAAAAAGAAAAAGGAAATGAATAACAACATAAATGAAGAAGTATTTTTGCGCTCAAGAATTAGGATTCTCTGACAGTTCACTCTCATTCTGATAAACCACTGCAATTAAGTAAACAACGGAGATGAATGTATCATTATCTATGTATGACTTTGGAATATGTCTGTTGACTAGAAATGGTTGTGCATCAGAGGACAACTCTAATATGAGAATGTTGTTGTTGCCACACACAATCCTTAAAAGTAATGATCATGTCTGATTTCTCATAAATTTTCCTGAGAAAAGCTTCAATTTTGCATAAAACAACCAAGAAATTTTGTCCTTGCTTGAAAGTATTCCTTCTGATATGCTTGTCGTGCCATCTCTTTACTTTCTCCTTGTACATTAGGCAGGGTTGTATGCATAATCTATG
This sequence comes from Ottelia alismoides, assembly GCA_037367405.1. Taxonomy (NCBI): domain Eukaryota; kingdom Viridiplantae; phylum Streptophyta; class Magnoliopsida; order Alismatales; family Hydrocharitaceae; genus Ottelia; species Ottelia alismoides. The sequence goes on from JAZKJV010004100.1 coordinate 222,087, forward strand.
AATTTTAGGAATCTATTCAGATCTATATTATTGTTCTGACCATTGAAATGTGAGTCCAATTTACAGATGTTAACTACCCAATCATTTGTGAATTAACTCAACTGGTAGATGGAATCCTTTCCATAAACAAGCAAATAAGGATACATACTAATGGAATAATGTATGCAATTTGATAATCTCGTATAATAGAATTAAGAAGCTGAGACCAATTCTTCATATATGGCCATACAAGCTTCTGTAGAATAGTATTGATCTCCCTATTCGATAACTAAGCCAAACTATTTGATTCTTGTGGGTAAAGAGATGCGACATGATGTTCAATGTTGTACTCCATCACAAGCATTCTGACTTCCTTGTTCACAAAAAGGGCCTCCCTCATCTGAAATGATAATATTGAGAATCCCGAACTGGGAAGCAGGATATCCTCCTCCCACCAACTCACGTAATACACGTGAAGTGGGATCTATTTAAATCCTTGACTGCAAAGAAATGAGCAAATAAAGTCAATGCCCCAAGAATTAAATATGTATGAAATTTGGATAAACTTGCATAGAATCTTTGGAACCAAATGGTACCATAAAATTTCTGATAGTCAGTATAGCCTTTCACATATGTTGAGCCATCCTTGAATAGTGTAGGATACCAGGGGCCACATTGCAATACTTTCGCTATTGTACTTTTTCCATAATGATGTCGTACTACTTCGATCTAATGACGATGCTCAAGGACACTGGTGTAATCCTCTTGAGGAATGCATTATTTCCAGGTCCATTTGCACCTTCCCTGTAAAGGTATGGGTCCTCCTACTGGTAGAATTGGGTGTCACATACTAGTTCACAATCTCAACATACCATAGGAGAGAACTGATATTCAAAATCAATTTATCTGGAAAGGTCTCAGTTATAGGTACAATGCTCAAGGGAGTCTCTGAACTTTCAAGTCCGGACAAATGGTTTGCTACCATATTATTAACTTCATGTTTGTCTTTTATTTCCAAATTGAGTTCCTGGAAAGGATCCAACAGAGCATTTCTGACTTGCCATCCTTCTTATCTTGTAAATACCATATAGTAGAGTAATCAATGTAGATAATGATTTTTGAACCAAAGATATGTGATCTAAAATTCTCAAGGGTAAAAACTACTATTAGAAATTTCTTTATTACTGGGTAGTTTCTATGGGCATCATCCATGGTTCTGTTGGCATAATGTATAGCAAATGGAACTTCATACATGTGCTGACCCAACACAAACCTAATAGCAAACTCTGAAGCATCTGTCATGGTCTCAAATGGGGGAGACCAATCGAGCAGTTGGAAGATAGGCGCGTGAGTAACCAACTTTTTCAATGTGTTGAAGGCAAGGAGAACCTTATCATCAGTAATAAACTCAATATCCTTTCTCAGAAGCTTGGTAAGAGTTTGAGCAATCTTCCTAAAGTCTTGGATAAATCACTTGTAAAATCCAACATGACTTAGTAAAGATCTCACATGCTTTAGTTTCCTAGGTCATTCAAGACTTGCAATTATTTCCACCTTGGTCGAGTCGACCTCCATATTACTTTTTGAGACAACATGCCCTACACAGTTCCATTTGTAACCATGAAGTGGCTCTTTTCCTAAGAGATCATTAGATTGACCTTAGAACATCTCTTAAGCATACCTGGTCAAGATTCATCATACATGAATCAGAATCATCACCATAGACCGAGAAATTTTCCATGAATACCTACATAAAACTACCTACCATGTCGACGAACACAACCAATATACACCTTAGGAATGTAGATGGAGTTTTACACAGTCCAAAGGGCATTCATCAAATGGAGAAGGTACCAAATGGATAAGTATATGTAGTCTTCTCTCGACCCTTAAGGGAGATTGCCACTTGGTTATAACCGGAGTACCCATCCAAGAATCAAAAGAACATTTTTACTTCCAATCATTCGATGATCTGGTCAATAAAGTGCATTGGAAAGTGATATTTTTTTGTTGCTCAGTTCAAACGTCGACAATCTAAAAATGCATGCTATGATGTAGGTACCAGGTCGATATATCCTCTCCTTTCTCATTTGTGACCACCATGATTCGGGATTTCTTTGGAACCACATGAAATGGCCTAACTCATTTAGAATTAGAGATGGGATAGATATTCATGAAAACTTCTCTAAGATTAGGATTCATCTTATGTTGAAACTCACTGGAGGACTTGTTGTCATCCTCTAAGTAGATATGATGTGAAAACAAGGCCATATTTTTCCCTCATAGATCTAAAATATTTCATCCAAGGTCCTCGTGGTTTTTTAATAGGATCTCTAGCAAGTTCGATTCTTGATTAGTGGTTAATTGTTAATAGATGATGACTGGATACAGTTTGGGCTTACCTGAAAGGAAGGCATACTTAAGATTTGTTCGAAGCAACTTCACTTCAAGTGGACTCAAACCTGACTTCTCATTTACTTCTAAAATTGTACTTGTTGCTAGTGAATGCTTCTAAAATTCAGTAGTTCTTAAAAGATCTTCATATGGGAAGAGGAATTCCTTAGTCTTGTATTAAATCCACAAAGCATTTGTATCTCTGATCTCCTCAAATGTGCCACAATCATCTGCATGAATAGTCATCCTTTTCTCTATGGATTTTTACCCGGCAGACCCTATAATCTTTTCCAATTACCTTACGACCTTTGAAACATCATAATTCCTCCCTCAACCTCGTAAACTTGTTAACCCTTTCCCCACAGACCTCGTGGTTAACTGCCATTCATCTATCCATTAAAACTAACCGGATTCCGTTATGTTTTTTATGTTATACCCATTTTGTTTATCAAATTTACACTTAATGCCATCCGATCATCCCCACACCCCTGCCCAGGTTCCCTGTTCAAGCCCCTCCCCCCACCACTGTACGCCGCCCCTCCGATGTGCTCCTGCTGATGGAGCTCCCTGCTCCTCTTCAGGCGATGGAGTCCCCCCCATCCTCCCCCGCCGATGCAACTTGTAACACCCACCCCCCTGCACCTCTAGATGTTGCTCCCGCCATCCCCCTCGCCAATGCTACCTGCAACACCCCCCCGTGCTGCTCGATGCTGCTCCCGCCATCCCCCCATCCAATGCTACCTGCAACACCCCCCCTGTACCGCCCGATGTTTCTCCCGCCATTCCCCTACCCACCGATGCTACCTACAACCCCCCCCCCCCCCCCCCCCCGCTGCTACCTGCAACTCCCATGTCGACGCTACCTTCAACACCCCCCCCCCCCCCCGTGCTGCCCGATGCTGCTCCTGCCATCCCCCCCCCCCACCCCCCGCGCCGCCCGATGCTGCTCCTGCCATCCCCCCACCCCGCCCACCCGATGATGCTCCCGCCCCCCACCCCCTACTGCTGCAACCCCCCCCCCCCCCCGACGCCCCTCCGATGTTGCTCCCAGACCCCCCGTCGCCGCTAACCACCCCGTCGCTGATGGAGATCCCTGCTCGTCTTTAGCCGACGGAGTCCCCCCCCCCCCGGCGTTGATGGAGCTCCCTACTCCTCTTTAGCTGATGGAGTCCCCCCAATCCCCCCTCGCCCCCCCCTCCCCCCCCCGATGCTACCTGCAACACCCACCCACCCCTCTTGCTTCCCCCGTCGATGCCGCTCCTAGCCCCCCTCCCCCTGCTTCCTGATGAATACCTATTCATCACTCTTTATTCTTATATTTTAGCTACAAAAACCTTTGCAAATGCATGTATATTCATGTAAATACAAATAATTATCAAAAGCATGCATTGTATAAAGTTTAATAATTAGCATGTTTTTGTGCAAAAATAAAAGAATAAAGAGTAAAAAGAAAAAGAGGGAATTATTTAGAATAAATATTGAGCAACCTAACCCAAGGGAGGGCTCAGCATGGGCCTGACCGCATAAAAACCGAAGTAGAGGGAGATAGGGGATCATGGGTGTGAATATTTATGTAAATAAAATAAAAGTATTTTCCTCACAAAAATAGACTCAAAATGGCTTGTAAATACTTATATATATTTCTAAATATAAAATAAAAAAAATAGAAAAATTAAAAAGAAAACAAAAACATCACTCATGTACATAGTCACCATGTATATATCCCATTCATCTTATATTTATTTTACCCTATAAATACATAAAATTAATTTCCAAAAGTTTTGTAAATATTCCATCTTCTATGTTGTAAATAAATTAAAAATACCCTTTTATTCCTAATATTATACTATAAATAAATAAAATACAAAATTGAATAAAATATAAAAAAATAAACAATTAAAAATCAAAAATCAAAAATACATATTGTATATACCTATATAAAATAATAATATTTTGTAAATACTTAAAATATATTTAAAAAATAATTAAAAATCACAAAAAATAGAAAAAAATAAAATAAAAAATTTTCAGGTTTTAATTTTTTATTGATTCGATCATTTTCTATCTCAAAATAAAAAAATCAAATAAATGGAATTTGACGGATTCTGATTGGTCCACGGGGGTTTGTTGACCCCGGTCAACTCCCCCCCGCGGACCCCCTCCTTGCTGATCCGAGTGCCTGACCCAAATTCTCGATTTATTTCCCACTCGATCTGTCAACCATTTCACCTAACCGTGGGCTCCGATTGATCAGCTCACATCCGAGACCCTCGCTCGGGATGGGTTCTAGGGATCCCAGCTCCATTTTTCACTGCCCGACCCTTTCTTCTCGGATCCCTGAGCATATAAAAGTTCTCCTCCGGTGACCTTTTCTCGCATCTTTGGATCTCCCCCTCGTCGCCTGTGACCTCCTCTGGTGAGCCTGTGTGACAGTCGTGCCTGCCGGAGTAGCAGTGAGGCCCGGGAAGCCGGGAGCCACTGATCCGGTGGTTTTCACCGCAGTGCGCCGCTGCGAGCGCGCCCAGCCTCGGGGAGACGACGCCCCCTTGCAGGCAATGACCCCAGAGCTTCTTGAGCTCCATCCTAGTCGACAACATCCGCCAGGTAACCTTTTTAGGCCATAGATTAGCGTAGTTTCGAGTTTTTCCGATTTCAGTAGTTTAGCTCCACCGCCTCTGCCCTTCGCTTCCGTCCATCCGTTCACCCGTCCGACACCGCCACCACCTTCGCCAGACTTCTCCGCACTTTCTTCGTTCATCCACCCAACCTTGACTCGCCCCGGAGCAGGGACTTCGGTCCTCTTCCTCCGCCGCTCGCCGGAGGACCTTCGCCTCGACGCACCAGCCACCCATTTCTCGCTTTGACGGGTCGAGGCATTTTGCCCTCGACCCAGCTCTCTTCCTGTGCAGGTATCGTGCCTACTCGACCTCATATGGAGGTCGAAACTTCAGACCATAGGAGCTTCAGGCCACCGCCGTCGCGGGGCCATTCTGGCGGTTCTCCGACTCATCGGAGGCCGCCATCAGCTACGGAGCTTCACGGTGGAACCTCTCCGCACCTCAGGAGCAGCAGGGGAGGATCGTAGCGCGTGCATCGGGCCGGCGAAACTCGCCGGCCAACTGTTCTTCCTCGATCCTCCCCAACCGTCCGATCATCCTCCCGCTGCAGTTTCCATCTGGGCCGTCCATTCCAGGAGCAGCAGCAACCGTCAGATCCGTGGAGGATTGATCCCAGCCGTCCGATGCACGAGGGTTAGCCACCTGCGCCCTACACCGTTCGATCCCCCACGTGGCGAAACCCCCGCCGTCGGATTCGCCCGAGGAGCTCAGCTGTGGAGCGCCCGTTGTTCGCCACCGTCAGATGGTAAATTACCCTTAGGCCCCCTCTGTTATTTTGTTTCGTATTTAGTCCTGTAATTACGTAGTATAGTTGTTTGGTTTTGGGATATTTGCATAGAGACCCTTGCGCTTGGTTTTATTTGCTGATATACCCTTGTGTGTGATCTGACACGTGCATCGACACGTGACTTTTTGGGTTATTTGCATTATATGCCCTTGTAGTTCTGGATGTTATGAGTTGAATGAAAATTTTTGGAATATTGCATTTATACCCCTGTGCGTAGAAGTAATTGTGCATGTGCGCTAATATTTGGGTTATTTGCAGATAAGCCCCTGGGCTTTTGGTACATGTTACCAAATAGCCCTCGGAACTTATTTTTATTACATTTGGGTCCCTGAGTGCCCCATACACGTTCTTGGCACGTGATTTCTTGGGTATTTTGCACCAGACCCCCCAGGACTCCTGATATTTGCGTTTTGGTCCATGTGTACTGTGCCCTTGTGTGTGATTTCAATAAAATAGCAAATCAACTCCAAATTTGATGAAAATTGGATAATGGCTCCTGCTATAGTGTAAAATTTTCGAGGATTTTTGAAGACATTTCTGAGTTGATTTGATATTTTTAAAAATTCAAAAACCTCTATTTTCTTCACTGTCTAACTTTAAAAATCACAAAAAATATTAAACTGCTCTAAAAACCCAAAAAAATTATTTACTGTTAGTCTTTGCTTGCTTGATTTTCTAGCCAATTTTGGCTATCTTTCATTACTTAAAACACCTAAAAATTGAAAAACACTCAAAATCTTATAAAAATTCTAATAAATAAATTAAAATTCCAAAAATAATAATCTAGGTGCCTAAATTTTCCTTGTTTTATTCTCTTTACAGGAAAATTACCTTCCAGCTAATTTGGGGCTTCTAGATATTTTATCTAGGTCCTTTTAGCTCGGCTGTACAGTACCTACAGTTTCAGTCACTGTTTGATTTTTAGAAAATAAAATAAATATCAGAAAAATCCCAAAAATTCACCAAAAACACTAAAAATTATAAAACACATAAAAATATTTTTATCAGAATTTTTGGTTGACTTTTAGTGCATTAAATAAATTGTTGAAGTGTGTTGTTTTCTTGTTTTTATTATTTTCTTAATTCTTAAAAATCCAAAAAAATATAAAAAAACTTAGAAACCACCAAAAATACCTTCTCTTTCTTCTGATTGACTACTTCGTAGGACGTAAGGCCAATCCGTGCTCCTTGTGTTCGACCCTGGTCGCTATACTAGGTTAAATTAATAGCAAGACCGCTATTTTGTGTTTGATTGATTTTTCATCTATTTGGTGGTCTATTTTTCTTGATCGAGCCGTCCTGATTGCTTGGGTTGCAACAACCGTTTAGCACCTTATACCCTAGTGGTCGGGCCGCTCATCAAAATGGCACCGTTGCCGGGGAGCACGGCTTAGTAGTCGATTTTTGAGTTATTCCGCGGTTTTTTCTTTTCGCGGCTTTTTGTATAGCTTTCTGCATATATTTTTCTGACATTTTTATAATAATTTGGTGTGTGACACTTGCTTTCTTTCTTGTGAGGGCCCGAGGACCGCGGAGGCGACTTTCGAGGAGCCAGCGCAACCGCAGGATTCAGAGGCGGCTCCTTTCTACACGGAGCCGCAGGAGAGAGCGAGAGAGGAGCTGAGTGAGGGAGGAGTCTAGTTTAGGATTTATTTCCCGCACATTTGGATTATTGTAATAATACAGGTACACTCAGAGACTTGAACTTCCAGGGTCTGTTTCGCCGAGCACCGGTGTGCTCGGGGGACCCTTTAGACTAGTTCAGATTTTTCGCGGTTTTTCGCGGTTTTAGCTTTTTAACTGCCTTTTATGATTTTCCGCGGTTTTTCTCGAGCCCCTAGATTTAGGATTTTTTTCTTGACTATGCCGTAATTAGTAGGATCCCCATACTTATTTGCTTGCCTATTCCTATAGAAAGATAATTGGACCTACTAATAATTCACTAATAAAAATAGCTTAGTCGCTTTCCTGAGAGCCTACGTGCCGCGAGCCTGCCCCGTCAAGCGCTACTCCTGAACTCGACCTGTCGAGACGAGGAGGGGTGGGTCTAGACCGGACTCTTTAGTCGAGGGCGAGTGACTGAGCTAGACGGTTCTGTCGAGTAGAAATTGCCTGTTTAGGACTCGGTTTTCACCGCTGCACCATATAGGTAGTTTCTTTTCAGTCTTTACATTTATGCGCGAATCATCTTGCATGTAGACTGCTGGAGTCAGGTACGTATCTCTATCTCTGCATGCATCATTGATTTATCACGCATCGGCTTTTTCATCTTCTCCCCCCTATTTTTGACTTAATAACCAGGAGAACCGAAAAATTCGTTAGGCGTCTTTACTTGCATTAAAAACATCTAAAAACAAAAACAATAAAATCGAGACTGCTAATCATACTTGACCTAAAAGACACTTCACTGAAAATCTGTCTTGGAGAGAGTAACCCCCTCCTTGTTTGGTTTGGATGAGCGAGAGAGTGACCCGCACATTAGGATAGAGCCTCCGATCTTTCTTGACTGATTACCGGCTTTCAGTACGGGACAGTCAGTTGAGAAATATCTGGATATCTATTTACCTCACGTAATCGCTCTGATAGACTGAATGATCACCTAAAATAAAATCGACAAGATAATTGACCGATCCCTTTCGGTCTTCAGCTTTGTGTGCGTAGGTGAATTGGGGGTTTGCTTGTTCATCTTGTGTGATTGCCAGATCCCTTCGATCTTTCCCACCCTCACTCCCTTCAGTCTCCCTCTTCTTCTCCTTTACCCCTGGATGATGGATCCACCTCACTTCGAGCTGACTCTTACGGCTTCTTCTCCATCTTCTGACCATTACTCCAGTCCACCTTCCAGGGAGGTCGGATCTCCGACCAGCCTCCCGCTCCCTCCCTCCCTTTCATCTCACTACTCTGGGCATGCTGTGCTAGATGTCCGAGGATTCCAGCTAGAGCAGATGTGAGATCCGGACGATGCTATTTCTGATTTGAGAGCGCACTCCGTTGGTGACCAGAGAGAGTAGTGGAGATCAACAAACATATCCTATTCCAGAAGGATGGAGGAGCATATAGCACAGGGAGCTGAGTCCGCTTCTACTTTACGTCCATTCGTCTTAGAGATGGATTATATTCAGCGAGTGCCGACATTTTCAGGAGAAGCGCACGAGGAGCCGTATCTTCACCTGTCCGCATTCGAGGAGTTTTGTAGAGCACAGAGATATTCAGATATCACGACAGAAGAGCTTATGACTAGGACCTTCCCCTTCACACTTCAGGACAGAGCCATGAGATGGCACCGCCGATTGGGGAGGACATTCGATACGTAGGGAGATCTACGCCGAGAGTTTCTACAGAGATACTTCCGTCCACGTAGAGCAGATTTCATGCGGTCTTTGATCACCGATTTCTCAGTAGACCCCCAGGAGCCATTGCACGAGGCTTGGCCGAGGTTTCTTGACCTCTTGAGGAGATTTCCTGAGCACGGACTTCCACTGACAGACTTGATAGAGATCTCCATGTGGGGATGACCGCAGGGCAGATAGCACTGGTGATTACCACATGTGGCGGTTCACACCGCAGTTCGGACATTCACTTACTGGACACCATCTCGAGTTTACTTTCACAGAGATCTTCTTCACGAGATGTCGTAGTCAGGACAACACATGTGGACGATGTTGTACCAGTGAGGTGTGTTACTTTACATGATGAGTCAGCTTCTACACACCAGCCCGAGGACTTGGAGCAGACAACACCACTGACAGAGGATATGACTGCCATAGCAGAGGTTCGGACCCAGAGTCTACTTGAATTCCCGTTGGTCTTCCAACTGGAGTTCGAGTCAGCCCCAGAGTTCCCAGTTCACGAGTCTTGGATATCAGACCTTCTAATACTCCAGGAACCGGAGGAGCCCCCGCTTTTGCAGACATTGATTCAGACACTTCATATTCCAGTCCTGGAGGAGTCAGCTTCCTTTCTGCAGAGATACTTCTTGAATGCAGACAGCTACCAGGACTCAGCCGCATACACTTTGCCAGCTTCCGTAGTGTGTACTAGTACCTTCTCCTGCTTCCAGATTGCCGATAGCTACACTTCCGATGATGATGCAGCCTGGTGCACCGAATGGATACTTGATAGCACTGCAGATGCCCATCTAGATCCTGATCCTCTTCTTGTCACTCCTGATCTCGCATCTCTCCCCGAGGGTTATCTGCGGGAGGATACCACATTCGATGAGTACTCGGTTTCACCTACTGAGAGTGTTTCCGGTCTGGCGGAACACGAAACCGAGTCTTTAGATCATTCTGATTCTGAGTCTTCTCACCTTGACGACCATCGCGAGGATGAGACCATTTTGGAGATATTCGATGATTTGCCCGATCTGATTCTATTTCATGCATCGGATATCAGTCTGCTTAGAGAGTCTCCTGATCTTGATTGTCCACACCTGTTTGAGACACTAATTGACGTGGAGGATTCTATTACTGATCCATCCTTCTCCACGTTTGATTTCTTCGGCTCCACACTCTCACTCCAATCTGACCTAGAGCCGCTGATTTCTTTTGTGCCACCGGATCCCGATCACTTATTTCTACATCACTGGCCAGTAGCAGACACCCGCTTGATTGCATACCTGGGTGTCTTTTTTTACACTGTTGAGTTCGTCGCAGTTCCCATACCGAGGGTGTGACGATAGTACGGCATTCGACTTACCGATGTCGTCCTGAACCTTGATACTGCATTATCCTAGCCTTTGCGCCCAGCTAGGGGCGTAAAATCTAGCGCTTGTTGAGAGGCACCTCAACATTGTACTCTTTTGTATATACGTGTTTTGTCTTAGTTTTATCTTTCTGTCTTCCGTTATTATTTTCACCCCAGGTCTCGCCTAGGATTATCTGTGCTATACTTAGGATATTCCTCATCCTAAGTATAGGGGGGTGGAAACACTGGGTTGTTCATTCGTTCTGTTTTCTGTTTCATCACTTCTGTTGTGTTTCCTATACTTAAGGTGCTTCACCTTAAGTATAGGGGGAGTGATGCCCCTCCACCTTGCATATATGTGTCGATTTTCTTCCTGTCTTGCTACCCCTGTTTTGCTGCCTATACATAGGGATATTTCACCCTAAGTATAGGGGGGGTAGACCCTGTATATTCTTCACTCGGATTTCCCTTTGTGTACAGCCTGCTATACTTAGGATTCTTTGATCCTAAGTATAGGGGGAAACCACCGAGTTCTCCTAATTCTATTCATTCATTCATTCATCTCTATATTTAGCCATTCATTTTCACTTCCCTTTTACTAAGCACGAGTTATGTCTTCTTCATCGCTCTTGATCACTCCGAGGACATTATTCATTCTAAGTATAGGGGGGTGCGTATATATTTCATATATACTTTAGCCATAACTCGTACTTTGTGTGAGTGTGTTAATAAATAAAATGGCTAAAAACCCTAAAAAACCACAGAAATTAAAACTTTTTCCTGTAAATAATCATTCTTTTATTGCACATACATAGCTAGTGTACAAAATTATTTTTGTAAAAATGTTTTCAAAAAATTATTGTGTAAAATTTGTGTAAATATTTTCTTATCAAAATTATGTATATAGTACAAAATTTTTCCAAAATGTTTTGAAAATCAAAAGTTTGCAAAAATCTTGTGTAAATGTTTGTAAATACTTTTGCAAAACTTGCACTGCATACATCCATCCATTCATGATTTCAAAACATTTTTCAAAAATTTTGCACGATTGTAGATATGTGTAAATAGCATCTTTGTGTATATATGTATATAGTTTTTCCTGGATGATAGTTGACATTTAAACTAATCCTGGAATTAAATTGAGAAATGGAGCTTGATTATGATCTTAATCCACCTAATTCTAAGAGGAACCTTATATGGCTTAGGGTTAAGGCTTTTTCAGGTCCATAAGGACTTAATTCTTTGAGTCCACTAGGCTATGAGCATATGTCATCTTGATGAGCCTAAGTAGAGCACTTAACAACACACGCATGACTCTTAGAGACAATGGCTTGACTTGTACCAGCACTTTACACATAGCTCTCCACGGATGAGGTGGTGAGGAGGCAGTTTCCTTTGGCTTGGGGTAGCATATGAGGGTAGTACTTCTAGGCGGAACCTCTCTTCTTCTTCTAGTGAAGGAAGTGCGTCTCAACTTGGTCTAGTGGTGATGAAGGCTAAAGACAGAAGCTGTGGGTTGCAATAAAGCTTCAAAAGAGGGATAGTCTACTGGCTCAAGAGGAAATTACTTGTATATATGCTGCACCATGTAGATATGTTGTATAGAGACACTTGAAAAAAAATGCAAAATGCAAAAAGAACTCCAAAAAAGTGGTGGGTCGGATTGAAAATTTAATAACCCCACCAGAGTGTATATAGTCAAATAAAGCAAAAGCTTATGGTATCCATGTTACATCTCATGAAGCTTGCAGCGGGAGACTTAGCTATACTGGCTGAGCTTCCAAAAGTCTATACTTCTTCCCCCTCTTCTTGAACCGGTTGCACTTGAACTTAGAAGAGAATACCCCGCTTCTCGAGGAAAGAGTTGCTAGACCGAGGCATTAGAGTTACCAGGTTGAGGGAGGTTGTTTCTTTGTTACTTCTGAGGTGCGGAGCTACATATCACTTACACTGCATGGAAAGATTCATAGTCATTAGAGTTTGTGTATGTAGACTTGTTCTGATCTGGTTTATTGAGGAGTCTTGTCCATAGATTGGTGGAACTTAAAGGCTGATGAGTTTTAAGCTTAAGTCTAAATAAGGTTCCGACACATTAATAATCCAAAGATCTGATCGAGCTCCATAACTCAATTTAATGAAGGAAAGTTCAATATTCAACCTTGATCCATGTATATTCCCCTCCTTTTCTTTTTCTTTCTTTCTTTTTCACTTCTTTTTCAAATAAGTGTTTGCTAAGGGACTAGCAAAGTTAAGTATAGGGGGGTGATGAATACCCATTCATCACTCTTTATTCTTATATTTTAGCTACAAAAACCTTTGCAAATGCATGTATATTCATGTAAATACAAATAATTATCAAAAGCATGCATTGTATAAAGTTTAATAATTAGCATGTTTTTGTGAAAAAATAAAAGAATAAAGATTAAAAAGAAAAAGAGGGAAATAATTAGAATAAATTTTGAGCAACCTAACCCAAGGGAGGGCTCAGCATGGGCCTGACCGCATAAAAACCAAAGTAGAGGGAGATAGGGGCTCATGGGTGTGAATATTTATGTAAATAAAATAAAAGTATTTTCCTCACAAAAATAGACTCAAAATGGCTTGTAAATACTTATATATATTTATAAATATAAAAATCAAAATAAAAATAGAAAAATTAAAAATAAAACAAAAACATCACTCATGTACATAGTCACCATGTATATAGCCCATTCATCTTATATTTATTTTACCCTATAAATACATAAAATTAATTTCCAAAAATTTTGTAAATATTCCGTCTTTTATGTTGTAAATAAATTAAATAAAAACAATTAAAACAAAATCAAAACAAAAAGAACAAAAATAAAAACACAAAATATATTGTAAATATACACGTATACACATGTACATATATATTTATTTCACCCCTGTATATATATAGTAAAAATAAAATAAAAATACCCTTTTATTCCTAATATTATACTATAAATAAATAAAATACAAAATTAAAATAAAATGTACAAAAATAAACAATTAAAAATCAAAAATCAAAAATACATATTGTATATACCTATATAAAATAATAATATTTTGTAAATACCTAAAATATATTTCAAAAAATAATTAAAAATCACAAAAAATAGAAAAAATAAAATAAATATTTTTTCATGTTTTCAGTTTTTATTGATTCGATCATTTTCTATCACCAAATAAATAATCAAATAAATGGAATTTGGCGGATTCTAATTGGTCCACGGGGGTTTGTTGACCCCGGTCAACTCCCCCCCCCCGCGGACCCCCTCCTTGCGGATCCGAGTGCCTGACCCAAATTCTCGATTTATTTCCCGCTCGATTCGTCAACCATTTCACCTAACCCTGGGCTCCGATTGATCAGCTCACATCCGAGACCCTCGCTCGGGGTGGGTTCTAGGGATCCGAGCTCCATTTTTCACTGCCCGACCCTTTCTTCTCAGATCCCTGAGCATATAAAAGTTCTCCTCCGGCGACCTTTTTCCGCATCTTTGGATCTCTCCCTCGTCTCCTGTGACCTCCTCTGGTGAGCCTGTGTGACAGTCGTGCCTGCCGGAGTAGCAGCGAGGCCCGGGAAGCCGGAGCCACTGATCCGGTGGTTTTCACGCCGTGCGCTGCCGCGAGCGTGCCCAGCCTCGGGGAGACGACGCCCCCTTGCAGGCAATGACCCCGGAGCTTCTTGAGCTCCAGCCCAGTCGACAGCATCCACCAGGTAACCTTTTTAGGCCATAGATTAGCGTAGTTTCGAGTTTTTCCGATTCAGTAGTTTAGCTTCGCCGCCTCCGCCCTTCACTTACGTCCATCCGTTCACCCATCCGACACCGCCACCACCTTCGCCAGACTTCTCCGCACATTCTTCGTTCATCTACCCAACCCTGACTCGCCCCTGGAGTAGGGGACTTCGGTCCTCTTCCTCCGCCGCTCGCCGGAGGACCTTCGCCTCGCCGCACCAGCCACCCATTTCTCGCTTTGACGGGTCGAGGCAGTTTGCCCTCGACCCAGCTCTCTTCCTGTGTAGGTATCGGACCTACTCAACCTCATCTGGAGGTCAAACTTCAGACCACAGGATCTTCAGGCCACCGCCGTCGCGGGGCCATTCTGGTGGTTCTCTGACTCATCGTAGGCCGCCATCGGGCCGGTGAAACTCGCCGGCCAACTGTTCTTCCTCGATCCTCCTCGACATCCGATCATCCTCCCGCTGCAGTTCCATCTGGGCCGTCCATTCCAGGAGCAGAAGCCACCGTCAGATACGTGGGGGATTGATCCCAGTCGTTCGATGCACGAGGGTTAGCCACCTGCGCCCTACACCGTTCGATCCCCCACGTGGCGAAACCCCCGCCGTCGGATTCGCCCTAGGAGCTCAGCTGTGGAGCGCCCGTTGTTCGCCACGTCAGATGCTCCACGTGGCATCCATCCAGCCGCTCCATTAATAAATGGTAAATTACCCTTAGCCCCCCTCTGTTATTTTGTTTGTATTTAGTCCTGTAATTACGTAGTATAGTTGTTTGGTTTTTGGGATATTTGCATAGAGACCCTTGCGCTTGGTTTTATTTGCTGATATACCCTGTGTGTGATCTGACACGTGCATCGACACGTGACTTTTTGGGTTATTTGCATTATATGCCCTTGTAGTTCTGGATGTTATGAGTTGAATGAAAATTTTTGGAATATTGCATTTATACCCCTGTGCGTAGAAGTAATTGTGCATGTGCGCTAATATTTGCGTTATTTGCAGATAAGCCCCTGGGCTTTTGGTACATGTTACAAATAGCCCTCGGAACTTATTTTTATTACATTTGGGTCCCTGAGTGCCCCATACACGTGCTTGGCACGTGATTTCTTGGGTATTTTGCAACAGACCCCCCAGGACTCCTGATATTTGTGTTTTGGTCCATGTGTATTGTGCCCTTGTGTGTGATTTCAATAAAATAGCAAATCAACTCCAAATTTGATGAAATTGGATACTGGCTCCTGCCATAGTGTAAAATTTCGAGGAGTTTTGGAGACATTTCTGAGTTGATTTGATATTTTTAAAAATTCAAAAACCTCTATTTTCTTCACTGTCTAACTTTAAAAATCACAAAAAAATATTAAACTGCTCTAAAAACCCAAAAAACTTATTTACTGTTAGTCTTTGCTTGCTTGATTTTCTAGCCAATTTTGGCTATCTTTCATTACTTAAAACACCTAAAAATTGAAAAACACTCAAAATCTTATAAAAATTATAATAAATAAATTAAAATTCCAAAAATAATAATCTAGGTGCCTAAATTTTCCTTGTTTTATTCTCTTTACAGGAAAATTACCTTCCAGCTAATTTGGGGCTTCTAGATATTTTATCTAGGTCCTTTTAGCTCGGCTGGATAGTTCCTACAGTTTCAGTCACTGTTTGATTTTTAGAAAATAAAATAAATATCAGAAAAATCCCAAAAATTCACCCAAAAATACTAAAAATTATAAAACACATAAAATATTTTTGTCAGATTTTTGGTTGATTTTTAGTTATTAAATAAATTGTTGAAGTGTGTTTTTCTTAATTTTTATTATTTTCTTAATTCTTAAAAATCCAAAAAAAATATAAAAAGACTTAAAAACACCACCAAAATACCTTCTCTTTTCTTCTGATTGACTACTTCGTAGGTCGTAAGGCCAATCCGTGCTCCTTGTGTTCGACCCTGGTCGCTATACCAGGTTAAATTAATAGCAAGACCGCTATTTTGTGTTTGATTGATTTTTCATCTATTTGGTGGTCTATTTTCTTGACCGAGCCGTCCTGATCGCTTGGGTCGCAACGACCGTTTAGCACCTCCGCTCATCACTTCTCCATGATGGAGCCCCCCCCCCCCCCCCCCCCCGCTTCCCGCGTCGATGCTGCTTCTTGCGCCCGATGCTGCTCCCAGCCCCCCGTCTCCGGTGGATGGAGCCCCCCTGCTTCCCCTATCGGGATTTTTTTCTATTCTTTTTTTATTATGTTGGTTAATCCTAACCGTTCGATGGTAAATTGGTTAATTTAACTCAAGACTAGCGCAAGTAACTGACTTAAATATAGTTAAAATTGACAATAGGGTTTGTTGGATAAGCGGAAGCAGTTTACCGGGTTGAGGGAGGAATTATGATGTTTGAAAGGTCGTAGAGGTAATTGGAAAAGATTATAGGGTCTGTCGGGTAAAAATCCCTTTTCTCTAATGGGCTATTCGGATTCTTCAGCTAAGCATGCATCTTTATTCACTGCTAGAGTGAAAGGTGATCTTTCCATATCCATTATTAACCACTACCATGGTCATTCAGAGGAGCGATTGACCAAGTACGATCGGTGTCTGGAGTAGCAGTACGAAGGAGTCCAGGTCCATGATAATTAAGTCCATTGTGAATTTCATACCTTGGACCCTTACTATAATGTCTTCCAACACTCCATGTGGTCACCTAACAGATTGATAAACAAACTGAAGTATCAATCTTGTTGGTTGGAGAAGATCAATTCCCAAATTCCTTGACTAAGGAAGTGGCAAGGAGGTTGATAGAAGAATTGCTATCAAGAAGAGTGTGATCAAATATCTGATTGAATATTTCACATGAGATCAAAAGGGCTCCATCGTCTTTCTTCTTCTGTGGTATTTTACTGATCGTGTTGATGCTTCTCAGCTCGGCTGCATCGATTCTTGGTGGGATGAATCTTAGATGTACATGCCTCCTTTAGGCCCCTTTTTAATATTTGGCATGTATTCCATGTCTTGAAATAGTGTCATGTCATCTCAAGCATGATTGGTGAGTTCTAAATCACCCTTGTTAATTCTCACAAATTAAACGGGTCAACTGTGTCGTAGTCGGGTAATAGGGATCAATCAATACATAATCACAAAATATTTAATCCAATTATATTTGAGTAGTTTTATGTTTATTTATCCTAGGCAAGCCCAGGGGTCAAACTCAAGGAAGCAAATGAACAACCTAGGTTAATGTCTATCAATGTTAACCTACGGTTTTTGAGCTGGGTTTTTTGGTATTTTTGATGCAATTAATAGATGCAAATGCGAATGTGGCCAAATATAAAGACTAAAATGTGATTTTCAATTAAACAGAGTTCGGAAATTATGAAACTTGACTAAGAAATGAATAATGATGAAATGAATGCACTATAAAGTTTTTGGAATTTTCTGATGCAATATGAATATTTAATGAATTAAGTGGTGCATGTAGTGTGAATCACAAAATTAATTATTATAAATATTAAACCTATTTTTTTTAGGAAATTAAATTATCCAAGATATATCACTAGGTGATCTATCTCAGAAAAATACTAAAACTAAAAATGTGAGATTAAATACATATTAAAAATTAATTATTGAAATATACAAAATGTTTTTTACAGAGCAAAATGATGCAAATAAATGCAATTCTTTTTTGGCACAATCTGGAGTACAACTAGATATGGCAAATATGATTTTTGCAATTTTTAGAGCTATGGTTGATTTATATAAATTTTAGAGAAGAAATGGGTAAAATATGCAATTCTTCACCAAAATAGTAGTAATTAATTAACAATAGATGTTAAAAACAAAGAGAACATGCCATAGTGTATAGAAATATGTTAAGAATAAAGTGCATATTTTTCATAAATACAATGGTGTCAAATTGAGGTTTAAAATAAAAGAATATAGGGTTCTCAGTACGAATTACAATAATAAAATGAAAGAAAAATGCAAAAGAGGGACCTAAGAATAATTACCAAAACCTTTGGGGGATAGGTCGTAAATGGTCCAAGGTTGCACGTTCATGGCACATTCCCCTGGTGGCTAGAGTTGGAGTGAATTAATCGATTCTTCCCATGCTTCCTTGCAATGTTCCCTCCTCGCATCTATGCCTCATGTGGGGAGGGCCTCGGGCTTCGTGCCCAGTGGCTGACGGAGCGTGGGTAGATGAGGGTGGATGTAGGTGGGCGATGACAACTGACACACGGTCAATGGTCGATAAGGAAGAAGCATGTCATGGTTGTGGTCAACATTGCTGCGGCGGAGAAGCTGGCGGTTAGGAAAAGTATCCAACCCTTTGGATGTCGAAGAGGCTTTGTGTCGAGGTCATATCTGCTTTGTTAACGGAGGATGATGAGGAGCTCATGAAGATGATAGAATCATGGTCGAAGCCTCTGTACGAGATGGTGAAGAAGGCAATAGAGGTTGATGAATCCATGATTCCCTAACATTTCTGTCGCATTTTGTCTTAAAACCCTTAACAAATATAAGTAAATGTCCATTGATTCCAATTTTTATCAAAACCCCATTCATGAATAAGAATGTACTTTTATGCATCAAAACATGTAAATAAATAAAAGAATAAAATAAAGAAAAGAAAAGGAGGTATATTGTAAATATGTATATATGTACAATGTGATTTATAAAATATAAATATAGTTGTAAGATATATTTATATTACATAATCCTGGAGACCAGGTCAGCTTGGATTGATGGACAAACAAACAAGTAGGGGGAGATAAGGAAAGATAATCATAAAAAAATAATTAAAGATGCACTCCGCATATTCTTCATTATTTATCAAATAAATATCAAATCATCATTGATTTTTAATTAATTCATATGTGCATATTCTTCACCAAACTATTTTTTGAATTATTTTTAAAAATGTATATAAAAATATAAAAATAAGTAAAAATATCATCTTGCATATATGCCAAGAAATCCAACTTTTTAATTGTCAAATTCTCAACTTCCGAACACCATAACTTTCTCATACGAACTCTAATTTCACTGTACTCACCTTTAAAGTTCATAAAATAACATTATCTAATTAATGGATGTGATTTCACTAAGATCGGAGTCCGTTTGCAAAATGTCGGTTTTGGGACCTAATGACAACAGTGTTTCTCGACTATTTATTTTATTTAGAACACATTATTTATAATTTTATTAATTTTATAATTTTCAATTATATTTGTGATCTTGTACGTTAACCATTATTTATTTCTGATTTTTTGGAGCTTATTTATTATTTTAATTAAATCGAAATCCCTAATTTGTAGATGAAATTGAACTACATAACTTATACCAGTATCTATTAATATATCTAAACTAATTTATTAAAATAGAAAATTTCATAAAGACTTTATTTATTATTCTAATAATTATGAAAAAAATAAAATTGATAAGTAATTATTTATTTATTTAAGTAAAAATACAAACCTACTTATTAAGTATTATTTATACCTATTTATTAATATTATATTTATATTTCATACAATATTTATTATTTATATAAGGTAATTATACCATAATTTAGATAATTTAATTATCTAGACTTTTCATTTTTATACCTATTTAAAAGAAAATCATTTACTATTTAGTACCTAATTTATATTAAATTTAACATCTGGCCAACCAGGAGCTGACACGTGTCAGCACCTCGTTCTTCTTCTTCAAGAACTCAGCAGTTGGAGTTCTGTTCCAACGCCCGTTCTTCACCGATTTATCCCGCGCCATTTCTAACCCCTTCACTCGATCCTACCACTCCATATTCTCCTCCTAACAACCCTGACACACACCTACCCTTAGATCTATCCAAACCTCCTTCCATTTCACTTACAAAAGCCCCTAATCTTCACACGAGCCAACTAACTCTCCAACCATCTCTGAACCCCCAGTTTCAGTGGCCGACCTCCTACCTTCCTAGGTGCAAGCTTGTCCTTGCATCACGCCATCGCACGTGTAGAGCTCCAGGAAAGCCACCCTGTCGAGCGAAGACCAGAAGGTCCTATAGCTTCTATTCCTTGGTAATCCTCCATATTCTTCCAATTCTTTCTCGAAATCCATCTATCACTTAGATCATTTAATCGCATCATTAGAAATTCTAATCATCAGGCTTAGATGCTATCACATTCAACCCTCAAATCTGTTTTGATTCATTCCAAAACTCCTTCGCATTTTTCACACTTCCACTATTTCACATTCGCTGGAAACATATTCTTATCTTGCAAATCACTAATTTCTTAGGCGATTCTCAAGCGAATCGAGCATATAAATCATCGTTTGCAGGTCACTCCTTGATTTGGAGCAAAACCACATCTCCCTCCTGGCCCTGCCTGAGGCCCTAGATCACCGTTGACCTCCGAAGATAAATCAGAGAAGGGAGCATCATCATTATCTGCGTAGCAGGAGGAAGAACAACAAGAATAACCTAGGTGTTACAGGCTTCCAACACGTGTTCATCACCAATGGCCTAGATCAAACCTCATGATCTAATCCGAGCCGTTCAGAGTGAAACGGTGAAAAAATTGCATCATAAATCCAACAAGCTTCCAGTATTCACACGAGCTCCTAAGGTTTCCAAAATTGCATTTCGGTACCTGCGCAGGGACCCAAATGTGATAACCTTTATTTTCTTTAAATTTTGGTCCCTTACCAAGGAGTGAACTACCGAACTCTTTATATTTTTCTTGCTTTTATACACTGGACTGTAGGGTTGTTTTAGACCTGTTTTGTCACTATTTCGAGACGATTTTCTTGGGGTAGCTATATAACCACCCTAGATTTATTTCGAGTCAACTTTTTTGGAATTTAGTCGTGATTTCATCTAGATTTTATTCTTCGTAATTCAACTCCGTCTCAAGTTTGTTTCAAGTGCTTTTCGAGCCCGTTACTCGAGCGACCTACCTATATATAGTATCACCTATATTCTACATATTTTTCACATACTATATTGTAGGTAAAACGTTTGAAAAATATCACTTTGGAAAATAAATAAAATTTTAATAAATATAAAATCAAATAAAAATTTCAAAATTAAAAACATATATAAAAAATATTTATCACTTTCTTATTTCCTTCGAGAAGAAGTAAAAAATCACAAAAATTCCCTTTTCCCTCAAAAATAGAAATATTTCTATTCTGCCTTCTTGAATTTGACCGAGGCACACTTACCTGGTAAAATAAAATAGTGTAAGATAAAATAGGAGCGAAGCCATATTATTCACTTCATTGTTCCCTCTCTCTCTCTCTCCCCTATTTTATCGATCTTTGTTTTATTAACTAGGGTTTGGATTCAGAGAAATTTCTACACCAACATCGACATCTTATCGCTCTCGAAACCTTAGTTATCAAAATAGCATCGTTGCTGGGGATTTTTCTTTTCATCAATTTTTTTATTTTTTATTTTTTTCTAAGATGTCTTTACAGGCCTTGACACTAAACCAGATCATGGATATGTTGAGCACACTCCAGACCACACATAGGGCATAGATGGAGCAGGTTAACCATCATCTCGATGAGTTGACCGTGCCCAAGACCACTCTCACAGCCCAGCCTCAGATAAATCCGAACAATAAGAGGATGCATTAAGATCTGGTAGGCACCACCACTACAGGTACGATCTCTTTTCCATATTTTTTATCTAACTTCATTCGTCTCATGAGCAGTAGATCACCACAAGCACCTGATAGAGTAGAGGAGAGGGCACATGATGAGGAGTGAGAGCCAATCCATGATGATCTTAATCACACACATTCTGACGCTGAGGAGGAGGACCACCATGATGATTAGTTTGAGGATTAGAGAGAGGGGAGCCATGCAGAGACAATTGACATGGACACAAGCAAGTTAGACGATGATATCATGCCAGACCATGCAGATACTCCCGATGCAGATTTTTCTTCCCCTATTTTAGAGAGTTCTGTACATACTTCTGAAACACTCGATGTACGTGCTGATTCCACAATTGATTTAAATGAAGATGTTGATTTTGTCATTCCTGAGATTATTCCTTTCCTTGATGCCTTGTTTGGAAAAGGAAAGAAAAATACCAAAAAGAATGTTGTCACTCCAGAGATCGAGCGGTTAATGAAAGATCACATCTTTCTTAAGATCCCACTTCATGATGGCTTGGAGCATTTTCCGACGCTCAAGAATTTGTTGAAGAATAGATGTACCATGTGTAGGAAAAAGAGATCACGCACAGAGAATCATGTTTTGACCAAGGCCACATCATGCTCTGTACAGAACAAATTGTCTAAGAAGCAGAAGGATTCAGGAGCACATTATGTCAAATACGAGATTGCCCATGCAGCATTTGATTGCACTCTATTAGATAACGATTACTCGATAAATTTTATACCATCTTGTTTACTTGACACGCTCGAGTTAGGTCCACTTTACAAATCCCACGTGATCCTTCAGTTTGCTGATAGATCTGTAAAGAGACCTAGGGGCGTATTGAGAAACGTTCTCGTGACCGTGCATGGCCAGCAGTTCCCAATGGACTTTACTGTCTTGGACATGGATTACCCTACACAGTTGCACCTTACCCCAATCATTCTTGGGAGGCCTTTCTTAGAGACCGCGAAGCCTCTCTTCGATTAAGATACAAGGAAGGTATCTTTTTGTACCGAGGGCGAGAAGGTACATATAGAGATGGCGAGAGAATTACACATCCAGTGCCATATTTACATCCAATTCATATATCTTGAGCTCTTTAGCCACCTGTGATTACATGGATGAGGTTCACCTTGACAACCATGAGAGGTATTGAGTAGAGACCCAAGATTTCCTAGCAGAGGATGGGTCAGATACTACTATTGGCGGTTCTTCTGATGGTACTTTATATTTCAGTATGGATGATGGTGAGAAGATGGAGCAGATACCTGAGGATTTTATTGCAGATATTTCAGATTCAGAGAGTTTACACGATTCCTCCACTTCAGATGATCTAGAGATCGAGTTTCATTTTGCTGAGTTATTTTCCTCGAGTCATTCTGAGGATGAGCATAGTAGCGACTCGGATGATACTATAGACATCTTCTGTCGTCCGACTGAAGGATATGGTTAATCCTCAAGCGCATCACGGAAGCGTGAGCGTCGTACCGAATACGATGAAGAATGACTAGTTGCACTAGTTGTTCTATGCAACGAAAATTATTTTTTTTATGCGACGAAACCACATGATCCAAGATCACTTCTGGGATCTTTTCGTCTAAACCACAAACAAGTATTAGGATTACCTCTTGAAGCGTGGTTGCGATCAAGTCTCTAAACGAATAGACCTCCTGTCTCAAGTCCGATCCAACAGAGGAGATCTTGCGAGCGCAGAGATGAACCGCATGCTTCTCGCAATCCATGTTGATGATCTAAGCAGCGGATCTCCTGATCTCGACACGCGAGATCCGACGTCTTCTTCACGAGCGAGGCGTACCGAAGGAGACTGAGATCAGACTAGCAAACGATCGAGCAGCATAACGACGACGCTGCGGCGATGGAGAATCTCTCTATGGCATCCATGAGAGGAGGAGAGAGGGCTGACGTGTAGAGAGAAAGAGAGAGAGAGAGAGAGAGAGAGAGAGAGAGAGAGATGCTTCAAAAGCATTGTGCAATGCCTCTCCTTTTATAATATTTTGGGATCCATGGGTCTCAATACATGGGACAACACAAATCCAATGGCTCTCATTGATTGTGTTTCTTTCAATGGCTAAGATTTGTGTTGGTAAAACCAACAATAATTAATTTAATCGAGATTAAATATATATTGATAAATCAATACAAATTAATCTCAAATTAAATCAAACAAATATGGTGATAATGGGAAAGAGAGAGTGCCTCCTTCCATATACATGGAGTGGACGGCCACCCTTTCCTAATAGGAATAGGTGGTCGCCCCTCCTATTGGAAGGAGCATCTCAATGTAATCTCCCTTGATTACATTATTCCATGTATCTTCAATAATTACAACACCAATTGTTGTAAATTATTATACAAAAATGATTCATAATCATTTTGTGAATATTGCAATCTTGCCATTGAAAATTTGTGAATCATATTCACAACCCAAAATAAAATGTAAATTACATTTTCAATTTAATGTCCAATGTGAATCCAATTCATATCAACATTTAATTAACAAATGTAAATTAGAAATAGCTCTCTCTTATATATTATAAATCACATTTATAATATATATGACTAATATGGATATTGCCATACACATTATTCATATCCATGATAATTAAATCATATTTAATCATCTTGGATCTCTTTTCTCTTGTTCTCAAATAATATAAATCACATTCATATTATTCACATCTTTGATAATCAAATCAAATTTTAATTATCTAAGACAACTCTCTTTATAATATGAATAGAATTGATATTATCATTAAAATTAAATCACATTTAATTATCCATTTTCACGATGCTCGGATATATATCAACAACAGAATTATCCATGAACTCCTTCTAGGATAATGCGCTTTCTCCGCGAATACTTGGAGTTAAGGACATGGGATTGTATTGTTTCACGTATGGTGACTTGGATATTGAGATTGTATCTCAAATCCAGTTCGTGGGCCTCCCATAGATGCTTTATTAAATCAAGACCGCAAATCTAATCTTCTCATTGCATCTGAATAACATTCAGATCAATGTCCAACATTTGGACTAAGATCATATTACTTCTCTACCAAGAGGAGTCACTAAAATCGCGACCCGTTTCATCACTCACAGCGACATGGCTATACAATCGTTTACGATCACATCACCCTCAGTTATTCCCAATACCTGTACATCCTGCACACTGGAAGACTCAGACTAAACCCGAAGTATTGGATCAACTTTATACTGTATACTTCATGGTTTTATCAGTAAGTTTCTCATTCGATAATTGGGAGTTGGAATCGATCATATACTTTCCAAAAGAGAATATCATACCTAGGTCTTGATCATATACTTTCCAAAAGTATATATCAAAACTACAAATTCAGTCAAGCTTCCAAAGCGAGATGACCATGCGCACAGAATTTGATTCTTCCCAATATCTCACGAGTGAGCTCATGTCTTCCGGTTCAGTAACTGAACCTATATGATCCCTTTGAGAGATCGTATTACTCATATGCCCTTATATGCACACCAGCGCGCTGGTGTATAGACCTTGGTTAGGTCATCTACCTATTGGTCTGCCAAATGTACATACTCAAACATAGAGTAACACATCTATCTTCGGTCAGAGGTTGTATGCATGTATTGTGACAGCATACGATATAGGACTTTGGTTATCTCGATCTCGTTACGTCAACTCTTTGACCTAACTAATCTGACACCTCCGAATCTCTATTCCTATACAGAGGACCTGCATCAAGAGGTCGGCCAGATATCAGCCTTTAGAGATAATGTTTGCCATCTCCTACTCAGGCCTGAGATTATCTCTTAACAATCATTTGACGGTGCTTTGATGAGTCCTCAATCTAACTCTTTAGATATTCATCCAAGCACCAGCCTCTATTATTCAACAGTTGAATCAACAGCTGTATGGTCATCAAGATGGCCAAGGTACATTACCCTAATTGTACTAAGGGACCTATTATGCAAATTATTTATTTTTCATTTCAGATCAGGGAATGATACTTGCAATAACATTTATTGCATAATGGCTCGTCGTAGGCTCGCATGTCCAATAATCTCCCACTAGCCCAAAGAGCCATTAATGGGCTAATCATTTAAACCTGCACTCATGTGACAATCGTAGGCTATTAATAAAATAGCTAGGTAAGCTGATCAGTCACTCTGTTCCCGCGAGACTGCGCCAAGTCCTTTTACGTCACTTGCATATCCCCAGTAACAGTTTTCGCATCTAATGCGAATTTGCATCTTAAGCAACCAACACTCAATCTTGTTGGTTATAGTGTCCTTGACACTATAGCCTAATAATTATCATAATCAGTATTTCCATAATCCTTATCTGAATACCTTTATTCTTGGAGATCTCTATCTCCTAAGGTATCCACAGTTTAGACCTTTTAGATCTCTATCTATAAAGTCTTAAGTTTTTGAAGATAACATTTTGAGATCACTATCTCCAAATTCTTGATCTTCATGAAGATATTGTTATTACTGTAATAAAGTGTTTTCTCTATATATTAAGATTAGTAACAGTTTACTACTACCACTACATTGCAGATATCTGGCTTTTGTACACATCTAGCATACACTCTGCTTCTCGTAACTGATGCACAAGTGCAAGCAGTTCTAGCATTCACTTCCTCAACTCTTTGAGGTCCTATCCCTTTAGAAAGGTCAGTACCATATCTTATGGGATGGAAGCCTTTCTTTGATTTTTCCAGAAAATGGAATATGTCCAAAGTGAACCATTAATATGACAGTCCCAATACCCACTTCTCTATGCTTCCGAACATCTTCAGAACTAAGATCCAAGAGGTATCCTTGAGATCATATCTCATGTTATGGACCAACCAGATTATAAAACACTTATTATCATCCTTATATCATTCTAAATGATTAGCATATTATCTACATTTAGCATGGTGAACACAAATGACACTCCCACTAAGCTTCATAAGGCTCATCAAGATTCTATCTGAAATCATAACATTTATAATTTCATCAAATCTTATGTTCCGGCTACAAGAAGCTTATTTGAGTCCATAGATGGATTTCTTTAGCTTGCACATCTTGCTTTCCACAACCATGAAGCCCTGGGTCTACTTCATGTGAATATCCTTAGAGAGGTATTCGTAGAGGAATGCAATCTTGACTATCATCTCATACATAAAAAAAGTCAAGTTGTGTAGGTCAGGTTCCCTTTCTCTTGGTGATCCATTTACACCTTAATAGGTCTTATCCATATAGGTGGGATCCTTGAAGGTCCACATGCAACACTTGTATATGAAGTCTACTTTAGACTTTCATTGCTAAAATCAATCTTTCCATGTTATGATCCTCAGGAGTTTCATCACGTGAAGTCCGATCATTGTCAGACTTAACTGACACATGGAGTCCATCCTCAAACTCATTTGAAGAGGTATTAGTGTTTCATCTTTAATTGTCCTTTCAATTTCCAATTTCAGGAGCCCCATTATCTTCTCAAGAATAAATGAGTCCTACACTTCATTTTCATCATGATTCTCAAGAGTCTCAACTTCTAAGAATCACATTCTCAGAGATGAGATATTTTAAGAATCTCAAGGTCATAAAGTAGGTATCCAATATAATCCTTTATTTTCCTAATGAAGCATCACTCTCAAGTGCTTAATTCAAGCTTACTTGCATGGAATTACATTAAGGATATATAATGCAATCTCTACTACATATATGCCTGGAAACCAAGAGGAAATTATGCTAAAATTCATCATTGATCAAATCATGTCACACATGATCCAATTGTATCTCCCTGTAACTCTTATTGAGTCAAGATGTGTTAGGAGGATTGAGGTAGAAATGATATTCATATCTCCATAAGCTATTCTTTGAATTTATCTAGCAGGTATTTGCTACCTAGATTAGATCAAACTCATTTTATCTTCCTTCAAACCTTGATTCTAAACAAAAAATAATGAAATCTTTAAACATTTCAAAGGTTTCATAGATGAAGAGAAGAAAACTCATATCATACACAATCCTCAACAGATATCAGATTCAGAGAGTTTACACGATTCCTCCACTTCAGATGATCTAGAGATCGAGTTTCATTTAGCTGAGTTATTTTCCTCTAGTCATTCTGAGGATGAGCATAGTAGCGAGTCGGATGATATTATAGACATCTCCTGTCATCCGACTCTGGAGCATATTGAGAAGGTGGATAACCATATTGCAGACACATCTACCACCAGCACAGATCCCATTGCACATACAGATGAGGTTACAACAGAGCCAGATCCTACCTTACAAGAGCTGAAGATATTGCCACCAAACATGAAATATGCTCTCCTTGCGAGTCCACATTGACCTTTTCCGGTCATTATTAGCGCATCTTTGATCGAAGAGAAAGAATCTCATCTGATGGAGATTCTTGAAAGAAAACGCAAGGCTATTGGGTGGATTGTATCTGATCTCCGTGGGATAAATCCTACTTTGTGTTCTCATCATATCTATCTTGATCATGACAACAGACCTTCTAGAGAGTTTCAACGCTGGTTCAATCCGGCTTTACTAGATGTTGTCAGGAAAGAGATTACGAAATGGTGCGACTCAGGGTTTATTTATCCCATCTCCTTCTCTGAATGAGTTAGCCCATTACATGTTAACCTGAACAAGTCGGGAATGGTTGTGAATGAGAGTGGATGGTAGATTCTAAAGAGAGTAACCACGTCGTGGCGTTTGTGCATTGAATATAGGAAGTTGAATGCCGCGACGAAGAAGGACCACTTGCCTTTTCCTTTTATAGACCAAGTCATAGATAGGTTGGCGGGGAAGGAGTACGTCCGTTTCCTTGATGGTTACTCCAGATACAACCAGGTCAGTATTGCTCCTGAAGACCAGGAGAAGACCATCTTCACATGTTCTTTTGGTATGTACGCTATTTGACGGATGCCCTTTTGGATTTTGAAATTCCCCTGCTACTTTCCAGAGGTGTATGCTTGCCATTTTTGCAGACATGTTTGGCGATTTTATACATGTCTTTATGGATGATTTTTTGGTCTATGGTGAGTCCTTTGACGATTGTTTAGTGCACCTAGACCAGGTTCTTCAAAAATGTTGTGAGGTAGATCTTATCTTGTCATGGGAAAAGATACATTTTATGGATACACACGTATCATGTCGGGGCATGTCATCTCCAAGCGAGACATGGAGGTGGACCCTACCAAGGTGGATGTCATCAAGCGTCTCGAGCAACCTTCCAACATCAAGTATTTACGGTCTTTTTTGGGGCACGTTGACTTTTACAAACAATTAATTCAGGATTTTCCAAGATTGCCCGACCGTTAACTGAATTATCTGGAAAAGACATCGAGTTTTTGTTTGATGACAAATGTCTTCATGCCTTCCTCGCATTGAAAGAGATGATTATCAGTGCTCCTATCCTACAACCACCTGATTGGTCTCTTCCGTTTGAGATCATGACGGATGATTTAGATTTTGCAGTTGGGACTGTATTAGGACAGAGGAGGAATGGACTTCCTGTTTCTATCCACTATGCCATCCGGACTTTAGATGATGCTCAGTGTAATGACACAGTGACAGAAAAGGAAATGTTGGTAGTGGTATTTACATTGGATAAATTTAGATCTTATCTTCTTGGCTCCAAGATTACTATTTACACAGATCATTCAGCTTATCAGATTTTTGATGAAGAAGAAGGATGCCAAGGCACACATTCTTATATGGATTCTCTTACTTCAGGAGTTTGATTTGACATTAGAGACAAACATGGGGTAAATAATGTGGTAGCTGATCACCTCTCGCGATTACAGATAGAGCAACCTTCAGATTAGTACACGCGAGAGATTGTAGAGATATTTCCAGACGAAAGTATCTTTGTAGTTACCGAGCTTCCATGGTATGCAGATATAAAGAACTTTTTGGTTACATAGAAGAGTCCACAGGGTTGACCGAAGGACCGAGTCGACGAACTAGTTTCCGAGGCACGATCTTACCATTGGGAGCATCTGATTCTTTTTCGTAAGAAACCAGATTGTGTTTACAGGCGATGTATTCCTCAGGAGGAATACAATAGTGTCCTCACACTGTGACATTCCTTAGAGGCAGGGGTATATAACGATGTATTCCTCAAGAGGAATACAATAGTGTCCTAAATCTGTGCCATTCCTTAAATGCAAGGCGATATCATTTAGGGAAGAGGACAACGCAGAAGGTACTTCATAGTAGATTTTGGTGGCCGACTCTTACTAGAGATGCTTCCACATTCGTGAAGAGTTGCACGGATTGTCAGAGAGTAGTAGGGACAGTCAATGCAAGAGATGCGGTGCCTATGTAACCTTTTATTATTTGCTAGATGTTTTTGAAACATGGGACATAGATTTTATGAGACCTTTTCCTTCCAGTAGTGGCTTTGAGTACATTCTTATCATTGTGGATTATGTTAGTAGATGGGTGGAGGCTATGCTCGCACAAACCGCTGACAACAAGATAGCGTGCAGGTTCTAGAGGGAACATATTAATTCACGGTTCGGTATTCCACGTATTCTTATTTCAGATAGGGGTAGCCATTTCATTAATAAGGAGGTAAAAAAGCTAGTGAAGAACTATGGCATTGATCACATATAGCTTCTCCTTACCACCCACAGACGAACGGCATGGCTGAAGTTTCAAATAGGGAGGTGAAATTCGTTCTTCAGAAATTAGTACGACCGAATAGGAAGAATTGGTCATAGCTTTTAGACCAGGTTATTTGGGCATATCTTACTGCATATAAGACTCCCTTGGGTACTTCACCCTTCAGACTGATTTATGGGAAGCCATGCCATTTGCTCGTTGAGATCATGCACAAATATGAATGGGCTATTAAAGAGATTTCACTGGATGTGCAGAAAGCAGGAGCCAAGAGGAAGATGGATCTGAATGAGCTAGTAGAGATTCAAAATCGGGCATACCGGAACACCCTCATCTATAAGGATAAAGTAAAGAGATGGCATGATAGACATATTTTGCACAAGATCTTTGTTCCTAGGTAGAAAGTTTGGCTATTCAATGCACGATTTAGAACTTTTCCTGCCAAATTGAAGAGCAAGTGAGAAGGACCTTACATAGTCAGAACAATGCACGACAATGGAAGCATAGCTACATTAGATGTGTCACCTGGTGTAGAGTCATTCATGGTGAATGGGCAGATGTTGTAGCACTTCGCGGAGACTACTAATCATCTGGCCCGTGTTGGGGTGATCTACTTTGTACACGACTCTTGATTGCTTTTCCACTTCATTTAGTCCTGTGCAGAGACTTTTGAGCCATTCAATTTTTGGAGTACACTACCACCTGTACGTTCTTCGTAGACCGCAATCGTCCCATTTTTTGCTCGTCTTTTATGCTTAGGATACAAGATCCTAAGTATGGGGGGACCGATTTCATGTTGAGTAGCATTTTCGATTTTAGTCTTTTTATTTTTCTCTTGTATATACTTTCCTTTCCATAAATCACTAGTACCCAATTTTTGGACACATTCTTTTCTATACTTAGGATGCCTCATCCTAAGTATAGGGGGGACCAAGTGATTTCGTTTATCTCATTTTCTCTATTTATCTTGTTCCTTTGTTGTATATCATTCTCACTCGGTTGCCTTATTTTCTCTCTTCCATTATACTTTCGATGACTAGATCGTAAGTATAGGGGGGTGATTGACTTCACATTATTTATTCTGTTTCACCCACTTTTACTTAGCATGAGTTATGTCATCCTTTTTCTCTTTTGACGCTATGAGGACATAACATAAGCTAAATATAGGGGGTGCGTATATATTGTATATATACTTTTGTCCATAACTCGTCTTTTTATGTATTTTCTATATCTATAAAATCCATAAAAAGTGGGTGAGGGTTAATTTAAAATCCATCTATTTATGTATTTATTTATAAAATCCTTGTAAATAAGTAAAATGTGTTTAAAATATTTATTTAAAATTTTTAATTTAAAATACGTTTTTTTAAATTTGTGTAATACTTTTTTAAAACCTTATCTATTAAAATATGTGTAGAAATCATTTAATCCTTGTATAGTTATTTAATCTAAATAAAATATGGGTAATTTATTTTGTAAAATTCTTGTACATATACTTGTTTATAAAAAACTTAAAATCCATAAAAATACAAAGTTCTAAAATTCATAAAAATTACAAAAGCTTCAAAATCCATAAAATGCGTAAAATTCTTGTACTTCACAAAAAACATTGTTGCATTTGCACTCGCATTTTTCAGAATAAGTTTGATTTCTAGAACTAAAGAATGGGAGTAGTCTAAAGGATGGAGCTTGAGTATGGCCTTTCAATTTCATTGTAAGGAGCCTAATTAGGAACTAGAATTTAGACTCTTCAGGTCTTTGACATAAATCTTTGGGTTCAATAAGACCATATTCGAGAAATAAACTCTTATTTGCCTGAGTAGAACACTTGGTGTCATCCATACAACTCTTCATCTATGAACCAATTTTGGACACATGCACTTTGCACTTAGCTCTACTTGCATGGGGATGCGAAGGGCAATCCATCATGGTAGTATGTTTCTATACTTGTCTTTGCAACATTGATGTCTAAAGACAGGAGAGATTGGGGTTGCAATAGTCGCTTCAGATGAGGGAAGGATCTGTTGACACAATTTTTCTAAGACCTCAAAAAAGGGACGGAATAAAAGATGCAATATTCATCGAGGCACAAAAAGATGAATGCATTGCAAGAAAATTACAAAGACAAATTAAAAAAGAAGCCACAAAATACAAATACGACCACAATGGTCCAAGAATCCACCAAAACTTCCTGCACATCTTAGTGGAGACTTAGCTAACTGGCTGGGCTTCACAAGGAGATGCATCTACACTGGTCGCACCCCAGTTCTTTTCTCATTCTTCTACTTTCTCTCTATATTCGATTGTGGACATAGCAAGAACTGACCTCAAAAGGGAATACCTCCCTCCCCGAGGAAAGTGTAGCTGAATGAGGAATCAATGGAAGTGTATAGCTATGGTGGGTGGTTTCTCCGCTTCTTTAAGCAAGAAGAGGTAAAACAATTCACGCATAATACAAATTGAATTCATGACTGTTTGAGTTAGTGACATGGATAAGTGGATCTGAGCTGGGAGTTGAGGAGAAACTAAATAAGGATTTGTGGAACTTGAGGATTGTTGAGATTAAAATCCTAATCCTAGTTAAGGCTCCGACAAAATGCTTGTTTTAGGCCCGACCGAGCTCTTTCCTTTGTCCGTTCTTATTAATTCGTTTACAAAAACAAATTCATTCTAAATTTCTTTATTTTTCCCTTATTTTTCAAATAAGTGTTTGCTAATGACTAGCAAAGTTTAAGTATAGGAGATTGATGAATCCGTGATTCATTAACATTTTTGTCGCATTTTATCTTAAAGCCCTTAACAAATACATGTAAATATCCATTAATTCCCATCTTTTATCAAAACCCCATTCGTGAATAAGAATGCACTTTATGCATCAAAAATATGTAAATAAATAAAACAATAAAAATAAAGAAAAGAAAAGAAGGCATATTGTAAATATGTATATATGAACAATATGACTTATAAAATGTAAATATAGCAGTAATATATATTTATATAACCTAATTCCCAGAACCAAGTAAGCATGGATTGATCGACAAACAAACAAGTAGGGGGAGATAAGGAAAGAAAATCATAAAAAATATTAAAGATGCACTCCACACATTCTTCATTATTTATCAACAAAATATCAACAATTCATTGATTTTTAGTTAATTTATATTTGCATATTCTTTACCAAATTCTTTTCCTAATTATTTCCAAAATGTATATAAAAAAATAAAAATAAGTTCAAAATATCATTTTGTATATATGTCAACAAATCCAACTTTTAAATTGTCAAATTCTCAACTTCCGAACATCATAACTTTGTCATACATCCAATTTCACTCTACTCACCTTTAAAATTCATAAAATAATATTATCTAATTAATGGAGGTGATTTCACTAAAATCGGAGTCTGTTTGCAAAATGTTGGTTTTGGGACCTAATGACAACAGGGTTTATGGGCAATTTATTTTATTTAGAACACATTATTAATAATTTTATTAATTTTATAATTTTCATTATATTTATGATCTTGTACTTTAACCATTATTTATTTCATATTTTTTAGAGCTTATTTATTATTTTAATTAAATCGAAATCCCTAATTTGTAGATGAAATTTAACTACATAACATATACCCGTATCTATTGATATATCTAAACTAATTTATTAAAATCAACAAAAATTCATACAAACTTTATTTATTATTCTAATAATTAAGAAAATATAAAATTGAGATGTAATTATTTATTTATTTAATAAAAAATGCAAACCTACTTATTAAGTATTATTTATACCTATTTATTAATATAATAATTATATTTCGTACAATATTTATTATTTATAAAAAGTAATTATGCCATAATTTTGACAATTTAATTACCAGACTTTTCATTTTATATCAGTTTAAAATAACATCATTTACTATTTATTACTTAATTTATATTGAATTTAACATCTCGCGAACCATGTGCTGACACGTGTGAGCATCTGGCTCCTCTTCTTAAAGAGCTCAACAGTTGGAGTTCTGTTCCAATGCCCGTTCTTCACCGATTTATCCAACGCCATGTCTAACCCCTTCACTCGATTCTACCCCTCTATCTTCTCCTCGTAACGTCCCAGACACACACCTACACTTAGATCTATCCAAACGTCCTTCCATTTCACCTATAAAAAGCCCCTAAAGTTGGTGGGAGCCAACTAACTCTCCAACCATCTATGAACCACCAGTTTCAGTGGCTGACCTCCTACCTTCCTAGCCTTGTTCTGGCCAGCTAAGGTGGTGACAGCACCTAGGAGCCCTCTCGCGTGGGAGAGGGAAGATCGGGGAGACGTTCCATGGTTCAAGCTTGACCTTGCATCACGCCACCGCGTGTGTAGAGCTCCGGGAAAGTTGCCCCGTCGAGCAAAGATCAGAAGGTCCTATACCATTTATTCCTAGGTAATCCTCCATATTCTTCTAATTCCTTCTCGAAATCCATGTATCACTTACATCATTTAATTGCATCATTAGAGATTCTAATCATCATGCTTAGATGCTATCACATTCAACCATCAAATCCGTTTTGATTCATTACAAAAATCCTTCACATTTTGCACACTTTCACTATTTCACATTTGCTGGAAACTTATTCTTATCTTGCAAATCACTAATTTCTTGGCCAATTCTTGAGCGAATCGAGTATATTTATCATCGCTTGCAGGTCACTCCTTCATTTGGAGCAAAATCATAGATCATCTGGAGTTTCAAAATTCGAAGAAGAATCAAATAGAAGTTGCATCATTATCTTCTAGGCCAGTCAGACTGGCTATCTTCATGAGCTTTTTCCCACCGATCTACACCACCTTCAGAAGATTTCACCTGCAGGCGAGCTCGGAGGGAGAAGGTGTCTCCCTCTTGTCCCTACCGGAGGCCCCAGATCGTCGTCGACCGTTGGAGAGAAATCAGAGAAGGGAGCATTGTCATTATCTGTGCAATAGGAGGAAGAAGAACAAGAACAACCTAAGTGCTACAGGCTTCCGACACGTGTTCATCACCAACGACCTAGATCAAGCCTTAGCGTCTAATCCGAGCCGTTCAGAGAGAAACGGTGGAAAAATTGCATCATAAATCCAGCAACCTAACAGAATTCACACGAGCTCAAAGGTTTCCAGATTTGCATTTAGGTCCCTGCGTAGGGACCTAAATGTGATAACCTTTATTTTCTTTACATTTTTATCCCTGACCAAGGAATGAACTACAGAACTCCTTATATTTTTCTTGCTTTTATACCTCTGGACTACCGGGTAATTTTAGACCTATTTTTGATAATATTTCAAGATAATTTTCTTGTGGTAGCTATCTAACTACACAAGATTTATTTGAGTCCATATTCGAAGAATTTTATCGTAATTTCATCTAGATTTTATTCTTCATAATTCAACTACGTCTCGAGTTTTTTCAAGTGCTTTTCGAGCCCGTTTCTCGAGCTTCCTACCTACTATATAGTATCACCTATATTCTACCTATTTTTCTCATACTATATTGTAGGTAAATCATTTGAAAAATATCACATCAAAAAATAAATAAAATTTTAAAAAATATAAAAGCAAATAAAAATTTCAAAATAAAAAACAAAACTATATAAAAAAATTTCTCACTTTCTCATTTCCTTCAAGAAGAAGTTAAAAATCACAAAAATTCCCTTTTTCCCTAAAAAATCAAAATATTTCTATTCTGCCTCCTTGATTTCGACCCAGGCACACTTACCTGGTAAAATAAAACAGTGTAAGATAAAATAGGAGAGAAGCCGTATTATTCACTTCATTGTTCCCTCTCTCTCCTATTTTATCGATCTTAATTTGATTAACTGGGATTTTGATTCGGAGCAATTTCGATACCGACATCGACATCTTATCGCTCCCGAAAGCTCAGTTATCAGAGGTACGTTGGAGTCTTCGGTGGGGCTCGTTACGTCGCATCGTATTGCGAACGGAAGGTTCTGAATGCAAAGTGGATTAAAGAAGAGAAAGGGAAAAAGTTTTTTGGATTCTTAGCTCGACGGTCGAAGGCTACTGGAATGGAGTACCATGGGATCAAGGCCACACTAGAATGAGGTTGGCTCCTCAGATCATACTGCTCGAAGGGGGAGGGAGGCGTTGTCACCACCTTCCACCCCGAGTTAGGTGTAATAATTGATGGGGTGCAAACGTGGAGGATGAGGTGAAGTGGGGTTACCTGTAAGATGGAGGCTAGGATCAATGGCATTGCGTGCCAGAGCGAAGCAACCGTGCGGTGGCGACATGTTACGTCGAGGCATTGATGTTGCGGTGGTCACCGTTGTCACCGCTGAGTACTCCTCCCTCTTGTCCTGTGCAATCGAAATATGACAATGAAAGATGCGATAGAGGGAGTTATATAATATGAGGGAGGACGACCTAATTTGGAAGGTGTTCGACGATTATTGATTCGACGAGGGATCAAATTGATCTTTGATTGAGAGTACAACCGGGACGAGATAAGCTGAACAAGGGAGGAGACGGTTGGGAGATATACGCAGAAGAGATTTGTGGATGAGTAAGGATCTAATGGAGATTTACGATAAGCGGCGGTAGGTGGGGATCGATGGAGGAAACGATGTCTCTTGATCAAGAAGGGGCGATCATTGGGGGGGGAGGAAGGAGATGACGGAGGGTCATCCCATCGGTTGAGATGAGACGGTCTCAGATGTATTGCGTGGCATTTTAATATACTTTTTATTTATTATTTTTTACAAAATGTTTTATTGAACTTTTCAATAAATAAACTAAATATAAATGTGAAAAATGAGTGACAGCTAGTGGCTCCAAGAGCAGCCACATGTCACTCCCAAAAAAATCACAAAATAAAAAGGAAATAAAAGTAAATTAGAAATAGCAAACGACATCAGATCGAAAAATTTTCTTCATAGAAGTTGCAGTGTCAATGAAATTTACAGCTTGTTTGAATAGTCTAAAACCAAAATAGGTCATTTGCATAAAGTGCAACTTGATTTTTGGGTTTTTAAACTTTTTTTTTGTTTTTTTAAATAAGATAGAAAACGAGAAAAAATATGATAAAATCAATGACAAATATTTTCACATGACCCTATTTTTTGGATTTTTATTAATTAAGAAAAAAGAGAAATAAAATAAAGTATGATAAAGATGTCTTTTGTACAGATTTTAGTGCACACTCTGACTCTATCAATTTCGTTGATTTTGGTTTTCTTTAAGGTTTCAATTTTTATGCTTTCCAATAAAAATTTTGTCAAAGAAAGTAAATGAAAAGAAATAAAATAAAAATTAAATATGTACTAAAAATAATAAGACAAAATTGGCTAAAATACACAATGAAAAAAAGATGTCCAAATCCCAACTTTCACATATGAGCTCCGATTCACTTGAACTTAGTCTTGTTTTGAAGATAATTAAATGTACATTAGGACAAAAGTGAGTAGGAATAAATCAGACACTACATGAGGAAGCTATGAGTGTTTTAGTCCACTATTTTATAATTAAGGATTTGATTTGTGAGCCACTTATTTATGATTTGTATTTTTCATTTGTCCTTTTAGTAATATGTACACAATGTATGTGGTTCCAAATGATTTGGAATTAGCATGAATAAATGAAAAAAATAGAGAAATTAGATAATTTTACAAGCCAATTGGGCTGTGATTTTTGGCTTCTTTTTATGCAATTATGCATGATAAAGCGAAATTATTATTTAGATATTCACGAATGCTAATTATGCAAGATAATTAAGAAACTACCGATGAATTTTAGGGAACTGAGCTTAATTATTCTCTTTTAGAATGATGAATCACATATTCATTAACCCCCATACTTAAAACCTTACTCGTCCCTGAGTAATTAAAGAAATGAAATGCGGTGAATTGAGATTCGGTTCCATACCAAGATCATGAGAAAAATGTGAAAATGGATCTAGACATGACCTTTGGATTATTAGTTTGGCAGAATTCCTGTGAGAATTAGGGTTTTAAAATCAATAGCCTCCAAGGTCTACACATCATTATAACAATTTCAGCTCAGAAGTCATCTGAGATCAATCCTCTTCCCAAAGCATACGCCATTAACATTGAACAACTATCTCTTGTGTGTGAAAGGTTTTATCTCTTCCCATCATGAATGCCACACTACGATGAAAACCTCTCCTCCAATAACTCATCTTCGGGAGTCAAGTATTTCCTTCTAAGTTCAGTCATGTTGTGTTCACAATCAAAAGGGGGATAAATTTTTAGAAAAAGGATGAAAGAACTTGAGTGTGACTTATGTAGTCACCTCTCCTTATGAAGTTGGCCAGTTTAGCCAAGTCTCCACCAAGATCTATAGGTTGTTTTCAAGCTTGGATCTTTTTGGTCAAATATTTATTTGGTAGTTGGCTTCTTCTTTTTTATTTTTGGTTGCTCTACATAAATTTTATGAGCCCCTATGGATATAGAATCTTTCTTTACGCACATGTTTTGAGGACTTAAAAAAATTTGTGTCATGTCATCCATCCCTTATCCAAAGCTTTATTTCTACTCGTACTATGATCTTTAGATTTCCATGCTATCGGAAAAGAGACTCACACAGTCTTTCAACAACCCATTTGAGTTGCACTAAGTGCATAATGTGAGAGTACATATTAATTCCCTATTCAGGAGTCATTCCTAGAATGAGGCGACCAGTTTACACACTAAGAGCCAAAATTTGCACATTATCATGCAAAACTCGAAGATATAAGTCAGATATCTGAAGCTTCTTAAATCCTCTTTCTCAGTGAAGTTCCTCTGAAAATTAGGTGTATTAAGATCATGTCAAGATCACCCTCAATTTCTGCTCATAACTCGGTTCAGAACCCAAAGGCTTTTCAGCAATGGACATGCATGTAATGATGGATGAAGTGCAAATGTATGGAGTGCAGACACTTTTTTTAATGCAAGATTTTTTTCAAAAATAAATAAGAAGTCAATTTTCAAAG
The DNA here is from genome assembly GCA_037367405.1 of Ottelia alismoides. Lineage (NCBI taxonomy): Eukaryota > Viridiplantae > Streptophyta > Magnoliopsida > Alismatales > Hydrocharitaceae > Ottelia > Ottelia alismoides. The sequence continues at coordinate 261,549 of JAZKJV010004100.1, forward strand.
GCTTTTGTTGCACAAATGATTGGACATAAATAATGTTTGTTGCAATTTTTTTCGGATTTAACAAGCTAGTTACCCACCCCATAAATAAAATATAGACTTAAATGAAAGTACAAGATATGGGTAAAAATATATATGAAGTATATACATACCCCCTATACTCAGCGAGGTATACATCCTCAAAGCACAAGAAGCACATATAAGACATAGCTCGGTCTAAGAGTAAAATAATGAAAAAGAAAAATATAAGGCGCCCACTCCATACTTAGGTTGTGGACATGCTAAGTATAGAAGAAAGGCAAAAATGGGGTGGACAATGGGGAAGCTGAATGAGGAGAGCATATACAACGGGCATCAGGTCCCCCTATACTTAGGCTCTAGTCAGCCTAAGTATGGAAGAAGGGTGAAAATGGGACGGTCAAGGACAGAAATGGATGAGAAGAGTGGTATATACATATGGCATCGATCCCCCTATACTTTGGCCTTGGCCTAAGTAGAGGAAGAATAAGTACAAGGGAACTGATTTGGTAGGTAGGAAAGGTTGTCGGTGATCAAGGAGCTTTTCAGTAGATCTTTTTGTAAGCCTATGGTGGGAGGTCATAAAGATAAGAAGAAGATGTAGCCGATGATTCCCAAAAATTTTCAGTTTTATCCTTAGAAAAATAATATTAGAAGGCGTATTGATGGGAAGAAGATGAAGCAGATGATTCCCAGGCATCAACAGAGTTATCCTCGGAAGAACGATACTTGGAGGTAGAGGTACTCGTAACAATCTTAGTTTTAAGTTTCTTTAACAAAATGTGCTCAATCTTGTGGTTAATTGTCTCGACCTTGGAAAATTAATACTCTAAAGCACTAATCTCAGTATGGTCATATGAAATTATTCCGGTAAATCTAATGGAACTAAGGGGTAGACTTTGGAGTAGTAGTATTAAGGAGCAGGAGTCATCCAACGAGGATCGATATTTGGTTGCTTGCTTAGATAGGGATTTAAAGTTGATGAATTGAGCTCATTCGGAAGGATTACCTAATCCAGACTTGACGAGTAATCATATGAAGATTCCTTTCCCAGTTTGTCGAAAGCGATAATCTTAGTTAGTTTTCTACAGCATGAAGCAACAAGAAGAGGAGGATACTGATACATCTTGAGGTGCTCAGGAGAACGCCTCGAGGAATCAGTACTCTTCTTATTCATGCCAGATAACCAACTAGAAGAAGGAGAAACTTATTTAATAGGATTGGTCAAGTCGGTCCTTGTTGTGTATGAATGTATAGGTCCTGGGGCTTAAGTACTTACCATTAGTTTGTCATTAGATGAATAATCATTGTCATATTCCTCCTTCGTAAGCAGATGTCCTTCATATGTGTTATTAGTTGGTTGGGCATTGCTGAGTTATTGTGTTAGATCAAATTGATCAGAGCGGTCAGAGGAGGTCTTATTCGACTCAAGGTTATCCCTTGATTGTATGTTATCATTAAAATAAAATGAATAACTACTTAGCTGGTAAAATTCTTGCATCAGGTGTTCCTCTATAGGTTTTTTCTTGGTAGTGGTTGAGGTCCAAGTAGTAGGAAGTGGGAATGTAGAGAAAATTTTTGATCCGACAGGTGGCTCAACAGTTGTTATCTCAGGTGAGTAGTGGGGTAGGTCTCATCTACTGCTTGTCGGTTATGGTTGTTGATGGCTTTGTAGGTCACCTTAGAATAACATGTTTACTCAAAGACTATGTGATGATGTGCTCCCAATGCAGTAAAATTTATTTCCCGAGTCTTATACTCTATACTTTCCTTAGCTATGACTAAGAACAACTTTCCAAGCATGATTGGAGACTGGGTGAATTCTCCTTGATGCTTAATGTAAATGATGGTAAAGTCTACCTTGAGCGGAGCACCTTGGATTGTAATGATCACATAAATAGTTCCTATCGATTGTTTTATAGATCAATCGGCCAGTTGAAAGATCTCTCATGATTTATTGATTGGTCCGAGTTTGAGCTTGTTAAACACAGAAGTCAGAAGGATATTGATTGGTGAGTCGTCATCTATTCGGGCATGGATGAATTTGTGTCTTTGATTCCACATTCAAATCTAGGCAACTACTTTACTCTGCGACTCTTGGTCTTTCTCCTCATCACTAAAAAGGTGACCATTGACAATATGTATGTTTCAATCCTTGTTCTCTTCTTGCTCAACTTTTTCAGCATTAATTTACTCAAAAAAATATTTCAAGTTTAGGGAAGTATTCAATGGCCTTCATTAAGGGAAGATCAAATGGCATTTTTCAATACAATGCTTCCCATAGAACGGGATTCAATTTTTTCAGATCCTCTCCACTTTCAATTTTTGTGATTGTTTTTGTTTTTTCAAGTTTTTGGTTCTTTTTTTAATTATTTAGCCTTTTTGATGGGGTGTGTGGATGTGATTCTTTCCATAGATGATGATTTTCTTTGATATGTCGAGTAAGAGTCATCCCTAAGTAAGTAACCTGTAGAGGTGTCTCTATTAAAGTCATCCTTAGTGTGTACAAAGATTGTGGGTTTCTGAGTGCTCTATGGGTTTTCAACTTGAGATACAATCATTTCATATTCCATTTTTATCCATGAGTTGGGAGAAGAACCATACAATATATCCAATATATGTTTGTTATCCTATAAAATTTTCTCCTAAAAAATCACAGAAGGAGTCTGCTCAGTTGGCATGAATACATAGGTCTCATGCTTAACATATTGTGACTCAAGCATGCAATGCTGGGTTGAGTAAATTCAATTTCTTTGGTCATGAATGGTCGAATCGTCATACGGTGAAGCCCACATGCAAGGTTCATGTGTGTCGATATCATCAGTCCAACCCTCTTTATGTGAAGGATGTACATAGGAGTGGCATATGGGTTGGTCAATAGGGATTAGATAATTGGGGTCAACGAACCCAGTTTTGATGATCATTAGGTGTGTGCCACTCCATTCCATTTGGTTGTGTCACCATGTTATTTTTTAAGGTCAATGCAAGATGTAGATTTGTGAAGTGTTTACCAATCCCAACAAAATTGTGATGAGAAAATAAAGTCGATTGGGGTTTCTACTAGTTGTTTGTCATAGTGTTTTATCCTTAAAACAGTTCTTATGTTCTAAAAAGAAATCGGGAATAAAGTGAGTCATCCCAAGATGGGATTGGTTCATGTGTGGAGTAACATGAAGAAGTAGGGACATATGTTAGATGATGGACTTCATGATTGGGATTCATAGAGTGGACCGGATTCGTCAGCGGGTGAGAGTCTCCCATGATTGTTGGAGGATGTCTAGAGGAAGAGGGTTTAGATAATCGAGTTTTGATCAAAAGGAAATAATGTGGTGGGTACTCGGACCAATGTTCCAACATTTTGAAAGAAGATGGATGACCTGACATAGTGGATCTTGCTTAAAAACATGCAAGTGCACATGACACTCATGAGAAAAAACCCTAATTTTTATAAATCAATAAGGGAGAGTAATGGAATAAGTCCGTGGTTTTTGATATTCGATCTCAGTTTATGCACGCTAATGCAAACACAATACGAACTACATGTTCACCAATTAACACAGTGGAGGTCGCAAGAGTTCGAACAATTTTCTTTTCAATTTTAATTGGTTATAATCTCAATCTTAGAGAAGAATTAGCGAGTTGTTGGGTGCCAAAAATTTCCTAAAGACTGGCCTGGGTTCATAGGACTAGATGCATTCACTTTCAGCCAGTGTGGGTGTAAGTATGAACCATAAAATGGCTACCCATGTTACTTATGGATGGTGCCAATCATGTTATCCTTTAACCACCCACTCTGCTAAGGGAGGTTGCAATTTCCTCACAGAGAAGTAGCTAGTCATTTTTAAAATCATTATTCCAAATGAAGATTTTGGTGATTGGCTCCATCCTAAATGTTAATCCCTTGCTCACTCTGAAAGATAAACGAATCCAAGGATGGGGTTATTCCCTTGCAAAATTCTCAATTCTATGGGTTAATTTAAAGTCATCGTTGTTTATCAGTCCCAATTTTATTTTAAGAGATCACTTTAAGAATTAGGTAAGCATAAATGCAATTCTACTGTCCAGTCACAATTTCCATTAGATCTATTATCACAAAACAATATGGAAAAATCGAGAAAAGACAATGCATAAGAAAAATGATGATTGCTCAGTTAGAAGACTTAAAGTGATTCCTCACATCTCCATATGGGATGCAATGTAATAATAGAATTTAAAATTATTATATATGTTATGTAAGCTGACAAAACCACACCTATCAGAAAGTTTTATTAGATAGGAAGAATGGACTTAAATTTGACTAGATTAAACGATCTAGAAGTGTATCTCAATGAAGTGTAGTGTGGTCCTAGGTTAAATGAGCACAAGCAACAAAATCCTAGTATCTCTAATAGTTGTAAGTGCAGATCTAACCTACAGACCACTTAAGTTGGGCCCCACTCTCATCGAAGAGTGAAACAAGTCTGGCACACAACAGAGTAAGAGTTTATGTCTTATTTACACATGCGATATTCCAAATGGAAACCATCTATAAATAAGCAATTAATTACAAGAATTAAAATTACAAATATTAAAATCATATACTGTATGCACTCTCACAGCTCGACATGATCTTAATTTAATATGTGGCTTTTCGGTAGTTGGTGAAGATGTGCCGATTTTCGGAAAAATCGCTCCATGTACACTGGGTTCCTCACACAGAAAATAAGAAAGAAAAAATAAGAAGGTTGACACGAAATTAATCCGAAATTAATAATAGAAAATAAATGTTGAAAAGGAAATAAATGACTAAAAATAAATGGAAAACGTACAATATCAAGGTTCAAGGATGAGCCTAACCGAATTTATTCATAACCAGACACTAATTGTTTAGACAAAAACCTAAGTTGTTTTCCTCCGCACCAATGATGCCATCCGACGAATCATTAATCTCCCTTATTAATTCTTGAAAATTAAATATGTTGTTTGTGTTGTAGTTAAGTAATAGGGATCAATCAAGAAATAACCAAAAATTATTTAATCCAATTATTATTGTTGGTTTTATTTTTATTTAGCATGAGCAATCCCTAGGATTGAACTCAGTGAGGCAAAGGAACAACTTGGATCAATGTCTATCAAAGTAAATGTGTGGTTTTTGTGGTCGATTATTTGATTTTTTTTTATGAAATTAATTTATGCAAATGCAAATGTGGACAAATTTAAGTACTAAAATGTGATTTTCAATTAAATAGAGTCAAAAGTTATGAAACATGGCCGAGATGTAAATATTGTTGAAATGAATGTACTTTAACTTTTTTTGAATTTTCTGATGCTATATGAATATGTAATGGAATTAAGTGGTGTAAGAAGTGTGGATCACAATAATTAATTATAATAAATATTAAACCTACTTATCTTTAAGAATAAAATTATCCAAGATATATCACTAGGAGATTTATCATAAAAAAATCCTAAATTTAAAATGTGATATTTAACACCTATTAAAAAATTTATTTAAATAAACAAAGTGATTTACATAGAGCAAATGATGCATGTAAATGCAATTATTTTTTGGCGATGTGAAATACAACTAGATATAACATATCTGATTTTTTGGCAGTTTTTAGAGATATGGTTAATTTTATATGATTTTCAAAGCATAAAATTTTAAAATATGCAATTTTGTGCCAAAATATTAATAGTTAATTAAACACAGATGTTAAAAGTATAGAGCACATGACACAATGTAAAAATAGTTGAAGAACAAAAATCCTATTTTTCGTAAATAAAATGATGTCAAAATGAGTTCAATAAAGGGAGAACATAAGGATCTCAGTGCAAATGACATTATGTAAATAAAATAAAAATGCAGACGAGGGACAAAGAAGTAATTACAAAACCTTTGGGAGCGAGGTTGCAGAATGTACATGGGAGGAACGTGTATGGCACGTGCCCCCTATTGGCTTGAGTTGGAGTGAATTTGGTGATTCTTCACAGGCTTCCTTGCAATGTTCCCTCCCCACATGTGTGCCTCACGTTGGAAGGGCCTCGGGCTTCGTGCCTTGTGGCTGGCGGAGCCTGGGCAGATGAGGGCAGTTGCAGGTAGGCGATGACTATGTGATGTTGGTACCATGGTAGCCGGCAAACAGTCGTAGGTCGATGAGAAAGAAGCGAATTGGGGACGTTGTTGGCATTTCTACAACTAAGGAGATGGAACTCCAACACAGTATCCAACCCTTCAAATGCCAATGAAGCTTCGCCTCGAGGTCGAATCTGCTCTCGAAATGGAGGTCGATGAGGAGATCCTGTAGATGACTGAACCGGGGGTGGAGCCTCCATGCAAGACGATGAAGAAGGTGGTGGATGTTTGTTGGAGTCGACGACAGGGCTCCTGGCGGTAGAGGAAAGCGAGGAAGTGTGATGGTAGCTTGGCTCGACGACTGAAGGATAGATGGAGTGGAGTAGCAAGGGGTCAAGGTCGCACTGTAACGAGGATGGCTCCTCGGATCTCGCCACTTGGAGGGGGGAGGGCGGAGATGTCACTACCTTCCTCCTCGAGTTATGTGTAGCGATGAATGGGATGCTAATGCTGAGGAGGAGGTGAAGGGGGGTTACTTAGAAAGTGGAGGTTGGTCTCAACGGTGTTGCATGCGAGAGCGAAGTAGTCGTGTAGTGGCAATGTGTTGCGACGAGTCTTTGAAGCATTGGATCTATCCAAGGAAATGGGGTGTAGTGGTCGGTGCTGTCACCACTGAGGACTCCTCCCTCTTGTCATGTGTAGTCAGCAGATGACGATGAAAGATGCAGTGGAGGAAGTTATATAGGTCCATGGAGGCCTGCCAAATAATGAAGATGATCAATGGTGATCACTTCGATGAGGGTGGTGACAGTTGGGATTGATACAGATAAAATATTGGTGATCAAGGATCTGATGGAGATTCCGTTGGACATGTGACCCACAACGAGCCATTTTGCAATAAATGTTATTGCAAATATCATTCCCTGGTTGAAATTAAGAATGAATAATTTGCCTAATAGGTCCCTTGGTACAATTAGGGTTATGTACCATGGCCATCTTGATGATCATACAGCTGTTGATTCAACTATTGAATAATTGAGGCTGATGCTTTGATGAATATCTAATGAGTTAGATTGAGGATTCATCAAGCACTGTCAAATGATTGTTTAGAGATGATCTCCAGCCGGAGTAGGAGATGGAAATCCTTTCTCAATTAGGTTGATATCTGACCGACCACTTAATGCTGGTCCTCTGCATGGGAATAGAGATCCGGAGGTGTCAGATTAGTTAAGTCAAAGAGTTGACTTAACGAGATCGAGATAACCAAAGTCCTATATCGTATGCTGTCACGATACAGGCACGCATCCTCAGACCAGAGACAGAAGTGTTACTATATGTCTAAGTATGTACATTTGGTAGACCAATAGGTTCATGACCTAACCAATGTCTATACACTGGCGCGCTGGTGTGCATATAAGGGCATATGACTAATACGATCTCTCAAAAGGGATCATACAGGTTCATTTATTGAACCAGAAGGCATGAGCTCACTCATGAGATATTGGGAAGAATCAAATTCCGTGCGCACGGTCGTCTCACTTTGGAAGCTTGACTGAATTTGTAGGTTTGATATATACTTTTAGGAAGTATACGATCAAGACCTAAGTATGATATACGCTTTTGGAAAGTACATGATCGATACCAACTCCCAATGATCGAATGAGAAACTTATTGATAGAACCCTGAAGTAGACAATGTAAAGTTGATCTAATACTTCGGGTTTATTCTGAGTCTTCCATTATGCAGGATGTACAGGTATTGGGAATACCTGAGGGTGATGTGATCATAAACGATTGTATGACCATGACGCTTCCATTCCTAGGGAGTGATGAAACGAGTCTGGATTTTAGTGACTCCTCTCAGTAGAGAAGTAATCTGATCTTGGTCCAAATGTTGGACATTGATCTGAATGTGATTTAGATACAATGAGAAGATTAGATTTGCGGTCTTGATTTAATCAAGCATCTATGGGAGGCCCGCGGTCTGGATTTGAGATATGATCTCAATATCCAAGTCACAATACATGGAACAATACAATCGCCCTATCCTTATCTCCAAGTATTCGCGGAGAAAGCGCATTATCCTTGAAAGAGTTCATGGATAATTCTATTGTTGATAAATGTATCCGAGCATTGAGAAAATATATAATTCAATGTGATTTAATTATTATGATTCATATGAATTCGATTCATATTATAAAGAGAGCTATCTTAGATAACTAAATGTGATTTGATTGTCAAAGTTGAAAATAATGTGAATGTGATTCAGATTATTTGAGCACATGAGAATAGAGATCCAGGATAATTAAATGTGATTTGATTATCATGGATATGAATAATGTGGATAGAAATATCCATATTAGTCATATATATTATAAATGTCATTTATAATATATAAGAGACATCTATTTGTAATTTACATTTGTTAATTAAATGTTGATGTGAATTGGATTCACATCGGATATTAAATTGAAAATGTAATTTACATTTTATTTTGGGTTGTGTATGTGATTCACAAATTTCCAATGGCATGATTGCAATGTTCACAAAATAAATTGGATTTATTTTTGTGAAATAATTTGCAACAAAAGTTGTTGCAAATATTGGAGAGAATCATGAGATAATGCAATCTCATGTAATATAGAAAGGAGGCTCCCTTCCTAATAAGGAGAGGGGACGGCCACCAAGTCCTTATGGGACTCATAGCCGTCCTCCCCCCCTTATGGAATAAGGATGGCCTCCTTCCTATTTCTCCAATGGAGATTGATTTGATATTAATCAAATTATATTTATTATATATTTGATTTTTTTTATTAAATTAATTGTTGTTGGTTTTTTACCAACAATATCTTAGCCACTGAAAGAAAAACAAATCAATGAGAGCCATTGGATTTGTGTTGTTCCATCGATTGAGATCCATGGATACCAAAATGTTATAAAAGGAGAGGGCCCCATTGCTCTTCTTTACACAAGGCTTGAGAAGCACATCTCTCTCTATTTCTCTCTACACATCGGCCCTCTCTCTTCCTCTCATGGTCGTCCACTATGGATGCCCTAGAGAGACTCTCCATCGCCGCAGCATCGTCGTCATGCTGCCCGATCGTTTGCTCGTGGATCTCCATCTCCTTTGGTGCACCTCGCTCGTGAAGAAGGCGATGGATCTCGTGTGTCGAGATCAGGATATCCACCGCTTGGATCATCAACATGGATTGCGAGAAGCACGCGATTCATCCCCGCTCGCAAGCATCTCCTCCGTCGGATCGGACTTGAGACAGGAGGTCTCTTCGTTTAGAGACTTGATCGCAACCACGCTTCAAGAGGAAATCCTATTGCTTGTTTGTGGTTTAGACGAAATGATCCGAGAAGTGTTCTTGGATCATGTGGTTTCGTCATATGAAAAAAATTTAATTTCCGATGTATAGAACAACTAGTTCGACTAGTCGTTCTTCGTCGTATTCGATACGACGCTCACGCTTCCATGATATGCTTGAGTATTATACCATTTCCTTCAAGTGGTATCAGAGCCTTAGGTCGAAGGTTTCGGATATGATCTGCAAACATAGGACGACTTGGGTTTATTAAGGTCGCGAAAGTTTTTGTCGCATTTATTTTCGCAGATCTCTTTAGTGAAAAAATTCGGCCATTTTTATAATGTTTAAACACGAATTAATAACCTGGATTGTGTTCCCCATTAAATAAAGAAACCATAGGATCTTAGTTTACTTAATTCGGATTACTTTTGCTCGAGATATGGTTGTTTTAATGAGCATGTATGCACTGTTGCGGGAATTGCGAATCTTAACCAGATTAATGAGTTAATTATTGTTTTGATCAGCCTCGAAATGCATTAAATGTCACTTTGTTCTATCCTAAATCAGGTTAGCAATCTTTGAAAATTGAGTTTAAATGTCTAATTTGGATTTAAATTGATTGAGATATGTTAATTTTAGGGAGTAGGGGTCACTGCTGAAATTACAGTCCTAATCTAGAACCATGTGATTGTCAATTAGTGAAATTAATTGTTAATTTCATGAAATAATTATGGAAAATATTTGAGAAATATTGTAAGATGATTATTTCCTTAATTAACTTGGCCTCATCCAATAAATTGATTAGATTTGATATAAATCATTATTGGAAACACAATCATCAAACTCCTTGCTTGAATAGGATTGGGAATTTGTTTAGCAAATTTCCTTATAATAAAAAATGTTTTGATTATTACTATATGGTATAATTTCAGTTGAAGAACCGATGATCATCTCAAGTACAAACTGATATATTTGGCATTATCCTTTCTTGAGGTGGATATGGTGTCTAGTCGGAGAGCATTGGGGTTGCAGGTTGCAACGTATGTGGTCCGTCCCACTCTCGTCGGTACTGGCCATGACAGCGGGTAGGGACTCGATAATGCCGGAGAAAATCAAGGTGTATTTTCTAATTATTAAAATTCGAATTAATACATACTTTGAGATATTACCATATATATATTCATGTAAAATAATCAAGTTTGTTGATTGAATTGGATTGATAATTAATTTAATATGATTAAATCGATTATGTCCAATTGAGACACTCTATTATGAATAGAGTTGTTATTTCCCTTGGAAGAATTCATTATATGAATATGACTCATGATAATTGATTAAAATTTTAATATGAGGTGGAGGATCACATAAGTGACATGCATGGTCTCCCGTCAAGGCGAAGAGTTCTGTCATCAGGGATTGCATGTGGGAGACGCCAGTCCGAAGTGACAGCTCCTGCATGCAAGCTCATCTGGATCGGGCGCTTTGCTTCTCGAAAGAGTAAGGTCGTATACGTATTGACCTCAATATCGGATCCTCATATTATTGGGGCGATATTGGATTGCGTATAGCGAGAACTATTCCTATTGACGCTTGGTTCAATTAATGATGGGTCAACATCGCCTTAGGGGTGGTGGGCCCGGGTGTTAAAGACCGAATTGGAAATGCAAGTTGGACTTGCTAGGCAGAATGTGTTCCGCTTCTTTTTATCAGAGTTACAGATTCTCGTATTATTGGGATGTAACAAAGATAAGGAAGGAGATCCCAGATCTTGTTGAGATATGATGGTAAGTATATCTCTTACATTGAAAGTGATTAAGGGAATGAACTTTCAGTGTTGACAAGGCAAGACAACTTTGATATGAAAAATCCTAAATCAAAGTAAAATAAATATTTATATATTTATGAAAATTTCTTATTTCAGATAATCTTTCATTAAACCCACTCAATGTTATACTCAATCGTAACTAGTAAATTATCATGGATTGGACTCATGATCCAGATATTGTAATTGCAGTTGAGCACATAATGTATGTGGTTGCAATGTGCAAGTTTCCTCATAATATTGAGGAATGACAATTAAATAGATAATAGGACTAAAACCCTAGGGTTTGTATGTCTCTATAGTCTTGATCTCTCATCGAATGTACTTTGGAAGTGACATGTCGTTGATGATCGCAATTGTCAAATAATCGTTATAAAGAGTTAAGAAGATGTTCTGGTATACATATGTGCTCTCAGCATTTAATTATGAATGACATGGTTCTCTGCATCATGCAGAATGGTGGCTCCATAAGAGATGATGTATTCAAAATGTTTGAATACCTACCTGAACCAATGTCTATACTCTAGTCATTAATGAAGCTTCATAGTATTCATATTGTATGAATTTGATGAAGCATGTATAAATGTTGAAAAGCTCTTACATTGAATTCTTTTGAATTGAATATAAGAGTTACCTTAGTATTAAGAAATTGTTGTTTATATATAAAGGGAGCGCAGTGGAAGCTTGGGTTCGACCCAAGTAAGAAGGAAAGTCAAAGAGTTGATTGTACTTCTGTGACTTCCACGTGACATCCAAAGAGTTGGATGAATGCCAATACTGCAATAAGTTGTTGTATTGATAGTATGACTATCAAATCTATCTTGAATCCATAGAGAAGGAATTAGATAGTACATCATAATAATCTACATATAATCATTGAAATTGACTTACTTATTTGATAAGTTGAAGTGTTGTAATTGTTCCTCAATCTTCTACAACATTTGCAATGGGTTGCATATGTTTTAAAAGACCAAAAAATTTGATCTTAAGGCATATAGTCATCCTCATAGATATTGACGCAATTGCTGCAACAATCTCTATTGGATTGAAAGGCTTCATAATTTCAGTGGGAGAGCCCTTAGTCTTAGAGAATGTCTCCATGACCTCGATATTAGAATACACTCATTGTTTGTTTATAAATGTTGGAAATAAACATGAATTCTGGAATGGACCTATCATAAAGAGTTATGATGGAGATATTTTATATAGTAATCTAAAATCTTGTGGACTCTACTAAATTAGAAAATTAATGAATGGTTCATTAACATTTCTGAATACTGAAATTGAACCTTAAGATCAATAGGAGGATGAAGATCATTTGATAATGATCTAGCATCAAGCCTTGGACATTTGTCTATTTATTTGATCAATCGACTAGTAAGATATGAAACATTAGAATGTCTAAAATTTCAATATTTACATACTTTTGAATATTGTATTCAAAGTAAAATGTCCAATACAACTTTCTTTGGGAATGGTGTAAGATGTCAAGGTATTCAGGATATCATACATATTGATGTATGCAGATCATCTATATCATAGTAAACATTATGGGATATGGTATCTATTGATGATTATGTATGATATGAGATTTCTTCTCTTCACCTAAAGAAGCCTTTGAAATGTTCAAAGATTTCATTACTTTTGGTTTACAACCAATGATTGAAGGAAGATGAAATGAATTTGATCTAATCTATGTATCATGTACCTATTAGATGAATTCAAAGTATACCTTATGGAGATATGAATATCATTTCTATCTCAATCCACCTAATACACCTTGGCTCAATAGAGTTATAGGGAGATACAATTGGATCACGTGTGACGTGATTTGATCAATGATAAATTTTAGCATAATTTCCTCTTTGTCTCCACGTATATGTGTAGTAGATACTACAATATATATCCTTAATATGGTTCCATGCATCCAAGCTGGAATCTAGAACTTGAGAGTGCTGCTTCATTAGGAAAATAAAGGATGGTATTGGATACCTACTTTATGACCTTGAGATTCTTAAAATATCTCATCTCTGAGAATGTGATTCTTAGAGGTTGAGACTCTTGAGAATCAAGATGAAAATGAAGTGTGGGAACTCATTTAATCTGGAGAAGATAATAAGGCTCTTGAAATTGTTAACTAAAAGGACAATTAAAGATGAATCACTAATACCTCTTCAACTAAGTTTGAGGATGGATTCCCTGTGTCAGAGAAATCTGACAATGATCGAACTTCATGTGATGGAACTTCTGAAGATCATAGCATGGATAGATGGATGTTAGCAATAAAAGTTTATTGTAGACTTCATATACAAGTGTTGTATGTGGACCCTCGAGTATCCACCTAAATGGGTAAGACCTGTAAAGGTGTAAATGGATCTTCAAGAAAAAGGGAACCTGATGAGAAGGTAGAGACCTTCAAAGCATGGTTCGTAGCCATGAGCTACACATCGGAAGAGAAGACATTGCTTGCGATGAGACTTGCTCTTCAGTGACCATGCTTAAAACCATCAGAATATTTCTAACCTTAGCTACACAACTTGACTATTGCATCTTCAAGATGTAAGTCAATATTGCATTCCTCTATGAATACCTCTATGAGGATATTCACATGAAGTAGCGCCAGGGCTTCATGTTTAAGGAAAGAAAGGTGTGCAAGCTACGGAATCCATCTATGGACTCAAATATTCTTCTTGAAGTTGGACCATAAGATTTGATGAGATTATAAATGTTATGATTTCATATAGAATCTTGATGAGACATGTGAAGCTTAGTGGGAGTGCCTTTGTGTTCATCGTGCTAAATGTAGATGATATCCTAATCATTTAAAATGATATAAGGATAATAATAGGTGTTTCATTATCTGGTTGTTCCATAACTTGAGATATGATCTCAAGGATACCTCTTGGATCTTAGTTCCGAAGGTGTTCAGAAGCAAAGAGAAGAGGGTATTGAGACTGTCACATTTGTAGTATACCATGGACATATACCATTCTTGGAAATTCGAAGAAAGGCTTCCATCCCTTAAGATATGGTACTGACCTATCTAAAGGGATAGCACCTCAAAGAGTTGAGGAAGTGAATGCTAGTACTACTTGTACTTGTGCATTAGTTACAAGAAGCTGTGTATGCTAGATGTATACAAAAGCCAGATATCTGCCATGCAGTGAGAGTAGTAAAGTGTTGCTAATCCTACTATGGAGAGAAAACACTTGATTGCAGTAATAACAAAATCTTCATAAATGACAATTTTTTGAGATAGTGATCTCAAAGTCTTATCTTCAAAAACATAAGACTTTATAGACAGAGATCTAAAAGGTCTTAATTGTGGATATCTTAAGAGATAGTGATCTCCAGGAATGAGGATATTCTGATAAGGATTATGGAAATACTGGTTATGATAATTGTTAAGCTATAGTGTCAATGACACTGTAACTAATAAGATTGAGTATTGGTTGCATGATATGCAACATTCGCATTAGATGCGAGCACAGTTACTCGGGATATGCAAGTGCTCTAAAAGGACTTGGCATAGTCTCGCTGGAACAGAGTGATTAATTAGCTTTCCTATCTATTTTCTAAATAGCCTATGATTGTCACATGAGTGCGGGTTTAGATGATTAGCCCATTAATGGCTCTTTGGGCGAGTGTGAGATTGTTGGACATGCGAGCCCACAACAAGCCATTATGCAATAAATGTTATTGCAAATATCATTCACTGATATGGAATGAAGAATGAATAATTTGCATAATCGGTCCCTTAGTACAATTAGGGTTATGTACCATGGCTATATTGATGATCGTACAGTTGTTGATTCAACTATTGAATCATAGAGGCTTGTACTTGGATGAATATCTAAAGAGTTGGATTGAGGACTCATCAAGCACCGTCAAATGATTGTTAAGAGATGATCTCCAATCGGAGTAGGAGATGGCAATCCTTTCTCAATTAGGCTGATATCTGACCGACCTCTTAATGCAGGTCCTCTGCATGGGAATTGAGATTCAGAGGTGTCATATTAGTTAGGTCAAAGAGTTGACTTAACAAGATCGAGATAACCAAAGTCCTATGTCATAGATACTGGCATGCATCCTCTGACGGGAGACAGATGTGTTACTATATGTCTAAGTATGTACATTTGGCAGACCAATAGGTTGACCACCTAACCAAGGTCTATACACCGGCGCACTGGTGTGCATATGAGGGCATATGATTAACACGATCTCTCAAAGGGATCATAAATGTTAATTTATTGAATCAGAAGGCATGAGCTCACTCGTGAGATATTGGGAAAAATCAAATTCCGTGCACACGGTCGTCTCGCTTTAGAAGCTTGACTGAATTTGTAGGTTTGATATATACTTTTAGGAAGTATATGACGAAGACCTGAGAATGATATGCACTTTTGGAAAGTATATGATCGATACCGACTCCCAATGATCGAATGAGAAAATTACTGATAGAACCTTGAAGTAGACAGTGTAAAGTTGATCTAATACTTCGGGTTTATTCTGAGTCTTCAAGTACGCAAGATGTACAGGTATTGGTAATACCTAAGGGTGATGTGATCCTAAATGTTTGTATCACCATGACGCTTCCATTCCTAGTGAGTGATGAAACGGGTCTGGATTTTAGTGACTCCTCTCAGTAGAGAAGTAATCTGATCTTGGTCAAAATGTTGGACATTGATCTGAATGTGATTCAGATACAATGAGAAGATTAGATTTGCGGTCTTGATTTAATCAAGCATCTATGGGAGGCCCGCGATCTGGATTTAAGATACGATCTCAATATCCAAGTCACTATACATGGAACAATACAGTCGCCCTGTCCTTATCTCCAAGTATTCGTTGAGAAAGCACGTTATCCTTGAAAGAGTTCATGGATAATTCTATTATTGATAATTGTATCAGACCGTTGAGAAAATGGATAATTAAATGTGATTTAATTATCATGATTAATATGAATTCGATTCATATTATAAAGAGAGCTATCTTAGATAATTAAATGTGATTTAATTGTCAAAGATAAAAAAAATGTGAATGTGATTCATATAATTTGAGCACATGAGAATAGAGATCCATGATGATTAAATGTGATTTGATTATCAAGGATATGAATAATGTGGATGGCAATATCCATATTAGTCTTATATATTATAAATGTGATTTATAATATATATGAGAGAGCTATTTGTAATTTACATTTTTTAATTAAATGTTGATATGAATTGGATTCATATTGGACATTAAATTGAAAATGTAATTTACATTTTATTTTAGGTTGTGAATGTGATTCACAAATTTCCAATGGCATGATTGCAATGTTCACAAAATAAATTGGATTTATTTTTGTGAAACAATTTGCAACAAAAGTTGTTGCAAATATTAGAGAGAATCATGAGATAATGCAATCTCATGTAATATAGAATGGAGGCTCCCTTCCTAATAAAGAGAGGGGACGGCCACCAAGTCCTTATAGGACTCACAGTCGTCCTCCGCCTTTATGGAATGAGGCTTGCCTCCTTCCTATTTCTCGAATGGAGATTGATTTGATATAAATCAAATTATATTTATTATATATTTGATTTTTTGTTAAATTAATTGTTGATGGTTTTTTACCAACAAAATCTTAGTCATGGAAAGAAACACAAATCAATGAGAGCCATTGGATTTGTGTTGTCCCATGGATTGATATCCATGGATCCAAAAATGTTATAAAAGGAGAGGCACCCCATTGCTCTTCTTTACTGAAGGCTTGAGAAGCACATCTCTCTCTATATTTCTCTCTACACATCAACCCTCTCTCTTCCTCTCATGGTCGTCCACCATGGATGCCCTAGAGAGACTCTCCATCGCCGCAGCATCGTCGTCATGCTGCCCGATCATTTACTCGTGGATCTCCATCTCCTTCGGTGCGCCTCGCTCGTGAAGAAGACGATGGATCTCATGTGTCGAGATTAGGAGTTCCACCGCTTGGATCATTAACATGGATTGTGAGAAGCACGCGGTTCGTCCCCGCGCTCGCAAGCATCTCCTCCGTTAGATCGGACTTGAGACAGGAGGTCTCTTTGTTTAGAGACTTGATCGCAACCACGCTTCAAGAGGTAATCCTATTACTTGTTTGTGGTTTAGACGAAACGATCCGAGAAGTGTTCTTGGAACATGTGGTTTCGTCGTATGAAAAAATTTTAATTTCCGCTGCATTGAACAACTAGTTCGACTAGTCGTTCTTCATTGTATTCGATACGACGCTCACGCTTCCATGATGCGCTTGAGAATTATACCATATCCTTCAGATTCGTGGGCGGTGGCATCCAGAGTGGATCAAGGAAGGTGGCAGTGTATCCTAATCTGGAAGAGGCAATAATTAGTTGGGGAGAAGAGGATGGAGGGTTGTCTGATCGATTGAGATCGTATGGTCCCATATGCACCGCATGGTATTTTTAATTTAATTTTTTTAATACTTTTTAATGAATTTTTAAAATAAATAAACGAAATATAAATGTGAAAAATTAGGGACGTGTGGCATCTCCAAGTGTTGTCGTGTATCACTCCCTGAAATTTCGTAAAATAAAAAGGAAAGCAAAATAGAAAAGAAATAGCGAACGCCCTGGCATCAAAAATTTTCTTCACAAAAGCTGCTTGTCTTGATGAGATGTACAACCTCCAAGAAGAGACATTCTTTTGCACACACTAGTATTTTTGGTTGTACTCTATGAACATAGAACACATTCGCACCAAATGTTATATTTGCAATTTTTTATTTTTAAATAAGATTGAAAAAGAGAAAAAATACAATAAAATAAAAGATAAATATTTACACATTACCCATTTCTTGGATTTTTATTTATTAATAAATTGGAAAATTAAAGTAAAGTACTATAAAGATGACTATTGTACAGATTATTAGTATACACTTTGACTTGTCAATTTCTTTGATTTTAGTTTTATTTTAGGTTTGGATTTTTAACATATTTAGTAAAACTTTTGTCAAAGAAAATAAATAAAAAGAAAAAATAAGAAGAGATAAATATGTACATAAAATAATAGATCAAAATTGGTTAAAATATATAATGTACAAAGGAGGCCCAAAACTTAACTTTCACATATGAGCTCCGATTCACTTGAACTTGGTCTTGTTTTGAAGGTAATTCAATGTCCATTAGTAAAAAGTATGTAGAACCAAATTATACTCTATATGAGGAAGATATCAATGTTTTAGTCTTATTATCCTGAAATTAGGGCTTCGATTTGTGATCCTCTTATTTATGTTAGTGATTTTTTTGTATTTTTCATTTATCCTTGTTAGTAATATGCACACAGTGGAGGTGGTGTTAGTTGATTTGGAGTTATCATTAACTAATTAAAAATTAGAGAACTTAGATTATTTTACAGATCAATTGGGCTGGGATTTTCGGCTTCATATTTTATGAAATTATTCATGATAAAATGCAATTACTATGTATATATGCATGAATGCTAATTATGCAAGACAATTGATAAAATGTGGATGAGTTTTGGGTGACCGAGGTTAATTAATCTCTTTTAGAGTGTTGAATCATAGATTTATCAATGATATTCTTAAAAATCTGCACAATAGAGGGATCAAATAGAGATATTTTTTATTTCCTCACTATTTTGTTTTTCATAACTTTTAAAAAAGGTACATATACATTTTCAAAAACAACATTTTTTCATTAAGGGAACCAGCTTGTACATCTAGGAAACAATAAATCACACAGTCATGGAATACATGGGGTGAAGTAAAAACTAGAAATTCAACCTCGTCGGCTCGCACGGGAATTGTTGTAGACACTGGAATCTCCTTGGTCGTGTCAGCTTAGCTTCTACTATTATTGTTGGTGTTTTTATTATCTTCATTTTTTATTTTCTTTGATTCATAGTTTACTCATCCAAGTGCATCAATTCCACAACTTTGTGTTGGCTCGACTACTGATGTAGAAGACTTACTAATGGAAGCTTTATTTTTCCCCTTCAGAGCTGCAAATGGATATACTTTCCTACTGATCCTGAGTTCACAACATTAGATAACATAATATCAAGTGTGCCCGAATCAGGGGATGGTGGGGCACTACAAGCTACCTACTCACTAGACTTGAAATTGTTGGGGTTGGCCTCTACCTTTGGTATGATCATCTTCATAGCTGTGAGGTCATCGATCTTCTTTATCGTCTCATTCATATTCTTGGTCAATTGATACAAATCTAGAGCGGAATTCATAGGTGCAACCTCAAAATATTTAGCAAAATGGTGTTGTTGAGACTGGTAATAATATAGTTGTTTTTGTAAGTTCTGATATTAATACTAAAGTTATGATTGATACTAATACGGAGGAGAAAGGAAATTATGATATTGTATAATCAACTGCTAGTGATAAAACGATTGGCAATATGCTAACAATCGGAAGTTCAGTATCTTGGTGTAGTTAGGCTACGGTGGAGACTAATAGTGTGGTTGTTGATGGTGCTACTGTTGGAAGTTTTGTCCACCCGAATTCTGATGGAATTGATGGTTGGCTTATGCTCGAAACAGTTGTTCTCCACCGTGACAAATTGAAGACGGTTTGATTGCACATATGACATCCACCTAATGGATCTACAGGGGTGGAGGTGGAGTAAATGGGTCGGAATAAGATGGAGCTTCTGTATGGTAGATAACCATTTGTCAGTGTTGAAGTGACTGTGAAACCTGGTTCGACGCTTCCACATAATAAACATGATGGAATGCTGGATATTGTGCTAGACTTTGTTGCTGTTGTGATGGAGAATGTGTCTGCTCTTTCAGCTCGGCTACAGGTGTCTCGATAGATGTGCTCACAACAAGTATAGAATTGATGGTGCTGACAAAAAGCTCCAACTATAGTGTCATTAGATCGAGCATATCCATCTGCTTTGTTCTTTGTTCGATCACATTGAGTTTTCAAGACCTTGTGATCATTTTCTATTATGTCCACCTTGGAAAGATGGTACCCAATGATGCTCAAGTTGGAAATCTCATCTTTCCTCTCTTCTTCATACTCCTCTCCATCACATTAACGACCTTGTGAGGAATCTATGGAGCTTTCTAAAAGGCATAAGATGAGTACCATGATGTCGATCCTTCGGACAATCCTTTGAATATTTGCTAGAACACATCTTCATCTTTATTGAAGTAGGAACCTCCACCAGAGGCATCCACAATCTGATGGCTATCCTGATGTAATCTCAAAAAAAAGTAGTGTACTAATCTTGTTTTCGGCAAATTGTGGTGGGGGCACTTCTCCTCAGGGTCTCAGAATCGTTCATACACGTCATGGAAAGGATCATGGGACAACAGTGTCTCTCATTTGATTGAGTCAGCATAGGGGATAGTACTTGTGCTGAAACACGTATTTAAGCTCTTCCCACGTCGTAACTACTTCCCCCAACTGGATTAATCCAGTAGAGAGCCTTACCCTGAAGGCTAAAGGGAAAAGCAGTCATCTTCACCACCTCAAGTGGTATATTTGGGTAGTGTGTGGTACCACATATGCAGTGTAATTATTGCAAATGAATATAAGGTTACTCATTGGTGTTTCCATGGAAGGTCAATAGGATAGGTAGTAGCGACGACTTCAGCTCAAAGTGACTATGAATCGACAGGATGCAGATCCGATATGTAATTTGCCCTTCTCCAGGGTTGTATATCTCTTAAGAGTCAGTTTGAATAAGACTTCTCTCTTCTCTTCCTCTCCACCATTGTTTCCTGTTACAACTCCTCCTACTCCTCCATTTGCACATCCTGGTTGTTCACCACCGTGGTGACCTCCTACTCGATTTTCATAATCCTCCTCATGTCCATTAACATATATTTAAATATACCTAGGGCATTGGACTGATCGATTAACTATTGTTGAATGATCTCAATGGATTATATCATCTGGATATAGCCTCATTCCAATACATACCTGAGTTTGATCCCTAGCCCTTCCATGTCTCTGAGGAGACACCTTTGAATCAGTGTTGTTATTTGACTCTAGTTTGGGCTTGTAATCTGCATCATTAAATGTGCCTTACTAGACTTGTAAATAATAGAGTCTAGAAAGATATTTTGAGCTTATAGTCAAGATCAAAAAATGGATTTAATGGTGAATTATATGTAGTGAAATAAAAGAATTTGGAAAGAGAGTCATAGTGAACCAGAGGTGGAGTGAAGATCAGGGAGATCAGAATGAGGTTCGTAAAAGACAAATACAACTCTTTGAGATCACCCTAGCAAAGTAGTGATGTCAATATCATGGAGTCGATATAGACATTCACAGAGTCCGAACAAAACTCTCCAAGATGCGACATCATGATGGTAAGAGAACAAGGTGATGATAGAATAAGAAGACATGATAAAAGAAGAAGAATTCAAGAGGAATTGAAAGGAGAAGACTCGGAGCGAGCGTGATGAATAAGAAGGGATAAAAGAGAAGTAGAGATGGAAGGATGTAAAGTGCATGAAATGTTCGATCTTGACCTACTTTTGATTTGATCCAAACAATCCTCAAAACAAGGGTTAATTTACCAACTCAACATAATGAAACAACAAGAGTTCGATGATTAATCTTATCAATTTTCATTGGTTGTTTCATGTAATTATCATTTCACGTGTCCTTAAAGGGCTATCGCTGTAGGAGTGTATGTACTGCAAGGAAAGTTCCACATACTTGTTCCACCTCATTTGTAACATGTGATATGTGCTCTTTAAGGTCTTTGATCTCGTGCATGGGGGCTAATCAGCCAAAGAAATAGTGAAAGAAAGCCAATAGGCAAAACTAATACCTCCCTCGCACAAGTGAGGTACTCGGACGCATGAAGATGAGAGAAACACACCCATGAAGGCGTTTACTATGCTTGATATTTTGTACCATGTCAAATGTTCCACACAAGGCAAGAGCACCATCTTTGACAAGGCCCTACTATCCTACGTACGATAGAAGCGCTAATACTTCGTTGTCCTAGGTGATTATCAACGCTACCACATCTAATACTGGGGATCGCACCTCACTCGGTCTAGAAGGTACCTAAAGCCAATGAGGGGTTTATTAACCGAAGATAATGAAGTTTGTCAATGATTTTAAAATTAGGACAAGTTTTCTTTAGCAGTCTCTTTTTTATTTTTTTTAGTTTCACTTGTTTTGAGTATTTTTATGCAAAGACCTAACAATTTCATGACATCCTTTGTTTTTTCCAAAGTAATCAAAAATAGAGGAGAGGACCGAAAAGCAATGCATGCTAACATGATGCTGGAAAAGTCATCATCATGTTGTATTATGTATGCTCAGTAAGGAGATTCACCTTGCTTCCCAACGGACTCCAAGCAGGATGCTGGAAAGAATCTAAATCACACTAAAAGAATGTAACGATGTGAAATCATCCTAGATGATGAATTGCAATTACATGAAGCATAAGATTAATCTGAATAAATTTCCAAACGAAATGACTATAGGAGTGTAGAATATATTAAGCTTTGGACCTAGATTAGTCGATCACGAAATCCTAATATCAAGGGTCTCATTCAAACAAAACAAAGGAAAAGAAAGGTAGAAACACATAAATAATGAGAAATAAATCAAAGCGAAAAATAAAGAAAGAAAAGCGAAGAAAACTATCCAAACTGTTAAACAGTTGGTGAGGTCCCTCAAGGGCATCAGTACTTGGTGAAATAGACCTCGAATACTCTAAGTGTACACATGTATTACAAGTTAAAATTGATATGTATCTCTCTATCTCAAATAAAAATAAAATAGATATTAATGCAAATTTTGTTTCTTTGCATTATGCTCTTTCTCCTTTGATGCTCTCTCTCATGCAGGTCGAGGAAGAATGACCTGCTCTGCCTAATTCCTGGTCTTGGGGGGCTCGTGGTGCCCGACAAGTCATGTTCGACAATCAATGTATTAGCACCTCTAAGAGTACTCGGATTTCAATCAAACAAATAAATCAATGATTAAAACCCACAAATGTGTATGTGTAAATAGATCATGCAGGTGAAAGTGATGAATTTATTTAACTCTACACGTAATTTTTATAAAGGAGAAGATGGAGTGTCATCCATGGGAGTAAGCAGGAATAGATCAAAAAAGTTAAACCCAACCCACAGAATCAAGTACAAAAGAGTTGGTTTTGTAGCCAATTTGTTTTTTATGTATTTTCATGGGTTTCAAATTTTTTATGATTTTTACTTTTATATTTTATGGATTTAAATTTTACAAATATTTTTAGCTAATAATATATAATAATATTTATAATAATATATAGGTGTTAGATGTATAAAGAGATATAAAAAGAGTCTTTTAGATTTTATAAACATAGCAAATAACATCAAAATGCACAAAATTAAATATTTTTTGATTTTTTATATTTTGCTTTGTTTAGGGTATTTTAATGGTATTATTAAGATTTTTACAATTTTTTTAAAATTAAAATACATAAAATAAAAGAAGCTAAAAATATAGGAACTTCGATTGGGCCAAAAAGATATCTATCATATTAGAGGGCGCAAACATATTTTTCCTATGTCGTAGACAAAACAAAGAAAATTTTATTAACATATTTTTCTGATTTTTCTATGATTTAGTACGATTTATTTAATTTTTATGTATTTTGCAATTTTCTAGGATTTTGTTTTTATCTAACGATACTAAAAGATGCATACCCTATTTTTTGGTAATTTTTGGGGCTATATTTTATTTATTAATATTTTGCTAATTCAAAGTAGTAAAATATAAGTAGTTTTGCAATTTTTAATTAGGATAAAATATTAATAACCTTACTAAAAATATATGTGATATAATATAATGTAAATTATTTAAAATTATTTTTCTAATTTTTTTAAAGTTAAGTAGCTAATTAATACAATAATAAAAAAACAAAGAATTAATAAGACAACACATGGACTATTTTGCAATTCCAGAAACCTAAGGCATGCAAACAAAATAGCAAAATGTAGGTGTTTTCTAGTAATTAACCGGATTAAATTGACAATTAAAAAGTGCTTATGAGGGGCATTTATGCAAAAGGCAAAGATCAAGAGTAAATTGCAAATTCAAAAAAAATATTTTTAAAGTTTCCAAACAAGTCCAACATACCCACAAAACTAATAGTGCAAATAACCTTGTAAACCCAATCGTGGAACCGCACGTTAAGTGATGTGGCTTGGACTAAAAAGCAATTAACAAAAATATCAAGGCTTGAATTGCAAAATAACCAATTTTTTTAACTATGATATATATTTACAAGACCAAAGCGTAAATAGCAAAAAATGCAGTAGGGAAATAGTGCGAAATACGCTAATCCTCACGTTGGGCGGACAACTAGGGACATTTCACTTAGCACATGTGTCTCCTCCAATGGATCATACCCCTTCGTAGATAAAGTTGATATTACATCTTATGCCTGATTTGATGGTGGAGAAGGCCTATCAAAGGACAATGGTTGTGTTATCTGGACACATGTTATTCATCAAACGATGAATGAGGCTTCTAGAAGAACTAATGTAGACCAATCCCTCGACGAGCTTTGATTTGAGCTCCTGCCCAGCTTCGGCTATCTCCAGCATCGCTGATGGGTGGGAAACACTCCTGGGACAATGTCGGAATAGTTCGTAGTCCGAAAGTGGTCCAGGACCCAAGGAATGGATCCTGAAGGTCGAAGAGGAAAATGTGACCTGAATCTCCTATTATTGGATTTGGGACCCCTCATATGGGGTCCTCTTGAGCAAAAACCTGTACGCTTAGTACAGTGGTCTATATATGCTTCCTGGCCTATAAAAAAGTAGGGGAATGCAATGGATGAGCTACGTTTGAGGGTATCTAGTAAGGTTGTAGAGGAAGACTGGACAGACCAGATTTTTACAAGATCAAGGTGGCTGAGGTGGTTTGGGAGATGTAGAAGCGATCAGGAAGGCGGTGATGGCAGAATGAACGTCAGAGCATGTATGCATGGTCGGAATAGGTGTCGGAGCTCCAAGCTCTGGTGAGGTACCTTTTTTAAGATTTTTAATGGATTCAAGAAAAATCAAATGAACATTATGGAAACATAAGCTACTACTATGCTAAGGAATGGAAACTAAGCAAGGAAAGAGCAGCTCACCAGAGAAAGTAACTGGGAGAAGGGCCTTACCGGGAAAGATCTGACAAAGGGTGGATGCACCTCTTCCTCCTTTGTCTGTGCCCAAGAATAGGTGCTCATCCATCCTATCACAAACATGATTCTTTGATGAGGTTCTAGGGGTTGGAGATGGAAGTGGACGATTAATGGAGCAAAGGAGAAATCAGAGTCCTGTTTATAATCGGTAGAAAAGGTGAAAAAGCAACTTAGTATTTTGGTGTTATGAAACAACACAAATCAGATAGAAATGATATGCGAAAATGAAGGTGATCCAATCTTTGTTTTTGATAGAGAAATCATGCCCAAAGAAGTAACAAGGCTCGCATGAAAATTCGATAAAGATGGATGCGCGACCATATATGACAAATAGGGGAGGGGGTTGTTTACCATGTCAAAACTCCGAGCCACGTCCGCACAAAACAACAAAATAGAATAGTAAATAAAGTAAAATTCAAATTAAAATAAAAAATGATTTTATTTAAATAAACATAAAGCATGAAATACGTTACATATTTAATAAAGAAAATTTTCATGATTTTTATTAATTTTTATCACTTTATTTATAAGGTTTTGATTTTTAAATGTAAATTATGGGCATAAAGACATATATATACACTCTATTTTCTTTTTTATGCTTCATAGTTTATTACTAATATACATAATATTTATATTTATATTATATTTAAATACCCATGTACATATTTTTCTTTTATATTTCTGAAGTTGTTAATGTACTCAAATAAATATATATGCATATATTACAAGTACTTTATATAGATATTTACCTATGTACTTGAATACATTATTTATTTTAAAGTATTTTTATTAATTATATGTTAATTTTATTATGTACAAGTATTTTAAGTAATATTTATATTTTATAAAAAAATATAATACTGAAATATATAAAAGGAAAATTTATTGAATATTAACTCCAAATTATATGAAACCACCTTTATTAAATAAGTCATTTTATTTTATGAATAATAAATGTGAGTTTGGTGAATTTTGATTCTGTATGGAGAATATATATATTTGATAAGTTTTTTTGCGTCTTTTTATTTTGTATGTCCCGAGCACATTGTGCATTAATTTTTAATGAAACAAATTTTGTATTTTTCCTGAGATTTTTATGTACAATGTTCACGTTAAAAATTTATTGATTTGGGTAGTAAAAATAAGAAAATAAAAAAGGCCTCAAAATGTTTATATTGACAAAATGATTAGGAGTTTATTTCTCATATTACATGGTTTCTCTACCCTATCTCCCTCTACTTTGTTCATTCTCGACTAAGTTAATGTTTGACTTGATCTTGGGGGGAGGGTCAATCGGTATATATCATACCTCCTTTATTCTTTTATTTTATTTATTCTTTCATTTAAGGATTTAAATACATGTATTTATTCACACTATATAGATTAATACATAAATGTTATTTTAGGCATGTTATTAATATCCACATAAATTTATTTATGGATTCAAGCTTAAAATGAACGAATGAATGAATGTGCATGAATGGAAGTTCATCAATCTTGAGAAATCAGATGCATTCATATGTTAATATCATAAAACTTACTTTCATGCACTTGTAATTAATTTGCGGAAATTTGCATTCATTTCTGCATTCATATTAATCTTCATATTTTCACCTAACTTTACACATTTTTTAATCAATTCGTGCTAACTCGAATTGACATGAAACAAACTTGACTATTTACATATCCCTAGTCTTTATCAAGGAAAGATCCTAAATAATGCTAACTTCTACATATGCAAAATAATCCCAAGCACTAATTTCAAGACAAAAAGCTGTAAACATTGACATCTCTCCCATACAATGTCCATATGACATCTACTCACTTTTGAATTAGTGTACATTCAATTACATACAAATCAAGATAAAATTCAAAAGATCGGAATCCATTTGTGAAAAATTGGATTTTGGGTCCTAAGTGTGCAATGTACATTTTTGCTGACTTTGACCTATCATTTCATGTGCATGTTTCACTCATGTTTAATATTTTCTTTTTCATTTCATTATTTCATTCATTATTTTAAAAATTACACAAAAATGAAATATAAAAAATTAAAAAGAAAAATACACGCTCTTACTCAATCTTAGTAACCTGATATGCATGTATATATTTTACTTCCCTTATTTATTTTAACATTAACTCAATACACAAAAATTATAAAAAATTCATTTACATCCATTGAGTTATTTCTTATCATGTTTATTTTTTTCATGCATTAATAATTAACGACGAAACACAAAAACATCGAAATCTATAAAAAATGGTATTTTATCTACATAAGATATCACCAGAAATTACATTACTTTCATTCCGCATTCTAATTGCATTTGAGACCTTCATGTGCATTGTAGGCACATTTAAATGCACATTTTCATGTTGTCCATTTTGCATCAGAGGTCATTTACTTTTTTTACTTCCTTTATTTCCATAATTAGTGCACCAGGTCAATGTCTGGTGAACATCTCGCCATGGGGTGCGCATACACTCGAGTTACCTGGCTCATGGTCCACCGTCACTCATCTCTTCTCTATCTACTCATGTGCTAAGCATGTGCGCTTCTCCTCTCACCTCCCCCTCACGTGCCTAGTAGGTAATTCCTCTTCCCCTTTACCTCACTTGCTAATGGTGTGCCATCTTTCCCTCCACAGAGCGTTGCCTCCTCTACACTGCTCAGCCCTACACCATCCAACGCCACCGCCTATTCCTCTCTTCCCTGTTAAGCCCCCCCAGCCCCCCAACTTCGATAGTCCCCTCTCATTATCCTAACTCTATCCTAATCATGAACCCATCGAAAGCCAAACCTCTCAATCACTTGGAATAACCTCTTACCCTATCCCAAGTCTAGGAACCCAACCTCCCGTTGCCTCTATCGTCATTATCACCTATGCCTCTATCCATCAAAATGATTGATAACCATTGTCCATCATCATTCACCACCCAATCCTATCCCCATCTGTCTTCATCGCTAGCAACCGTCACCCGATCAAACCTCAACCCCCTTGTAACCCTCTACATCCCTTCTCCTATTTATCTCCATCGTGGATCCTCGTCAAAATTATCAGCTAAAAATGATGTGATACAACTACAACAAGAGAGAGAGAGTTGGGGAATCAACTATCATGTGATAATGTTGATTCTAGAGATGACGTCCCATGGGTGAGATATGTAGTGCATTGTAATACGTAATAGATATTTCATAAGTTGAATAGCCTCATCATGTTTTACCCACGATTGACAAAGATGATCCGTAATTGAAACGATCTCCCCCACTTGCCTATAAATGCACCGAGTAAATACCCTTGCCCTTCTTCATTCTTTCTCTTCATGATCTCTTTGTTACCCCTGTAGAACTTATGTGCTACATTCATTCCTTCATCCAAAACCAAATAGACACCCATTATCACGTTCGCTCCCTCCACGTGTTATATCTTATTCCCATTGCAACCCATGCCAACACCGCTCTTATTCACTTTCATATGCTGGAGCGCCACCAACTCCTTCATTCTTTTGAGCCATAATGCAAGGCAAAACTTCTCACTTGAGCCAAGCTTTTCAATCGTAGGTATAGGATGAACCAACATCATCTAACCACAAGCTGGAGCTACATCTTCACCAATAACTGCCACTGCCCTCGTCTTCCAAGCATCATGCCATGGAACAAGTCCCCTCGGGTCCAACGAGCAGTTAACATTAGATCAAGAACAACACATATACATATCGCGGAATTTCACCTAAATTCAAGCCATTGATCAAGATCTAATGAAATAGCCCCAATGAAACCCTAACCACAGGTTTGATTCACTTGCCTTGGACACATCCGAAGCATGCAGAATGCGACACGTGGAGGGTATCGCTCTAGCGAGATGCAACTCACGTACGTTGCATGCGCTTGAAGAAACTGTGGGCAGCTCCTCTAAACTTCCAGATAATACAAAAAGACCCTCATTGGGGTAAATTACCGAAGTCCAACGACTATCAAGATTGCGCATCAACCCCTCTGAGTGGTATATTTATAAAGATTTTCATTATTTTATTTACAATTAGGTCCTAGACTTCATTTCTGTATATCATGAGCATTATTTATCATATTTTGACATACTTATTATTGATTTAAAACTTGAGTAAATATTTTTCATATAGAATAACACATTATTTATTTTAAGGCATTTTTTAGCATTAATAAATTGAGATGTTATTTCTTATTATGAGTACAAACATTCTAATCGATTGATTTATAATCACTCATACTTTGTGATTATCTTAGGATTTATTTGGGAGAATAATCAGAGCTCAATTGACTAGTTATTTGCTGAGATAAATAAAGGGAAGGGTGCTTGAATTAGAATGAATAAAGTAGCTTGCTTTTCCTGGTTTGGTTTGACTGAAACTGCTCAGCTTGAGGCCTCATTTATCTTCACATTACAACATCTATTCACCATATTATCGCATCATTTAAAAATAACAAAAAGATCGCATTTGTTTATTTATTACGAACCACATAGTATAGAATTATTTTATCTTGCATATAAAAATTATTTTGAAAATCCATGCATCATATTTTTTATTGATTAATTACATTTTCTGATCTAAAATCGCAAAAAGATGAAAATAGAATAACACAAAAAATATTCATCTCTTTTGAAAACTTAATTTTCAATATGAACCCAGATATTGCCTTCTTGAGTTCAATCTTGGGACTTAACCATATAAAATAAATAACTTCATTGCATTAATAATTAATTTCCCATCATAATTCCTCGGTGCGATCATTTTTTATGGTTACAAAATTGCCCGACTACAACAATACTCAACTTCAATAATTATTAATATTTAAAAGGGAATTCTTTAATTTATCACATATTTGGTGGATCTCACTTCAACAAGGACGAAGATGTTGTTTGTAGATATTTAATGAAATGACAAAAGGAGAGGTTGTCTTATTTTCGTCCTGTACATATCAGTGCCAACCCTAGATCCACCATGGGCTAGTTGACATAGCAACATCCCATGAGCAAGACGGTGATGAGAGATCTGACCTTTGCATCATTACGCGACCCTATCCAAGGTTGATATAATCGAAAAACTATCACATGATCTTGAGAATCTATATGTGATCCAACGTAAAACCCAATACCTTGACAAGTCGTATCAAATTTCCAAACAACTGAAGCTGTTAGTATGAACCATCAATATCGTTTATGTGGGTCTGTCATTCATAACTCCTGCTGAGTCGAAGGAGACATCATCACTGCATTAACCTCAGCCATGTTCAGGGCAGCTTCAGGACCAGCACCTATAGTACGTGCAGGTGCCCGACAAAAGACCACCACAACAACAGTATGTACTCTACTAGCCCGAGCCCTAACCCCCGTTATTATGGATCCATTTATCCCACCAACACTACAAATCCAAGAGATGAACATCATCTCAAATAGTGATGCACAATTAGCCGATCCAAGTAGATAGAAACACGGCCAGTCCTCTACCATTACGCCGTATCACCAAACTTCTGGTGGGAGGTTAGTCTAGAGCAACCTCTGTAGAACCAGTCTCCACCTTGTCAGAATACTTGGAGACATAATCAAAATTACCAATAGTAATTCTACCACCAATACCACCTGTATCATAATTACATGGCTGCTCAGCACCAACAGTTCATCCATCCTCCTTAATTTCATCAGCAACATCTCCCTCCTCAGTATAATAATAAGCCTTCCCATTCTCAGCCCTGGTGAATATGCATTTCCACATTTTATTCATTTATGTTTGCTTAAAATCCCTTAAAGGCACATGTAAATATCAATAAATATATTCTTTTACTAACCTTGTTTCTTATTATTTTATATTTATCACTATTTTAACCTTAAATAAATAAATATAGGAAAATAAATAAAATCGAAGACTGTATATATGTAAGAGATACAAGCTGACTCTAACCTTCAGAGAAGGTCAAGACTTGACCAGATCGACTACGAATAAAGTAGGTGGATACCAAAAATTTAGGAAATCAATATCCATTTGTGCATATTTACCATTTGTTTACTATTATATATTACACAATTCTTTCTCTATTTTAATTACAACCAAACTCATTGCAATTAAAAAATTCTTCTTGAAACTTGTACATAAAAATCTTTTGTAAATAATAAAAATAATTGCAAGAACAATCATTGTACATTGTGTAAAATACAACATTCTGAAAAAGCCACAAAAGGTCAACATGCCATATCAATATCTTCTCCACCAAAATTTAAAATTAATCAAACTCACTTTCATTGTACTCCAAATTAATTATTCTTTAAAATGACGGATTCATAAAAATCAGATTTAAGGTGCGAAAGGTGGCTATTAGGGAATTATTATATATTATACTTATGTATATTATTTGTATATAGTTGGTATACTTATTTTCATATAATTTGTATTTTTTATTAATTATAGATATTGTACATGACTTATATAAAATACAAATAAAAATCACAAAATAAAAAAATAAATCTTGTATATGTAGCACTATATATATATTGTGAATATGTCTGTTTAGTTAGCCTATTAAATTAATTAAAAATATCAAGTAAAAATATCACTAACATCCTTGTAAAATATTGTTAATTATTTATTAAATTATGCATAGATTTGTAAAGTAATAAATTTAAAATCAAGGTGTTGTAAATATAGGTATATATACTTGTAAATAACATATTTTATTTATTTTCACTCTTGTATATATCTTATTTAATTAATTAAAAATAACAATAATAAAGTTAATTAAATCACTAACATTTTATCTTTACATTGTTTTTTAAAATTCATTTTCTACTTTATTTTCAATTATTTATTATTTTCTATGTCATTTTGTCATTTAGCTTACTTTTTCTCATTCTCTGCACCCATTGATTGGCTAGACCCGGATATGTTGACCTGTGTCGACCCCCTAATCTACTTCACTACTCAAGTATTTCACTCTCCGTCAGCTCTTCTCCCCATTTTTTGCACGTTCTATTCAATAACGCTCCCCGCCTTCTTCTCCCCGCCTATTTTTTGTCTTCTATATCTTGTCTTTTATTTATTTTATTTATTTTCATATGTTCTATGTATAAATTTTGTGTGGATTACAACTTGTTGAGGAGTGAGCATTTACTTTGAATTACACATGCTGTGAGGGAGCTTACACAATGCTTGCAGGATACGATTTGTATGACACCTAAAGCTCCCCAAGATCAAACCTAGGGATTCATTTGAGATCCATTTTACTTGATCTTCTCATTTTTCTTCTTATCCACTTCTGTGTGGGTCTTGTTTGTTTGCATATATTGTCTGCTCTACTTTCTTCTTATATTTTCTCATGTATTATCATAACTATGTTTCTTACATTTCTTGTGTTTCCTCTTTCTTGTGAGGGCCTGGCGAGTAATGGTGGCATTACTAGGAGTGCAAATGCACTCGAGCAAATTGGAGGCGACTCTTTTCTTCATCGAAAGACAATAGAGTGTAGGAGGAGGAGCAAACCATTTGGAAGAAACAAGTTTTAGGAGCTCTTTTTTGCTTTCTTTTTAGCATTTTATTTCACATTTTTTTGTAAAATATTGTAATAAGTGATGTTTGGCATTTGCCACTTTTTCTGTTTTCTAAAAGGCCATTATATACCTTGTTTGTGCGTGGTCTTTTTCACCAAGTACAGGTGCACTTGGAGGACCTCACCGTTTTTTATTTTCATCAACATTATTTTTATTTGTTTTCTCATAGTTTTGTGTGCTTGATCGCGTAGAAGTATGTTTTAATTTCTTTCTTGAGAAAACTAATCGATTAGGTCTAAAGTACTTAAAAGAATATATGTCCCTATAGACTAGATCATAGGATTGGACTTAGTCAAATTAATTGGTTCTTATTCGCTAATATAAGATACTGCTAGCATAGTTCTCGTGCATCATTGTAGGTTAGTTTTTTTTGTATTTATTTTTATGTGTGGATCACTTTGTATGTAAAGTGTCAGCAAAAGTTACGCATCTCTTTCTTTTACTTGCATCATTGAATTCATCATGCATCGACTTTTTGAATTTCCTTCCCTGTTCTCACTCACAAAAGATCAAAAGGAATTGGAAAACTCGTAAGACCGTTTATTTGAAAAAACTCAAAAAAGTGACAATTGTATAAAACTAAGACTGCTAAACAAAACTCGACTCCAAAAGAATGTAAGGACAAAATCATTGTTTTGGGGAGAGTAACCCCCTCATTTTTGCAGGTACGTACCTCATGACAGAGTGGGTGAGAACTTGTGCCATATGCTCCTATACACATCTCTATGGTTTATGGTTGAGATGCAAGCACTTGCCACAAATGTTAGAAAATCATTTTGGTGTACTTATTCTCCCTTCTCCCTTTGGTCTTGATATTGAACCTAACAACACAAGCAGATAGCTCCACTAATTAGGAAACATTGAGAACGTATGCTGGCAAATAGTGGAAACTCACCCTGTCTGCTTGGTAGTAAGTAATTTCTTGTAGATTCACTAAACTTAAAATTGAAAAGAGAAAAGATCGAACAATTACGGTTTCCACTTGTGTCTAGGTGGTGAATCGGGGGTTTGTATTGTGTTTGTTTGTTTGTGTAAAAATCCTTCCGTGCCCTTTTCTTCTTTTCTTCCTATTTCTTCTTGTGTTGACCTCCGTGTTCTCACATCTTTCATATTGACATCGAAGATGTCGTACTAGAGTATTTCATGTTCGATCTCTGCGAGATCATTTCACACTCCAGTTCGGTCGTCTTCTATTCAGAAAGATTCACTTTCCGAATATCCATCTTTCTCTACATCACCCATCTACTCATCCAATCCATTGTTCGAGATTGGCTCTAATCTCGAACTATCATTTGAGACTCCACCATTTTTAGGACTTATTTAGTGCCATATACATTTTTAGAGTTAGAATCAAAGCACTTAATGCCAGATATGGGTAAGGGTTCTATAGGAGAACAGAGCGAGATCAACAATACAATATGATATTCAATTGGAGAATCGGGTTTGTATTGTGTTTGTTTGTTAGTGTAAAGATCCTTTTGCACCCATTTGCACCATTTCTTCCTTTTTATTCTTGTGTTGACCTTCGAGTTCTCGCATCTTTCCAATTGACATCAAAGATGTCAGATTGGAGTATTCATGTTTGGACTATATGAGTTCATTTATACTCCAGTTTAGTCGTCTTCTATTGGGGGAAGAATCACTTTCCAAATATTCCTCTTTCTCCACATCACCTATCTAATCATCACATCCATTGTCTAATATTGATTCTAATCTCAAACTGTAATTTGAGTCTCCATCAATTGTTAGGACTAATCTAGTGCCATATACATTTTTAGAGTCATAATCAGAGCACTTATGCCACCGAAGGGTAAGGGTTCGATGGCAAAACAGAGCTAGATCAACAATATGATGTTAGCTTCCATATAGGCCATTCAAGCACAGTTGAAAGAACAAGCTGACATCTAGGTTGGTTTGAGAGATATGATCTTAGAGATGAGGAATGAGAGATAAGATAGGAGAGAAGAGGATGGGCTAGAAAAAGGAGGTGGGAATGGGGGAGGATGAGACCAAATTAATGAGCCAATCTCTAAGCTTACATTTAAGGATGCCTATTATCCAAGGGAAGGACATACGAATACATGGATTAAGATACATGTGATTCATGGGCATTTTGAGCTTAAGCCCATAATTCTACCACTCCTCCCAATAATACACTAACACATCAATGAACAACCTTATGTACACCTCCAATAGTTTGACCGCATATGTGGCACATTACACTACCCTAAGATCTCGTTAGAGGTAGTGAAGATGACAACCTTCCCAATCAGCATTATGGACAAGACTTTATATTGGATTAATCACTTGGGAAGGGTTGTTACATCATGGGAAGAGTTGAGATCAGCCTTCTAGAATAAGTATTATCCCCTAGGATGACTGAATCAAATGTAATCATTGATTGCCAACTTCCGCCAAATGTCACATGAGCCTATTCACAGGGCATGGGAAAGATTTAAGGGTTTAACAGAGAAGTACCCCATAATGATTATCCAAAGACAAGTCTTTTGTAGAAGTTCTTTAGGCTTTGAGTATGGAGAACCATAGATTGGTATATGCCTCTTGTGGGGGTCCCACTTCATCAAGGACTAGCATGTCCTTTATCAGATTTTTGAGAAGATGGCGGAGAACTATATAGCTTTTTCTTATTCATGTGTTTTTAAGAAGCACCCTGTTACCTCTCATTAGTACCCCACATGGCTGTCATCATGATGGAATTGAATGATATCGTAGGATCCTTAAGCACATCACGGATGTGTGAGGATCACATCAGATGCAATCAGGAGCGACTAGTCACACTAGTCGATTAGGGTAGCATAATTTAAAATGTTTAATTCGATGAAACCACATAATCCAAGAATGCTTCCCGGATGATTTCATCTAAACCAAAAACAAGTATTAGGGTTACATCTTGAAGCATGGTTGTGATCGAGTGTCAAAACAATGATACCTCCAACATAATCCGATAAAGGAGACGCTTGCGAGCGCATTGATGAAACACATGCTTCTCGCAATTCATGTTGATGATCCAAGAAGTGAACCTCCTTATCTCGTTGCATGAGATCCAATGTCTTATTCACGAGTGAGGTGCACTGAAGGAGACGAGGATCCACGAGCAAATAATCTGGCATCATAACAACGATGCTATGGCAGTGGCGACTCTCTATAGGGCTCCATGGTGGACGGCCACAATGAGAGAGAGAAAGAGAGTTGGCATGTAGAGAGAGAGATCATATGGATATTGTCTATTGCTGTTGTTGTAACTTGAAGAGCAGTGCGTGCCTCTTCTTATATACTATTTTTGTAGTCCATGGATCACAATCCACGGACTACACAAAATCAATGGATGAGATTGATTTGTGTTTCTTTCAATGGCAATCATTTGTTGTAAAAACATAACAATAATTAATTTATTTTAGATTAAATATATATTGATAATGTAATAGAAATTAATCCTAGATCATGGAATGGAGATAACATCCTTCCATGGGATTTAGAGTGTACGACCACCCTTTTCTAATGGGATTGGGTGGTTGTCCACCTCCCATTATGTAAGGGTGCAATCTCATGTAATCCCATGAGATTACATTATTGTATGGAAATCTCCATGATTTACACCAACACTTATTGATCATTATTCTACAAAATATTTCATATTTATTTTGTGAATATTGCAATCTCGCCATTTGAAATTGTGAATCAAATTCACAACCCAAAATAAAATGTTATTTACATTTTCAATTAATTATCCAATGTGAATCCAATTCACATCATTAATCAATCAACAAATATAAATCATAATATTCTCTCTCTTATATATTATAAACTATATTTATAATGTATATGATTAATATAGATAGTTATATCCACATTACTCACATCCATGATAATTAGATCGCATTTAATCATCTTGGATCTCTATTCTCATGTGCCCAAATAATTTGAATCACATTCACATTATCACATATTTGATAATAAATCATAATTGATAACCAAATATAAATTAATCCTAAAATTAAATCTATCGAGCATGATATCACGAAATGGATAATGAGATTGGGTGGCCATACACACTCCCATTATGGAAGGGTGCAATCTCATGTAATCCCATGAGATTACATTATGCTATGGAAATCTCCAAGATTTACAACAATACTTGTTGTAAATTATTCTAAAAAAATAATTCATTGTTATTTTATGATATTGCCATTGGAAAATTGTGAATCGAATGCACAACCCAAAATAAAATGTGACATTTTCAATTAATTATCCACTGTGAATCCACTTCACAACAATAATTAATCAACAAATATAAATCATAATACGCTCTCTCTTATATATATTATTAATATTAATAGTTATATTCACATTATTCATATCCATGATAATTGGATCACATTTAATCATATTAGATTTCTATTCTCATGCGCTCAAATAATATGAATCAAATTCACATTATTCACATATTCGATAATTAAATCACATTTTATGGTCTAAGATATCTCTCCTTATAAAATGAATCAAATTCATATCATTCATGATGATTGAATCACATTTAATTATCAATTTTCTCAATGCTCGGATACATATATCAACAATGAAATTATCCTTGAACTCTTTCAAGGATAATGCTCTTTCTCCACGGATATCTGGAGATAAGGACATGGTGATTGTATTATTCCACGTATAATGACTTGGATGTTGAGATCACATCTCAATCCAGGTCTTGTGGACCTCTCATAGATGTTTGATTAAATCAAGATTGTGACTCTAATCTTCTTGTTTCATCTGAATCACATTCAGATCAATGTCCAATACTTGGACTAAGAATAGATCATTTCTCTATTTAGAAGAGTTACTAAAATCTAGACTTGTTTCATCACTCCTTAGGAATGGAAGCATCATTGATATATAATCGTTTAGGATCATATCACCCTTATGTATTTCTAATACATGTACATCTTGCATACTGGAAGATCAAGAATAAACCTAAAGTATTAGATCAATTTTAGATTGTGTACTTTAGGATTTTATCAATAAGTTTCTCATTCGATTATTGGGAGTTGGTATCAATCATATACTTTCCAAAAACATATATCATACTCAGATATTGATTTTATACTTTCCAAAAACATATATAAAACTTAAAAATTAAGTCAAGCTTCTGAAGCGAGACGACCATGCACGGAATTTGATTCTTCCTAATATCTCATGAGTGAGCTCATGTCTTTCGATTAAGTAATGAACTTGTATGATTCCTTTGAGTCATCGTATTACTCATATACCCTTGTATGCCCACTGGTGTACCGGTGTCTAGACCTTGATTAGGACATCAACATATTAGTCTTCCAAATGAACATACTCAGACATATAGTAACACATCTATCTTCGTTCAGAGGATGTGTGCCTATATCATGACAGCATATGACATAGGTCTATGGTTATCTTGATCTCATTATGTAAACTCCATGACCTAACTTATCTAACACCATTGAATTTGTATTCCTATGTAGAGGACATGCATCTAGAGTTCAGTCAGATATCATCCTTTAGAGAAAGGATTGCCAACTCTTTCTTAGGTTGTAGATCCTCTACTAATAATCATTTGACGATGCCTGATTAGCCCTCAATCCGACTCTTTAGATATTCATCAAAGCATCAACCTCTATAATTCAATGATTGAATTAACAGTTGTATGATCATTAAGATAGACATACTACATAACCCTAATTGTATACAAATGACATGTACATAAGGAGTTTTCCTCTTGAGATAGTAGATAATCCCTCTTTTGAAGCTTTATTGCAACCCACAACATTTTGTCATTAGACCTCGTCGCGATTGGACTGTATTCGAGTAAAATGGTCACAAATGTATGACTTATGTTGTTTCCATTGCCTTGTGTCTCATGCCATTAAATACAACCCTCTACCACTTCAACTGAGGTGAGTAGAGTGCAAGTGCAGGTGTTCAAGCTAGGTCGTTATCAACAATCTGAAGGATATTGGGAAATTATCCTCAAGCGCATCACGGAAGCGTGATTGTCGTATCGGATACGACGAAGAACGACTAGTCGTACTAGTTGTTCGGTGCAGCGGAATTTAAAAAAATTTATTCGATGAAACCACATGATCCGAGAACCATTCTCAGATCGTTTCATCTATAACCACAACAAGTATAATGAAATACCTCTTGAAGCGTGGTTGATCAAGTCTCTAAAGAAAGAGACCTCCTGTCTCAAGTCCGATCGTCGGCGAGACCGCTTGCGAGCGCGGGGATGAACCGCGTTGTCCTCGCAATCCAAGAAGATGATCCAAGCATGGTTGCTCCTGATCTCGTCGCACGAGATCAAACGTCTCCTTCATGAGAGGAACTCTCCAAGAAGATGGAGAACCGAAGAACGTCGAAGCGGCGGCACGGTGGCGAAGGCGACGACGGTTCTCTCCTCTAGGGTTTGGTGGTCGGCCACCAATTAGAGGGAGAGAGGGCTGACGTGTGTAGAGAAGAAAGAGAGAGAGAGCTCCAATATCATGTGTCAAGAGAGAGCCAAGTATGCCTCTCTATTTATAGGGTTTTGGGATCCATGGATCTCAATCCATGGGACACATAAAATCAATGGATGAGATTGATTTATGTTCATCCAATGGCTGAGATTGTTGTTGTCAAAAGCAACAAATTTAGGTCAAAATATATTTAATAAAATCAAATATAATTTGCTCCTAAATTAACCCAACAAATAAGGAGAGAAGACGCATGGAGATTTCATCTCCATGTGCCTTCCATGTAGGCGCACACCCACTCCAATTAGGAGTGGTGTGCCGCCCACCATGGATTGCATGGAGATTTCAATCTCCATGAGATTGCAAATCTCCATGTAATCTCTCTTATTTATTTGCAACAAAATAATTTGGGTTTTATTTCTCAAAAATAATTCATAATTATCTTTGAGGAAATTGCAATCTAGCCATGGAATAATTGTGAATCATATTCACAACCCAAAACAACATGTAATTCATATTGTTAATTAATTACACAATGTGTATCCAATACACATCATAATTAATCAACACATATAAATTATAATTAGCTCTCTCTAATACATTATAAATCACATTTATAATATATTATGAATAATTGGATATTTCTATCCACATTATTCTTATCCACATTATTTAAATCACATTTAATTAAATTGGATAATTTCTTCACACATTCAAGATGATTAAATCACATTTAATCATTATTTCTTCATTGCTTAGATCGTATGGAATTATTCTTGAACCCTTCAAGAATAATGCAATCTCTCCGCAGATACTTGGAGATAAGGACAGGGCGATTGTATTGTTCCACGTATAGTGACATGGATATTGAGATCATATCTCAAATCCAGATCGCGGGCCTCCCATAGATGCTTGATTAAATCAAGACCGTAAATCTAATCTTCTCATTGTATCTGAATCACATTCAGATCAATGTCCAACACTTGGACCAAGATCAGATCACTTCTCTACTGAGAGGAGTCACTAAAATCCATACCCGTTTCATCACTCCCTAGGAATGGAAGCGTCATGGTTATACAATCGTTTATGATCAAATCACCCTCAGGTATTCCCAATACCTGTACATCCTGCATACTGGAAGACTTAGACTAAACCCGAAGTATCAGATCAACTTTATACTGTCTACTTCATGGTTTTATCAGTAAGTTTCTCATTCGATCATTGGGAGTTGGTATCGATCATACACTTTCCAAAAGTGTACATCATACCTAGGTCTTGATCATATACTAAAAGTATATATCAAACCTACAAATTCAGTCAAGCTTCCAAAGCGAGACGACCATGCGCATGGAATTTGATTCTTCCCAATATCTCATGAGTGAGCTCATGTCTTCCGGTTCAGTAACTGAACCTGTATGATCCCTTTGAGAGATCGTATTACTCATATGCCCTTATATGCACACCAGCGCGCCGGTGTATAGACCTTGATTAGGTCATCAACCTATTGGTCTGCCAAATGTACATACTTGGACATATAGCAACACATCTGTCTCCGGTCAGAGGATGCGTGCCTATATCATGACAGCATATGATATAGGACTTTGGTTATCTCGATCTCGTTAAGTCAACTCTTTGACCTAACTAATCTGACACCTCCGAATCTCTATTCCTATGCAGAGGACCTGCATCAAGAGGTCGGTCAGATATCAGCCTTCAGAGATAAGGATTGCCATCTCCTACTCAGGCTGGAGATCATCTCTTAACAATCATTTGACGGTGCTTGATGAGTCCTCAATCTAACTCTTTAGATATTTATCCAAGCACCAGCCTCTATGATTCAATAGTTGAATCAACAGCTGTATGATTATTTAAGATGGCCATGGTACATAACCCTAATTGTACTAAGGGACCTATTATACAAATTATTCATTCTTCATTTCAGATCAGGGAATGATATGTG
Organism: Ottelia alismoides; assembly: GCA_037367405.1. Lineage (NCBI taxonomy): Eukaryota > Viridiplantae > Streptophyta > Magnoliopsida > Alismatales > Hydrocharitaceae > Ottelia > Ottelia alismoides. Next base: position 302,959 of record JAZKJV010004100.1, read on the forward strand.
CAATAACAATTATTGAATAATGGCTCGCCGTGGGCTCGCATTTCCAACAATCTCCCACTAGCCCAAAGAGCCATTAATGGGCTAATCATTTAAACTCACACTCATGTGACAATCATAGGCTATTTAGAAAATAGCTAGGTAAGCTGATCAGTCACTCTGTTCCCGCGAGACTATGCCAAGTCCTTTTACGGCACTTGCATATCCCCAGTAACAGTGCTCGCATCCAATGCGAATGTTGCATCTTATGCAACTAATACTCAATCTTGTTAGTTATAGTGTCCTTGACACTACAACTTAACAATTATCATAACCAGTATTTCCATAATCCTTATCAGAATATCCTTATTCTCGGAGATCACTATCTCTTAAGGTATCCACAGTTAAGACCTTTTAGATCTCTATCTATAAAGTCTTAAGTTTTTGAAGATAAGACTTTGAGATCACTATCTCAAAAATCTTGTCATCTATGAAGATTTTGTTGTTACTGCAACCAAGTGTTTTATTTCCATAGTAGGACTAGTAACAGTTTACTACTCCCACTGTATGGCAGCCACCTGGCTTTTGTACACATCTAGCACACACTTGACTTCTCAGAACTGATGCCCAAAGGCAAGTAGTTCTAGCATTCACTTCCTCAACTCTTTGAGGTGCTATCCCTTTAGATAAGTCAGTACCATATCTTAAGGGATGGAAGCCATTACTGGAATTTTCCATAAAATGGAATATGTCCAAGATGTACTATAAATGTGACAGTCCCATTATCCTCTTCTCTTTGCTTCTGAACAACTTCAGAACTAAGATCTGAGAGGCATCTTTGAAATCATATTTCAAGTTATGGAACAACCAGATTATAAAACACTAATTATTATCCTTATATCATTTTCAAATGATTAGGATATCATCTACATTTAGCACGATGAACACAAAAGCACTCCCACTAAGCTTCATATGGTTCATCAAGATTCTATCTGAAATCATAACATTTATAATTTCATCAAATCTTATGATCCAACTTTAAGAAGCTTATCTGAGTCCATAGATGGATTCCTTAGCTTGCACACCTTGCTTTCCTTAACCATGAAGCCCTGGGGCTACTTCATGTGAATATCCTCAAAGAGGTATTTGTAGAGGAATGCAATATTGACTTACATCTTGAAGATGCAATAGTCAAGTTGTGTAGCTAAGGTTAGCAATATTCTGACGATTTTAAGCATGGTCACCGAAGAGCAAGTCTCATTGCAAGCAATGTCTTCTCTTCCAGTGTGTAGCTTATGGCTACGAACCGTGCTTTGAAGATCTCTACCTTCTCATCAGGTTCCCTGTCTCTTGAAGATCCATTTACACCTTTACAGGTCTTACCCATATAGGTGGATCCTCGAGGGTCCATATACAACACTTGTATATGAAGTCTACATTAGACTTTTATTGCTATCCATCTATCCATGCTATGATCTTCAGAAACTTCATCACATGAAGTTCGATCATTGTCAGATTTCTCTAACACATGGAATCCATCCTAAAACTCATTTGAAGAGGTATTAATGTTTCATCTTTAATTGTCCTTTTAGTTTCCAATTTCAGGAGTCTCATTATAAATGAGTTCCTACACTTCATTTTCATCTTGATTCTCAAGAGTCTCAACCTCTAAGAATCACATTCTCGGAGATGAGATATTTTAAGAATCTCAAGGTCATAAAGTAGGTATCCAATACCATCCTTTATTTTCCTAATGAAGCAACACTCTCAAGTGCTAGATTCCAACATACATGGAACCTTATTAAGGATATACATTGTAGTCTCTACTACACATATATACCTGGAAACTAAGGGATAATTATGCTAAAATTCAACATTGATAAGATCATGTCACACATGATCCAATTGTATCTACCTATAACTCTTTTGAGTTAAGGTGTGTTAGGAGGATTGAGATAGAAATGATATTCATATCTCCATAAGGTATTCTTCGAATTTATCTAGTAGGTACTTGCTACCTAGATTAGATCAAATTCATTTTATCTTCCTTCAAACTTTGGTTCTAAACCAAAATTAATGAAATCTTTGAACATTTCAAAGGTTTCTTAGATGAAGAGAAGAAATCTCATATCATACATAATCATCAATGGATATCACATATCCACAATGTTTACTATGATATAGATGATCCGCATACATCAATATGTATGAGATCCTGAATACCTTGGCATCTTACACCATTCCCGAAGAAAGGTGTATTGGACATTTTTACTTTGAATACAATATTCATAAGTATGTAACTTTTGAAATTTTAGACATTCTAAAGTTTCATCTCTTACTAGTCTATTGATCAAATCAATAAACAAATGTCCAAGGCTCGATGCTAGATCATTGTCAAACGATCTTCATCCTCCTATTGATCTTACAGAGGTTTTAATTCAGTATTTAGAAATATTAATGAACCATTCATTAATTTTTCTAATTCAGTGGAGTCCACCAGATTTTTAGATTACTATCTGAAATATATCCATCATAACTCTTTATGATAGTTCTATCTCAGAATTCATGTTTATTTCCAACATTTAGAAATAAACAATGAGTGTATTCTAATATCTAGGTCACAGAGACATTCTCTAAGACTAAGGGCTCTCCCACTGAAATTAACAAGTCTATTAATCCAACAGAGATTGTTGCAACAGTTGCATCAATACTCACGTGGATAACTATAAACCTTTAAGATCAAATTTTCCAGTCTTCTAAAACATATGCAACCCATTGCAAATGTCATCAGAAGATTGAGATACAATTATTTGACTTTATCTTATTCAATAAGTAAGTCAATATCAATGATTTATGTAGATTACTCTGATGCTCCATCCGAGTCCTTTTCTAAGGATTCTGAACAGACTTGATAGTCATACTATCAACACATCAACTTATTGCAGTATTGGCATTCATCCAACTCTTTGGATGTCATATGGAAGTCATAGAAGTCCAGTCAACTCTTTGACTTTCCTTCTTTCTTGGGTCCAACCCATGCTTCCACTGCGCTCCCTTTATCTATAAGCAATCATTGCTCAAGACAGAGGATCTCTTATTTTAAATTCAAAAGAATTCAAAGTAAGAGTTGTTCAACATTTATACATGCTTCATTAAATTCATACAATATGAATATTATGAAGCTTCATGGATAACTAGAGTATAAACAGTAGAATGATGACACTCATCATCTACATCCATTTAAACTCTTAAAAACAAAGGTTCAGGTAGGTACTCAAACAATTTGAATACATCATCTCTTTACAGAGCCACCATTCTGCATGATGCAGTGAACCATGTCATTCATGATAAATGTCAAGAGCACATATGTATGCCATAATATCTTCTTAGATTTTATAAGGATTATATGACAATTATGATCATCATCAACATGTCACTTCCAAAGTACATTTGATGATACCAAGACTATAGAGACATACAAACCCTAGGGTTGTAGTCCTATCATCTATTTAATTGTCATTCCTCAATATTATGAGGAAACTTGCACATTGCAACCACATACATTATGTGTCCAATTGCAAGTACAATATCTGGATCATGAGTCCAATCCATGATATTTTACTGGTTATTATTGAGTATATCATTGAGTGGGTTTTAATGAAGGATTATCTGAAATAAGAAATTTGCATAAATATATAAATTTATATTTTACTTTGATTTAGGAATTTTTATATCAAAGTTGTCTTGCCATGTCAACATTGAAAGTTCATTCCCTTAATCACTTTCAATGTAAGAGATATACTTACCATTATATCTCAAGCAAGATCTGGGATCTCCTTCCTTATCTTTGTTGCATCCCAATAATATGAGAACCTACAACTCGGATAAAAAGAAGCGGGAACACATTCCGCCTTGCAAGTCCAACTTGCATCTCCCAATTCGGTCTTTAACACCCGGGCCCACCACCCCTAAGGCGATGTTGACCCGTCATTAATTGAACCAACCGTCAACAGGAATACAACTCGCTATGCGCAATCCAATATCGCCCCAATAATATGAGGACCCGATACTGGGGTCACTACGCATACGTCCTTACTCTTTCGAGAAGCGACGAGCCCGATCCAGATGCGCTTGCATACAGGAGCTGTCACTTCGGACAGGCGTCTCCCACATGCAATCCCTGGCGACGGAACCCTCCGCCTTGACGGGAGACCATGGATGTCACTTATGTGATCCTCCATATCATATTCAAATTTTAATTAATTATCGTGAATCATATTCACATAATTAATTCTTCCAAGGGAATTATTATCTCTAATCATATTAGAGTATTTCAATTGGACATAATCAATTTAATCATATTAAATTAATTATCAATCCAATTCAATCAATCAAACTTGATTATTTTACTTGAATACATATATGGTAATATCTCAAAATACGTATTAATTCGAATTTTAATAATTATAAAAATACATCTTAATCCCTCGGACATTATCCCGGCCCTACCCGCTGTCATGGCCAGTACCGACGAGAGTGGGACGGACCACATACGTTGCAACCCGCAACCCCAATGCTCTCCGACTAGGCACCATATCCGCCTCGGGAAAGGATAATGCCAAATTGATTAATTTGTACTTGAGATGATCATCGGTTCTTCAACCGAAATTGTACCATATAGTAATAATCAAAACATTTTTGATTATAAGGAAATTTGCTAGACAAATTCCCAAATCCTATTCAAGCATCAAGTTTGAAAGATTGTGGTTTCCAATTATGATTTAGATCACATCTTAATCAATTATTGGTTAAGGCAATGTCATTTAAGGGAATAATTATCATCAAATATTTCACAAATATTTATGCACAATTATTCTAGGAAATTAAACAATTTAATTTCACTAAATGATGACAATCACTAATCAAACATTAAGTTTGATGAATGTGTTTCCAATTAAGATTTAGATCAAATCTAATCAATTAATTGGATGAGGCCAAGTCAATTATGTAAATAATCATCTTCAAATATTTCACAAATATTTTTCATGATTATTTCACGAAATTAACAATTAATTTCACTAATTGACAATCACTTGGTTCTTGATTAGGACTGTAATTTCAGCAGTGACCCCTTCTTACTAAAATTAGCATATCTCAATCATATTAAATCCAAATTAGACAAAATCAATTTTCATAGATTGATAATTTGATTTAGGACAGAACACAAGTGATGTTACACGCATTTCGAGGCAAGTCTAAACAGTAATTAACATTTTAATCACGTTCAGATCTACAGTTCCCGCAACAGTGCATACATGTTCATTAAAACAACCATACCTAGAGCATACGAAATCCGATTTACGTAAACTCAGTTCCTATGGTTTCCTTATTTAATGGGGAACAAAAACCAAGTGTTAAATTCGTGTTTAAACAATTTAAACAGTGCCGAATTTATTTACTAAACAGATCTGCGAAATCAAATGCGATGAAAACTTTCGCGACCTAAACGAACCCAAGTCGTCCTCGGTTTTTCGAATCATATTTGAAACCGTCGACCTAAGGCTCTGATACCACTTGAAGGATATTGGGAAATTATCCTCAAGCGCATCACGGAAGCGTGATCGTCGTATCGGATACGACGAAGAACGACTAGTCGTACTAGTTGTTCGGTGCAGCGGAATTTAAAAAAATTTATTCGATGAAACCACATGATCCGAGAACCATTCTCAGATCGTTTCATCTATAACCACAACAAGTATAATGAAATACCTCTTGAAGCGTGGTTGATCAAGTCTCTAAAGAAAGAGACCTCCTATCTCAAGTCCGATCGTCGGCGAGACCGCTTGCGAGCGCGGGGATGAACCACGTTGTCCTCGCAATCCAAGAAGATGATCCAAGCATGGTTGCTCCTGATCTCGTCGCACGAGATCAAACGTCTCCTTCATGAGAGGAACTCTCCAAGAAGACGGAGAACCGAAGAACGTCGAAGCGGCGGCACGGTGGCGAAGGCGACGACGGTTCTCTCCTCTAGGGTTTGGTGGTCGGCCACCAATTAGAGGGAGAGAGGGCTGACGTGTGTAGAGAAGAAAGAGAGAGAGAGCTCCAATATCATGTGTCAAGAGAGAGCCAAGTATGCCTCTCTATTTATAGGGTTTTGGGATCCATGGATCTCAATCCATGGGACACATAAAATCAATGGATGAGATTGATTTATGTTCATCCAATGGCTGAGATTGTTGTTGTCAAAAGCAACAAATTTAGGTCAAAATATATTTAATAAAATCAAATATAATTTGCTCCTAAATTAACCCAACAAATAAGGAGAGAAGACACATGGAGATTTCATCTCCATGTGCCTTCCATGTAGGCGCACACCCACTCCAATTAGGAGTGGTGTGCCGCCCACCATGGATTGCATGGAGATTTCAATCTCCATGAGATTGCAAATCTCCATGTAATCTCTCTTATTTATTTGCAACAAAATAATTTGGGTTTTATTTCTCAAAAATAATTCATAATTATCTTTGAGTAAATTGCAATCTAGCCATGGAATAATTGTGAATCATATTCACAACCCAAAACAACATGTAATTCATATTGTTAATTAATTACACAATGTGTATCCAATACACATCATAATTAATCAACACATATAAATTATAATTAGCTCTCTCTAATACATTATAAATCACATTTATAATATATTATGAATAATTGGATATTTCTATCCACATTATTCTTATCCACATTAATTAAATCACATTTAATTAAATTGGATAATTTCTTCACACATTCAAGATGATTAAATCACATTTAATCATTATTTCTTCATTGCTTAGATCGTATGGAATTATTCTTGAACCCTTCAAGAATAATGCAATCTCTCCGCAGATACTTGGAGATAAGGACAGGGCGATTGTATTGTTCCACGTATAGTGACATGGATATTGAGATCATATCTCAAATCCAGATCGCGGGCCTCCCATAGATGCTTGATTAAATCAAGACCGTAAATCTAATCTTCTCATTGTATCTGAATCACATTCAGATCAATGTCCAACACTTGGACCAAGATCAGATCACTTCTCTACTGAGAGGAGTCACTAAAATCCATACCCGTTTCATCACTCCCTAGGAATGGAAGCGTCATGGTTATACAATCGTTTATGATCAAATCACCCTCAGGTATTCCCAATACCTGTACATCCTGCATACTGGAAGACTTAGACTAAACCCGAAGTATCGGATCAACTTTATACTGTCTACTTCATGGTTTTATCAGTAAGTTTCTCATTCGATCATTGGGAGTTGGTATCGATCATACACTTTCCAAAAGTGTACATCATACCTAGGTCTTGATCATATACTAAAAGTATATATCAAACCTACAAATTCAGTCAAGCTTCCAAAGCGAGACGACCATGCGCATGGAATTTGATTCTTCCCAATATCTCATGAGTGAGCTCATGTCTTCCGGTTCAGTAACTGAACCTGTATGATCCCTTTGAGAGATCGTATTACTCATATGCCCTTATATGCACACCAGCGCGCCGGTGTATAGACCTTGATTAGGTCATCAACCTATTGGTCTGCCAAATGTACATACTTGGACATATAGCAACACATCTGTCTCCGGTCAGAGGATGCGTGCCTATATCATGACAGCATATGATATAGGACTTTGGTTATCTCGATCTCGTTAAGTCAACTCTTTGACCTAACTAATCTGACACCTCCGAATCTCTATTCCTATGCAGAGGACCTGCATCAAGAGGTCGGTCAGATATCAGCCTTCAGAGATAAGGATTGCCATCTCCTACTCAGGCTGGAGATCATCTCTTAACAATCATTTGACGGTGCTTGATGAGTCCTCAATCTAACTCTTTAGATATTCATCCAAGCACCAGCCTCTATGATTCAATAGTTGAATCAACAGCTGTATGATTATTTAAGATGGCCATGGTACATAACCCTAATTGTACTAAGGGACCTATTATACAAATTATTCATTCTTCATTTCAGATCAGGGAATGATATGTGCAATAACAATTATTGCATAATGGCTCGCCGTGGGCTCGCATTTCCAACACAATCATCAAGCATGTATTTCGATATATTTTACTTAGGCAGTAAGGATGACAATGAAATAAGTCTTGTTGCTGCAAAGAATTAAAATAATAGAACCAAAGAATCTCAATTCCAGATCCTATAAAGTTCATGTGATTAAGTCAATTAAGGTCTTATTCAAGATCCATTCTTCTATTTTATTCCGCACTGATTTAAATGTCAATACCATTATGAAAAATGCACATGAAAATGCAAGAAATATATGCACAACATTTTTCTAAAGAAAAGAAATAAAATAAAAGAACAATCTTTTTGTACATATTTTTTCTATTTTTTATTAATAAAGAAAAGAGTTATTAGATTGAATGTATTTACCAGGACTATATAAATGTAAACCTACAATTATTATAAAATTTTATACAAGATTTTACAAACGTATTTTATTTACAAAATTTAGATACATGTTATAAACTGATTTTATGTAAATCAAAGAATTTTATCAACAGGAGGACAATTGTATATGGTTTTTATACACACGTGGATTTTATAAATATATCCCATAATCTATATCCTATGTGACAAAATAATTTTAAAAAAATCAAACCTTTTCAACCATTTTTGAAAAGATTTTATAGACATTTTACAAAATATTTTATGGAAATTTTGCAAAACATTGTAAATGTTTTTGCAAGCTATTTTACAAACATTTTTACAAATAATTTTACGAATAATTTTAATGAAAAGGGTTTTTTAAAGATTATTCTTTCAAAACTTTTACAAACATTTTGTAGGATATATATAATTTTGACACAAAAATAATTTACAAATTATTTTACGAACAAAATAATTTTAAAAATAATGTTACAAAGATTTGTACAAAAATAGTTTTACCAAATTTTACGAGCAATTTTACAAAAATTTACAAATAATTTTATAAAAGTTTTTACAAAATATTTACAAAACATTTTCTGCAAAACATTTTACCCAAAAAAATCTTCAAATAATTTGGAAAATCATTATTCAAAGCATTTTTCAAAGTAATAGCCATATTATTTAACAAAAGTACGACCTATGTTTAAAGTATATGTACAATATATACAACACACACTATACATAGCTTGAATTATGTCATCATAGTGGCCAAAGAGTTACAACAGAAGATATAACTAATGCTAAGTATAAAAAAAGTTAAAATTAATATCAAATAATGCTAAATATAGAAGACTATACAAATTAGGAAAACCCAGGAATATAATGTACAACTCAACGACTCGACTCATCCTTCTATTTACTTAGGGTAAGAGATCCTTAAGTATAGATAAATAATATTTACAAGTTGATGGAAAAATGAGAGAATAGAATAAATAAAAAGAAAATAGAAAAACGTGAAAGACAATGAAAAATGGCATCACTCCCCCTATACTTAAGGTAAATGATTCCTAAGTGTAAGAAACAACATGAGTGATGAACGGTAAACAAGGAAGAAGAAAGAATTAAATCAACCACGGATAGGAATGTATCATGATCTAGATATATACAAGATAAAATCAATTCATGTTTTAGCTGTAGAAAATTTTAAAAAGTAATAATTTGAATACCACATATATGGAATCAACCACGGATAGGAATGTATCATGATCTAGATATGGCTTCAATCTGTCCATTCACAACAAATGGTTGTGTATTATATGACAACCTAGATATGATAATACTACCATTGTCACATACAACTCTAGCAATGATCGATCCTGACCATTTAATTTTTAATTTGTCAGGAAACAACTTCAGTTTCACATTAAATAATCAAACTTTTTGATTGTGGGAGAAAGTCTTCCTTTTAATTTGTCTATCACTCCAACGATTGAATTTCTTCATGTACATTAGTGAGTTGCCATATGCAAACTCTCGGAATTCCAACAATCTTTTTTGATCCAACTTCCTACTCTGTCTTGATTTCTCATAATCCAAATTGCATACATGGAGTATCCATAAAGATTTGTGAATTAACTCTACTAGCGAATGGCAAGGCTTTCCATAAACCAAGCCCATAGAACCAAGTAAAGCATATCGAACCAGTTGCTCCAATCTAGATGTATAAGTTTTTGCAATATCGTCTTAGTTTCTCTATTTGAAATCATATTCAAGCCATTAAACTGTGGGTGGTAAGGAGATGCAACTTTATGCTCATTGGCATACTCGTTCACAAGTTTCTTGACTTCTTAATTAATTAAATGGTTTCCCCAATTTGAAATAAGTATCTTGGGGATCCTAGACTGTGCACTAATATGGTTCTTGATAAAGGAACAAACTGTTCGACTATCAGCGGCTCGGGTGGAAAATGCCTCCACCCAACAACTAACGTAATCCACAACAAGCAGAATGTACTAAAATCCTGCATTGATAGAAAACAAGCCCAGGGAGTCTATGTCCCAAGAATAAAAAACATATGAAATCTAGATATATCTCAAGGTCATGGTCTCTTTAGAACCAACGGTTCCTCCCATTTTCGGACAATCAAATAAACCTCGAACATAATCTGTGGCATCCTTAAATAAAGTTGGCCACCATAGGCCACTCTGTGAAACCTTTTTGCCATGTGCCTCCCTGAATGATGTCCACCAGACTCTAATTTGTGACAATGCTCAAGTACACTAGTGTATTCCTCCAGAGGAATGCAGCTTCTCCATATACAATCCACACTCACACAAAATTGGTACAGATCCTTCCACTAGTAATAATGAATCTCAAACAAGGATCTTTCTACCTTTTGTTTAGGCCAATCTTATGGAACTTTCTTGGAGATAAGATACTTCACAACATCAGCATATCATGGGAGTGAAGCGACCGATAAAATGGTCTCATCTAGATAGGTCTTTGATATGGGAAGTATTGACTGTTCAGAAGACTCTACATTTGTGATATGGGAAAGGTGATCTGCCACAACATTATTTACTCCAGGGTTATCTCAAATCTCTAAATCAAACTTCTAGAGAAGAAGAATCCATCAGATAAGATGTAGTTGTACATACTTTTTGTATGTAAGTACCATATGGTAGTGTAATCCGTGCATACAATGACATTGAACTAAGTAAGATCTGAACTTCTCTAATGCAGACACCACTGCTAACATCTCCTTCTCTGTGACTTGCAATTATGTTGTGCCTCATCCAGAGTCTTGCTAGCATAGTGTATGGAAATTGGTATTCCATCTCTTCCTTGCTAAAACAACTCCAACTACAAAATATGACATGTCCATCATGATCTCAAAGGGAAGAGACCAATAAGGTGCCTGTTGTACATGACCACTAGTAACCATGTCTATCATCTATTGAAACACAAGGAGGAATTTCTCATAAATAATAAGCTCACTCTCCTTGCATAGAAGCTCAATCAATGGTCTAGAGATCTTGATAAAGTCCTTATTAAATCGCCTATAAAGTCCAACATGTCCATGAAATGACCTCAACTGCTTTAAATTATGTGGCAGCTCTAGCTTGGAGATCACATTAATCTTAGCTGGGTCGACCTCCATACCATGTTCGAAGATGACGTGACCCAATACAATTCTATTAGTCACCATAAAGTGACTCTTCTCCACGAGAACACTAACTTTACCCCACAACAACACTGAAGTACTCAGTCAAAGTGAGCAAGACATGTATCAAAGCTATCCTCGTGGACCGCGAAATAGTCCATGAAGACCTCTAGAAAACTACCCACCATTCCAGCAAAAACGTCCAACAAACACCTTTGGAATGTAGAGGGGGCATCACATAATCCAAAGGGCATTTGTCTAAAGGTGTAGATGCCAAACAGACAAGTAAAAGTAGTTTTCTCCTCATCCGCAAGTGTAAAGCCTTGAACATGGTATATCTCGGATCCTATATAATAAGATCCGGCTCGTCAAGAGAAAACCAACGAAATTTGTTTCGTGTGAATCGGCCTTCGTTTCGAATTGTTATGATTTTCCGAAGAAAGAGAAGTCATTAATCCATAATGATTGTCATTAATACTAATTAAACATGATTAAAGAAATTAATGACGATTGAAAGTCGCTAATGATCATTAGTAAACACTTATCAATAGTTAACAAAAGATAAGCGTAAGCTGCGAAAGTTAAATCGCGATTAGTGAAAGTTAATCATGATTAGTGTTAATTAAGCGCCATTAGCGAATCTAGAATCCTCTAGAATGTTCTAACTTAGGCTCCAAGTTTGGGATAAGTTTTGGCTAAAACCATGGGCCAAAACCATGGGCTCATGGTTAAGGTCTAAACCATGGTTTTCTAACCATGGTTAGTGGTTTTCTGGGGCCTATAAATAGACCCCCCCTACCCATTCATTCTCTACAACTTCCACTACCACCACCACCCCAAGGGCTAGGGTCGAGAGGTTGGGAGGATGTGAGGGAGGCGAGGGAGGAGCGCTAGTGAAGCACTGCCGGGAAATCGAGGAGGAGAAATGTATGATCCTCTCTTAGTTGCTTCGTAAGCTAGGCTTTCAATTCATACTCTTGTTCTTCGAAGTTTTGTTTTTGATTCATATTTCTTTCCTATTCGTTTTCCTGTTGTGCTTCGAGGAGAAATCTGTGTAACACCCTACTTAGGTACGGGCAGCTATGCACGTCAGTGACCCTGTGATTCGTCACACGTTCACTCATCAAAGACATGTGGTGTCTACCGATTCTCCATCGTTTATGTTTCTATTCTTCGTATTATGCTTTTATAGTTATTTTGATGGAGAAATCTGTGTAATACCCTACTTAGGTGCGGGCGGCTATGCACATCAGTGACCCTGTGATTCGTCACACGTTCACTCACCTAAGATGTGTGGTGTCTACCGGTTCTTCATCTCTTGTTGTTGAGTATATTTTTTTCAGTTTCGTTGTTATTTTTCTCTCGATTGATTTTATAGAGGAAACTCTTTTCATTTTTATTTTGAAATATTTACCGATATAAGGGGAAATTCTGCTGAAATTTTCTGAGAAATATGTCCCGATATAAGGGGAAACTCTGCCGAAATTTTCCGAGAAATATGTCCCGATATAAGGGGAAACCCTGCCGAAATTTTAAGAGAAAATATGTTCTTGATGTTCTTCGTGTTCTTCGCGTTCTTCGTTCGTTCTTCGCGTTCTTAACATGTTCTTAGTGTTTTGATACGAAAAATGAAATTCGATCTTTTCAGGAGCCTTAAAATAGCCTTTCTAAAAACGAAACTCGATAAAGCCTTGCATACACGAGAGAGAGCTTGATTAGGTAACGAAATCCTTCCTTTTGTTGTTGGGTTTTCATACGAAATTATTGAAATTCTTGATTTTGTGTTCTTTGCTACGAAGAACCCTAATTTTGGTTATTTTTGAAAAAGTCTGAAGAACTTCTTTGTGATTCCCACTAAAATAAGATTTACGCATCAAATTGATGCGTTGGCTCTGAAAGTTAGGGTTTGGGAGTTAAAATATGCATAAATAGGAGTATACATATGGTTATGAATAATATATATGTGAGTCGATACTAAGTATTGCGGTTTATGCAAATCAAAGACTTAACGAAAGAATTACATCATGTGAATTGGTGTGATTTGAGATGGTTCCTGAAAAGGATCATGTGTCACGTTAAGGATGACTGGGAGTAGAACTACAGGTCGGGCATGCAACCTGTAGGTTTGTCGGAAGGAACCCGTATTGGCGTTTCCCTACCAAGGTGGTACACGTTTTCCCTGTTATGATAAGTCCGCACGAAATGAAGATTTTGCAACGCGTGGTACCGGGAGCCAATATATTCGTGTTGGAACGACGAAAGATGTGGTCGTGCCATGTAGAGGCACGGGTGGTTCAATAGTGGCTGGGTCACGATAACATGTATTTAAAGCCGCTAGGTTATGTGATTAAATGTTAGCCTGAGGTTTTAAGCAACCGAGTCCTCGAGGATGGTGTGCTCTTTTGTTTTTCCAGGCTAAGGGTTGAGACCCTGTTTAATAAATGAAAAGGAAATTGTCATGGTAGTATTGGAGGATTGGTTGAGGCGACGTGCGGCAGCATAAGCTTACCAAGATCAACACAATCTCCAATCCTGATGCATCCACAGCTTCGGAGTCCAAGAATGGTGGGGTTCCCCTGGACTAATCCCTGATGTGGAATAGAAAAGAATAGGACTTAAAATAATGAAAAGAAATTAAATTTTTGTGATATCAATGAATTTTGAAAAATTACACAATTTGTTTGCTTTTCTCTTCTTCGTTACTTAGCATTCGCTAATTTTTATCCTATGATTTATGGAAAACCCAACAGGTATCGGTGAGCCATCGCATAGACTCTAAAAAAAATCATCCAACTTACATACTAGACATCCAGCCAGCCACAATAGCTTTACTTTCTTTAAGATAGTTAGTAATCTTTTGTATATTTCCCTTTTAGGTTGATGTACATGTAAATGGTTATAGTGGTACATTGTATCATCTGAACTTTATTTTGTGAATGGAAAAGTGTTGAAATACTTTCTTCTGAGTATTTTTATTTGCAGTCTATTTCTGAATGTTAGTTGTGATTGCTGAATAAATTATTGTTGAGTAACCAGATCCGGATATGGGAGGATCCGACGGCCCGGGAAACGGGGTCGTTACAGATTGGTATCAGAGCCTAGTTACTCCAGTAATTTATTTAATAATTAATAACTATGAGCAGTATTCAGAAACTAAGGTTGTATTAAGATCCTTTGATCTTAATAAATGACTGCAGTACCATTCACAAGTCATTGTCCCTTATGTGCATCGTGCAATGACATATAGGATCTGACCTTTGACCTTGACTCATCCCAGGATCATGGCAGATCAAGACATGTCTATACAATTAGCGGCTATGATGGCAATGTTCCAAGACATGGGGCAAAGGCAACAAGCATTGGAGGACAGGCTCAATGCACAGGCTGAGAGACCCGAGGCATCTAATCCTGCGGATGCTAGGATTGAAGGTTCTTTCCATCTTTCTGAGGAAGAATCTAGTTACCATCCTTCAACTGAGTCTGCTCCTACCCCGGTTGAAGGAGCAATGGAGAAGGCCCTTCTTAGACACCAAACATTACTAGATAATTACCGAAAGGGAAAAATTCCTCGATTCAAAGGTGTAGAGACACCTGCCGATGCTGAATTATGGCTTGACGACGTCAGTAGGATGCTGAGAATAATACACGCACCAGCAGATACTTGGGTGCACTTTGCCGATTACTCCTTAGCAGACTATGCGAGACGATGGTGGAGAGCCATTTCCAAGAAATTAGCAGATCCTGTTCCACGGGATATCTTTGAAGAGAGGTTCCGAGCTCATTTCTGTCCCTCTCATTGGGAAGAGTTAAAGAGGAGAGAGTTGGCTTCTCTGGATCAGGGTTCTAAGACCGTAAGAGATTATCATATCCACTTTACTGAGCTACTATGGTACTCACCAGCTCTAGAAGCTTCACCACAAGAGTGTCTTACCAAATTTGTTAGCGGTCTTCAGGGAGATCTACGAGAAAAGCTTGCTGGTTTTAGAGCCACAACCTTAGATGAAGCAATGGACATCGCCTCTCGTATTGAGATGGAGAGGGATGAAAACCGCCAAAGACAAAGTTTCCACTTTAATGGTGGACCATCCAAAAGCAAGTCACATTATAACCGTAGAGATCGTCGCTATCATCCAGTCGGGTCTAATATAAGCTCGCCACAGAATTTGGGCCAGGAATTATCTGGAAGAAGAGATTTCTCTAGACCTCCACTATATCCTCGCAACTCAACAGCAGGAGCTAGCACCTCTGTGTCGGGATCTTCAGCTCAAACGGGAGTACGTGTGTGTTTTTACTGTCATCAAGAAGACCACATCAAGAAAGATTGTCCGAAGTTGAGAGGTTCAGGGTTTAAATCAACCCCAATTAACAGTATAACATCCACCTCGAGCAATGGATCAACACACAGAGGAAGACATGGTAGAGGTCGAGGCTCACAAGGACCGTCTCCTACACAACAACCACCACAAAGTGTTGCGGGTTCTAGCTTGCCTATTCCTAATGGCCAGCTAAATGCAATTATTGAGGAACAAGCCTACAATTCAGGCACAGTCGTACGAGGTACTGTTACTATTCATGGCTTTTCAGTACATGCCTTATTTGATTCTGGTGCTTCACATTCATTTATTGCTCGACGGTTAGTATCCACTTTGGCTAAGATACCAATAGAAGTACAACAATCCTATCTGATAAAGGGACCAGGAGGACAAGTATTTATAATCCGAGAAATCCTGGATAATTGTATAATACTGATAGCAGGACATCAGTTGCCTGTTTCACTACTACTAATCAAAATGGAGGACTTTGATCTTATACTAGGAATGGATTGGTTAGAAAGGCATCATGCATGTCTTGATTGTTTCCAGAAGACAGTAACATTTCACCTTCCTAACTCGATAAAGTTCCAGTTCATTGGAAAGACATCCAATTATAATATCAAATATATCTCTACATTGAAGGCACAACAGTTGTTAGAGCAAGGGTGCCAAGATTAATTTGCTTATGTATCCACTATATCATGGTCAGAAAGAATGATAGAAGATGTGCCTATAGTGTGTGAGTTTACTAATATATTTCCAGAGGAACTACCTGGATTACCACCTGAGCGAGAGATTGAATTTGAAATATCTCTCATACCTGATACTCAGCTTATCTCTATCCCTCCGCATAGGATGGCACCAGCTGAGTTACGAGAGTTAAAGGTACAATTGCAAGAACTGTTAGATAAAGGATTCATTCATCCTAGTACTTCACCATGGGGTGCACCTGTCTTATTTGTTAGGAAAAAGGATGGGTCGATACGGTTATGCATTGACTATAGACAACTAAACAAGAGGACAATAAAGAACAAGTATCCTCTGCCAAGAATAGATGATCTCTTTGATCAGTTACAAGGTTCAACTGTGTATTCCAAGATTGATTTAAGATCTGGATACCATCAGTTGAAAATTAAAGATATAGATATTCCCAAGACAGCTTTTCGAACTAGATACGGACATTATGAATTCTTTGTTATGCCTTTTGGACTAACAAATGCCCCGGAAGCCTTCATGGATCTCATGAATAGAGTATTCAAGGAGTTCATAGATCACTTTGTAGTAGTCTTTATTGATGATGTGCTTATTTACTCCAAGGATAAGTATCTGCATGAACACCATCTCAGGCGAGCACTTGAAACTCTAAGGAAGAACAAACTGTATGCTAAATATAGCAATTGTGACTTCTTTCTATCTGAAGTATCTTTCTTAGGCCATGTTATTTCTGGGGAAGGTATATCAGTTGATCCTACAAAGGTTAGTGAAGTAATGAGTTGGGAACGCCCGAAGACTGTCACAGAAATACGATCTTTTCTGGGTTTAGCTGGATATTATAGAAGATTCGTGAAGGTCTTTTCACGAATAGCATTGCCAATGACTAGACTAACTCAAAAGGAGGTCCCAATCTTATGGTCTGATACATGTGAAGCTAGTTTTCAGACACTGAAAGAATGCCTAACATCTGCACCCATCCTTACTCTACCCTCCGGGAGTGAAGGGTTTACAGTGTAAACTGACGCATCTAAAGAAGGACTTGGGGCGGTTCTTATGCAACATGGTAAGGTAGTTGCGTATGCATCACGACAGCTCAGGACACATGAGAAGAACTACCCAACACATGACCTTGAATTAGCTGCCGTAGTTTTCGCTTTAAAGATATGGAGACACTATCTGTATGGTATTACTTTTGACATCTTCACCGATAATAAAAGCTTGAAATATCTGTTTGATCAAAAGGAGCTCAATATGAGACAGAGACGGTGGCTAGAGTTGTTGAAAGATTATGATTGCACTATCTCCTACCACCCTTGTAAGGGAACATCGTAGCAGATGCACTTAGCAGAAGAACTTATTCACCCGGGTTAGTGAGTGTTATACACTTCTGGGGTTTACTATCAACGTTAAGTGATTGGAAACCATTTGATAGTAGTGCTGATACTATAACTATTCCCATCGATAAAAACCAGAAATATGGGATAAAATAAAGAAGGGACAGGAGGATGATCCAGTCCTTAAAGACTTGAAACAACAACTTGAGAAGAATGAGATAGAGGGATTCCAGATACAAGATGGTTTACTGTATAATCATTACAGAGTTTGTGTACCAAACATACCTGAACTAAGGAAAGACATCCTACGAGAAGCTCATTGTTCTAGATTATCTATTCATCCAGGAATTACAAAGATGTATAAGGATCTTCATTCATACTTTTGGTGATCGAGAATGAAGAAAGATGTTGCTGAGTTTGTGAATTCATGTTTCACTTGCCAGCAGGTAAAGGCTTCACACCAAAAGCCACCGGGATTATTGCAACCCCTCCATATACCTGAATGGAAATGGGAAAGCATTTCCATGGATTTCGTTACTGGCTTACCTCAGACGACTGGTAGTAAAGATAGTATCTGGGTTATAATAGATCGTCTGACAAAGGTAGCACACTTCATTCCGATAAGCTTATCTTTCACTCCTGACCAGCTGGTTGAGTTATATATTACACATGTGATTCGCCTCCATGGTATCCCGAAGGAAGTAGTTTCTGATCGAGATTCACTATTCACCTCACACTATTGGGAGAACTTCATGAAAGCCCTAGGTACGCAACTATGCATGAGTACAGCATATCATCCACAAACAGATGGTCAGTCAGAACGTACAATTCAAACACTAGAGGATATGCTACGAGCATGTGCCTTAGAATGGAAGGGATCGTGGATTAAACATTTGCCTCTTGTGGAATTCACCTACAATAATAGTTACCATACAAGTATTGGCATGGCACCATTTGAAGCACTATATGGACGAAGGTGTACTACTCCTTTGTGTTGGCAAGAGGTCGGAATAAAGAACATTTATGATTCAGATAGACTTCAGGAGACACAGGAAGCTGTAGAACTTGCTAGAAAAAAACTATTATCTGCCCCGAGTCGCCAGAAAAGTTACAGTGATACCAGGCGAAGAGACCTTGAAGTTGAGGTAGGTGACTTTGTATTTCTCAAAGTATCACCTATGAAGGGTGTTCAGAGGTTTGGCTTGTGTGGGAAGTTAGCACCCAGGTTCGTGGGACCCTTTGAAATTATTCAACGGATTGGAAAAGTTGCCTATAGACTTGCACTTCCTCCACATCTTTCAGCAATACATGATGTATTTCATGTATCAAATCTGAGAAAGTACATTAGGGATCCAGAGCATAAGATAAGTTATGATGATTTACATGTTGAGCCAGACTTGACATACCAAGAGATACCTGTGCAAATACTTGAAAGGGATATCAAGAAGTTCAGAAAGAAAGAGGTGCCTCTAGTTAAAGTATTATGGCGAAACCAAGAGTTTAAAGAAGCCACATGGGAACCTGAGGCAGAAATGAGAGAGAAATACCCGTACTTGTTTGAATGATAACATTATGTATTATGTATGTGTTCATTTTAAATGACATGACGTTCATTCTCTTTAAGGTTGTTATGGTTTCAATCCTCTTTGAGGATGTTATGCCTGCATTTTTAGTCTCGAGGACGAGACTTCCTTTAAGGTTGTTATAATTGTAAAGCCTTGAACTTGGTATATCTCAGATCCTATATAATAAGATCCGGCTCGTCAAGAGAAAACCAACGAAATTTGTTTCGTGTGAATCGGACTTCTGTTGTGATTTTCCGAAGAAAGAGAAGTCATTAATCCATAATGACTGTCATTAATACTAAGTAAACATGATTAAAGAAATTAATGACGATTGAAAGCCGCTAATAATCATTAGTAAACATTAATCAATAGTTCACAAAAGATAAGCATAAGCTGCGAAAGTTAAATAGCGATTAGTGAAAGTTAATCACGATTAGTGTTAATTAAGCGTCATTAGCGAATCTAGAATCCTCTAGAATGTTCTAACTTAGGCTCCAAGTTTGGGATAAGTTTTGGCTAAAACCATGGGCCAAAACCATGGGCCGCTAAACCATGGTTAAGGTCTAAACCATGGTTTTCTAACCATGGTTAGTGGTTTTCTGGGGCCTATAAATAGACCCCCCCTACCCATTCATTCTCTACAACTTCCACTACCACCACCACCCCAAGGGCTAGGGCCGAGCGGTTGGGAGGAGGAGTGGGAGGCGAGGGAGGAGCGCTAGCGAAGCGCTGCCGGGAAAACAAGTAGGAGAAAGGTATGATCCTCTCTTAGTTGCTTCATAAGCTAGGCTTTCAATTCATACTCTTGTTCTTCGAAGTTTTGTTTTTGATTCATATTTCTTTCCGATTCATTTTCCTGTTGTGGTTCGAGGAGAAATCTGTGTAACACCCTACTTAGGTGCGGGCGGCTATGCACGTCAGTGACCCTGTGATTCGTCACACGTTCACTCATCTAAGACACGTGGTGTCTACCGATTCTCCATCGTTTATGTTTCTATTCTTTGTATTATGCTTTTATAGTTATTTTGATGGAGAAATCTGTGTAATACCCTACTTAGGTGCCGGCGGCTATGCACGTCAGTGACCTTGTGATTCGTCACACGTTCACTCACCTAAGATGTGTGGTGTCTACCAGTTCTTCATCTCTTGTTGTTGAGTATATTTTTTTCAGTTTCGTTGTTATTTTTCTCTCAATTGATTTTAGAGAGGAAACTCTTTTCGTTTTTATTTTGAAATATTTCCCGATATAAGGGGAAAGTCTGCTGAAATTTTCTGAGAAATATGTCCCGATATAAGGGGAAACTCTGCCGAAATTTTCCGAGAAATATGTCCCGATATAAGGGGAAATCCTGCCGAAATTTTATGAGAAAATATTTTCTTGACGTTCTTCGTGTTCTTCGCGTTCCTCACGTTCTTTGTTCGTTCTTCGCGTTCTTAACATGTTCTTAGAGTTTTGATACGAAAAATGAAATTCGATCTTTTCAGGAGCCTTAAAATAGCCTTTCTAAAAACTAAACTCGATAAAGCCTTGCATACACGAGAGAGAGCTCGATTAGGTAACGAAATCCTTCCTTTTGCTGTTGGGTTTTCATACGAAATTATTGAAATTCTTGATTTTGTGTTCTTTGCTACGAAGAACCCTAATTTTGGTTATTTTTGAAAAAGTCTGAAGAATTGCTTTATGATTCCCACTAAAATAAGATTTACGCATCAAATTGATGCGTTGGCTCTGAAAGTTAGGGTTTGGGAGTTAAAATGGGCATAAATAGGAGTATACATATGGTTATGAATAATATATATGTGAGTCGATACTAAGTATTACGGTTTATGCAAATCAAAGACTTAACGGAAGAATTACATCATGTGAATTGGTGTGATTTGAGATGGATCCTGAAAAGGATCATGTGTCACGTTAAGGATGACTAAGAGTAGAACTACAGGTCGAGCATGCAACCTGTAGGTTTGTCGGAAGGAACCCGTATTGGCGTTACCCTACCTAGGTGGTACACGGTTTCCCTGTTATGATAAGTGCGCACGAAATGAAGATTTTGCAACACGTGGTACCGGGAGCCAATATATTCGGGTTGGAACGACGGAAGATGTGGTCGTGCCATGTGGAGGCACGGGTGGTTCAATAGCGGCTGGGTCACGATAACATGTATTTAAAGCCGCTAGGTGATATGATTAAATGTTAGCCTGAGGTTTTAAACAACCGAGTCCTCGAGGACGGTGTGCTCTTTTGTTTTTCCATGCTAAGGGTTGAGACCCTGTTTAATAAATTAAAAGGAAATTGTCTGGGTAGTATTGGAGGATTGGTTGAGGCGACGTGCGGCAGCATAAGCTTACCAAGATCAACACAATCTCCAATCCTGAAGCATCCACAGCTTCGGAGTCCAAGAATGGTGGGGTTCCCCTGGACTAATCCCTGATGTGGAATAGAAAGGAATATGACTTAAATTAATGAAAAGAAATGAAATTTTTGTGATATCAATGAATTTTGAAAAATTACACAATTTGTTTGCTTTTCTCTTCTTCGTTACTTAGCATTCGCTAATTTTTATCCTATGATTTATGGAAAACCCAACAGGTATCGGTGAGCCATCGCAAAGACTCTAAAAAAAATCATCCAGCTTACATACTAGACATCCAGCCAGCCACAGTAGCTTTACTTTCTTTAAGGTAGTTAGTAATCTTTTGTATATTTTGCTTTTAAGCTGATGTACACGTAAATGGTTATAGTGGTACAGTGTATCATCTGAACTTTATTTTGTGAATGGAAAAGTGTTGAAATACTTTCTTCTTAGTATTTTTATTTGCAATCTATTTCTGAATGTTAGTTGTGATTGCTGAATAAATTATTGCTGAGTAACCAGATCCGGATATGGGAGGATCCGACGGCCCGGGAAACGGGGACGTTACAGCAAGAGTGATTGCAACCTGGTAATATCCCATGTACCGATCCACGAAACAAAAGAACTCTTTCAGTGCCAACCTCTCAATAATGTGAAAGTGATCTTTCTTGTTAGTTGAATTCAGGTACTGAAAATCCACGCATACAAGCCATGAACTAAGTACACATGTGGTAATCTCCTCACCATGGTCATTGGTTACAATAGTAGTCCTGGAATTCTTCGGGACCACATGTAAAGGACTGACCCACTCGCAGGTGAAATCCGAGATAGGATAAATAAAGCCTGCAACACACCATTTCCAGATCACTTTCATGATAACATCCCGCAGGTTTAGTTTGAGACAATGCTGACACTCACGAGTGGGTTTTTTATCATCATATAAATAGATATAATGCAATCCCAATGTTGGACTAATCCCATGGAGGTCCTAAATATCCCATCCAATGACCTTGTTATTTCTCTCAAGAACCTTTTGATGTAAGATTCTTGTTCGTCAGTCAATTATGAACTTTGGATGATCGGAAACATTTGGGGAGGACCCGAAAGGAAATCATACTTCAATGTTAAGGATAAATACTTAAGCTTGGGCGAGGTCTAAATATACCTTGTGACAACCTTTGTTATTGTACGATAGAAGGTATCTGATCTACATTGTTTGTACTATCCAATGTGGCTAACATGTAAAATTTAGGAAGGTCTGCACGGAAATGATCTCTGCTTAGAAAGGAATGACTCATTAAGATGTTCAGAACTCTCAAAAAACATCTCAGAAATATCATTAGCAGGTTTCTCATCAATAAACTAAGAAAAGGAATGTGTCTCATGAATCTTATAATGCACCTCTGATAACTCAGCGTGATACTCAGAATACAACTCAAAGTGTCCATCAACTGACAACTCATAATGATCAACTTTAATGTAATTGTGCTTTTTAGAAGGTCTTTTTTAGAAGGGAAATCCTAGGTGTCCATGAAATCAATAAATATATATGTATCTCAAAACTCAACAAGAAAATGACAGTCCTCATAATCTGGTGTAATTGCACTCTCTCATCTGTTGTTGTTGGTGGTTATGTCCTAGGATCAGGGATCATCTCAATTTTTACCTTATCACTGTTGGAGTGAAAGGTGATCTCTCTAGTACCATATTTAACTACTGCTTCGGTTGCTAGAAGGAATGGCCGAGCAGGTATGATTGGGGTATGGATTAACGGTATAGAGATATACATATCCCTAACAACAAAATCAACTATGAATCTCATTCCTTGCACCATTACAATAACACCATCTAATATGCCTCTCAGCCTCTTGATCCATCTATCAGCAAACTAAAGGATCATCCTGGCAGATCTAAGAAGCCCCAACCCAAACACTGTGACTAGCGAGGATAGCATGAGATTAATGGAGGATCCTCTATAGAGAAGAGTACGATCAAATTCTTGATCAAAGATGTGGCAATGGATGTGAGGTTCACCCTTATTTTTCTTTTTGGGTAGGAGGCTGCTAATGACATGAATTCTAGGCATTGTTAAGATGTGATTTTTTGTTTTCTTTCAAATGTTCTGCTTTAGTTTACACTTTTGAGTACATGCATCTTTCATTAACTTTCTGACTGCAGGCATCTACTCCATGACCTTAAGGTGTGGCATCTCTAAAAAGATATTCTGAAGGATCTCTACAACTCCAGGACCAGATTGTGTTGTTTTCAATTTTTGTATTTTTCTATTTTTATTCAAAGCTGAAGGAAATGTAATAGAATCAGAAGAAACATCATGCTGTTCATTTCTCTTATTCAAAATAGAGTCCCATCCAGCTACTCTTTCCTCGAGGAGGGGGTATTTCCTTCTAAGTTCAGGTCATGTTGTGTCCACAATTGAATAGAGAAAGAAGATAAAGTAATGGGAAGAGAACTGGAGTGTGACCAGTATAGTTACATCTCCTTGTAAAGCTTGATCGGTGTATTCATGTCTCCATTGAGATGTACATGTTGTTTGGAAGCTTGGACCATTGTGGCCATATTTGTATTTGATGGTTAGCTTCTTTTTGGTAGAATTTATGAAGTATTTTTTCTGAATCTTACACATTTTTATGAATTTTAAAGATTTTGTATTGTTATGGATTTGAGGACTTTGTATTTTTATGTATCTTTCAAATTTTATACACAAGCATATTTTGCAAGAATTTACAAAATAAGTTCCAATATTATATTTTTCGATTAAATAACTAATGTATGTTACAAATTTTATATATAAAGATTTTAAATATTAAGTTATTTTTACATACTTTAATAATCAATAACGAATTCAAATAAGAATATTACATATATTTTACTTATTTACACATCTTTTTATAAATACATAATAATTAGCTTTTCAATAAACTTGTACCCACACCCCTTTTATGGATTTTATAGATATAGAAAATACATAAAAGTACGAGTTATGGACAAAAGTATATATATAGTATAGATGCACCCTCTATACTTAGCTTGTGTTATGTCCTCTTATTACCAAAAAGAGAAAAATGAGGACATAATTCGTACTAAGTAAAAATGGGTCAAAAGAATGAAAGAATGTGAAGTCAATCACCCCCTATACTTATGATCTGGTCATCATAAGTATGGTAAAAGATAAAAATGAGGTGACTGAGGGTAAGGAATATACAAACAAAAGAAATAAAGAAGATGTTGAAACAAAATCAACAGAATCACTCCATCCTCCCTTTACTTGGAATCATGCATCCTAAGTATGGAAAGGAATACGACCACAATTAGGTACAAGTGATAGGTGTAAAAGAATGTACAAAAAGAAAAGTAAAAGATCAAAATGTGAAAATGAAAATCAATGGAAAATTGGCCCCCTATACGTAGGATATGGTATCCTAAGTATAAAGATGAGCAAAAATTGGGACGATTAGGATCTAAGAAGAATATACAAGTGTTGTGTATTCCATAAAATGAATGTCTCATTGATCTCTGTATAGGATAAAATGAAGTGGAAGATTAGTCATGAGTTCTATATAGAGTAGATCACCTCAACCTAGGACATACAGAATCATCTGCTATGCGAGTGTGTATGAGTCCCTTGCTGGTGGAGCAGAGCTACCACTGTAAGTCAGAATACAGAAGGTGTCTATACATATTTCCATCACACCGTCTGACACTGTATGCTAAATAGAGCACTTAATATCCGAAAATGTTATGAAATGACTCGTTCTGGAATATATGAACACTCAGTCTGTGGCATTGAGATATCTGCTATAACTAACTGCTCCTCTGGTCCTGAAATGATCTTTGTAAATGTATGTTAGCAACTATCTTAAGAACTAGGTACAATATGATCAACTCCATTCTCATGTAGGGTATCGTTGGTATCGAAGTAAACACTCTCAAGATCAAGAGAACACATCTCATATATATGTCGATAGTTATCTACTAAGTTGTTGTCCTCTGAAGTGTATGCCAATACAAATTTAGGGCTGCTACATCCTCTCACTGTCTTAATATGTACCTCTCCTTTAACAATGTGAAATGATACTCTCCCCGAATCATAATCAAAGAGGGCCTTCACGGTCTGCAATAAAGGTCTCCAGAGAGGAGAAAGGTGTAATTGTGTATGGCACTCCATATCTAGGATAGTAAAGTACACTTGACACTGCAAACCTTGTACGGTTACGATAATGTTCCCCAACATACCTTTAGGTCTCTAACTGATGGATAAACAAACTGAAGTAACGCAGGTGATCTGTAAGGAGGACCTAACTCGAGTTTATTGAGTAACAAAGATGGTAACAAATTAGTCAAAGAACCATTGTCTAAGAGAGTACAATCGAATGCTGCATCTGAAATGTTTCATCTGACAAAGTGAGCACCAGAATCTCTCTTTTTCTTGGGTGCCTTGTTCTGAATAGTGCATGATGTGACCTTGGTCAGAACATCTTTCTCGACGCATGACTTCTTTTTCCTACATGTTGTACATTTATTCATAAACTATTGCTTAAGTGTAGGAAAATTATCCATGACATCACGAAGTGGAATCTTCAAAAAGATGTGATCTTTGAGTAACCATTCTATCTCTAAAGTAACATTTCTTTTTGGTATTTTTCTTTCCTTTACCAAATATAGCATCTAGAAAAGGAACAATCTCAAGAAGAACATAATTTTATCATTGTTATTCGAATCAACATTGGAATCATCATGTACATCGGGAGTCTCGAAAGTACATACAAAAGTCTCTAAAAATTGAGAAAGAAATCATCAATGGGAATGTCTGTATGGCTTGACATGGTATCATCATATGAATTGCCTATGTCCATATCTACTATCTATGCATCGCTCTCATGTCTGGCATCATCATGATCATCATGTTGGTCCTCCTCCTCAACATCAAACTTTCTCTCATCATGGATAGGATCTCTCTCTTCATCAGCATGTGCCCTCTCCTCATATATATCATGTGCTCATGTGTGTCTACCACTCTTGAGATGAATCATTTAGATAAAAATTTAGGAAAAGTGACCTTACTTATAGTGGCATCTACCTGATCTGGATGTTACCTCTTGTTGTTCAGGTTCATCTGAATCTAAGTTCGGAGAGTGGTCTTGGGTGTGTCTAACACATCCAGACAATGGTTGATCCACTCCATTTCTGTCCTATGTGCATCCTGAAGTGTGTTAAGCATATCCATGATCTAGTTCAATGCCAAAGACTATGGAGATGACTCTAGCTCATTAGTCTATACATGGCTCTCTGTCCTCTCTTTCTTAGAAGTGTGCTTAGGTTGTGATGTGTAAGGTTGAGGAGATCTCTGATGTATAAAAAATGATTGTTATTGTTGCTGGTGATGATGAAACTGTTAATGTGTACCAGGAGAATGGTAAGAACGTGGTAGCCTCTGATGAAACGTGTGGTGAGATTGTTGTTGCATGTATGGAGCTCGGTGTTGAAAATGTGGACGTCCATGCTCGTACTGCATCTGTTTCAGTTGCTGGGTATGCTCTAAGGTGTAATGTGGGATTATAACTGATAAGGAACTGAAGTGTACCATATAACATTGATCTCAAAGGTAGAAGAAGGATCAACAACATCAACTACATGCATCATGATCTGACTCTGCCTGGTAGTAGATGAATCCAAATGCATGGCTAGTGGTGAATGAATCCAAATGCAAATCTAACTACCTAGTCTTGTGAAAACATGTTAGCCCGCTCTCTACGTAATGAATCTAACGGGTGGGAGGAGTGGGTAAGGATCTCTATGTAGGTTGAGAAGAAGAAGAAAGTAATTGTTGGTATTGTATTTCAATCACTTTCTTTGTCAGATCACTCAACTACTATGGTAATGATGAGAGATTCTCCAACTCTCGCTGCTTCTACAAGTCTTGAAATTGCTTTTAAATCACATCGACAATTGTGAGTTTGTTGCTGATAAATCACACGTAGGCAGATCATGACTCAAACATAGAAATGGGTGCCCAAATGGAATTCTCAGTCACCCCCTTAAAGACGCTCCAAATAGACTCAACATCCTTATTCAAATATCTATCACCACATCCATCACTCACTAACCCTAGAATATCTATATGGAGTCATCTAAAGAACTCTTGCAAGCATTTTCAAATGTATATCATGATGAGGGAACTTCTCAGTCATATCCTTGAATCGTTCCCATGCCTAATGGAACAACTCATGTGCATGTTGTGTGAAATTGACTCCTCATCATGTTCGTCCATCCCAGAGGAAAATATTTATACATCAAGGTTTACTTGAGGTCCTCCCAAGTCAAAATCTATCTTCTAGATGGTTCATCCATTAAAGTGCCTTGTCTTCTTAGGTAAACGGAAAGCATTGGAGCGTATAGCTTCCTACTTACATCGTAGATAGCTCGCCACAACACAAATCATCTGAAACTACTGAAGGAAGGTAAATGGCTCCCATGTCAGGTTCCCATAGAACTTGGGAAGCAAAGAAATGAAGGATAGTCTCAAGTTGTATGGCCCTTGATTTGGTGGAAACTGAACCCAATGCTGTACTGTTTTGGCTCTAGGATCTTACTATTTCTCAAAGTAACAATAAGAACCATGTTAGCTGGTGGTGGGTTCCCAACTCATGCTCTTATTTAAGTGATCTCATCTCTCAACTCATCTTGGACCCTAAAGTGATCTTGAATATGTGTGCTCATCTATTGAAGTGTGTCTAGAATCTCGATCGTAATATCCATAGTTGTATCTAGTCTCTCATCTGTATGTCCATCCTCAACAGCTCCCTCCTCAACAGTTCTATCTTCTACTAGTGCCTTCCCTCTAGCCATGGTATCCTTCAAATACTTTGCGAAAGAAAAAGTCTCATAAGCACTTAAAAAAGTGTAGGTGAAACAGACCAAGAGCCCAAGTGTGAGTCATCCTCAACAAAAGGGATGGGAGGCAATGGATTTTGGATCTGACTCACCTCATGACTAGGTGGGACCAACTCAGTAAGAGAGTCATCCTAAGTCTGTGAAGACGTACATGAGACTGTGGAAGATTGATGGCTCGTGGAGATTTAGCATAGAGACCTTCTAGATGTCATCCTTGATGTCAAAAGATTACATAAAGGAATACGATGCCAAGACAAGAGATAGTGTGTGAAGGCATATAAGATTCTAAATAAGCACACCCCCGAAACAAAAACAAAGCTAACCCCTAATTCACCAACTTCACACAATGATGACTATAAGAGTTCGATGATTTATCATTTCAATTTTAAAAGTAGGTGATTCATGCAATTATTTAAACAATCTCATTGGTGGTGTCACCCTGTTGCCCATAATATGTCTTTACACCCCCCCAAACAGGAGAACTATATTCATGGGTTGTCAGGTTATATCGTGCTCAAATGAAAATGCGAAGCGGAGTACACCAAAACAACTCTCCATGGTAAAAGGAAGGTGTTTGTAGTTGCAACCATGTACCAAAAGATGATACACGTGTACTTAGGGCAATAATCTAGGGATTTTTGGCTCTAGTCCTTAGGTTACGTCCTTACCCACTCTGTCAAAAGTTAGTACCTACAACAATGAGGGTTTTGCTCACCCAAACAATTAAGTACATAAATTTTTTTCATTTTTTATCAAAGTTTCAAATGAAAATATTTTTTTTAATTTTCTAGAGTTTTCACAATTTTTGGATATTTTCAAAAATATCTAACAGGACTTCAATTTTCTTTATCTTTGAAAAATATGTCTCGCTAAGGGAGAAATCACATAATGTCATAGAAAAATACGATGCATAAAACAATAAAAGCCATACATATCTCTATCTATCTACGTGTAATATGATATGAGCAGAAAAATGCAAACCTAATCTAATGCATGCAAAAAAACTATAAAATCACACCCAAAACGAGCAACTCTAGCGTAAGAATGGAGTAATTTTCAAATTAGTGTGAATTATGCCACAATATGCATTAGGGTATTAAGTTCTAATTTACTCATCTAATCAAGCATACATTCACCCCTAGGTTCCACGAAATCATGTGAAACAAAGAAAAAGTAGGAAAAACCGAAATCTCTGGTGAGCTCCACCAAATGCACCAACACTTGGCGAAACAAACCACGAGTAGAAAAGTCAAAGTCCATGTCTACAAGTCGAGATGTTCTTAGTAGACCCATCTTTACAAAATGTAAAAACAAGCAAGTTGGGAAAAGGCCATCTCATTCAGAAGAAATAAAAAATGTGTATTTCTAAAAAATATAAAAATAATCATGTGAACCGACTCATAATACTCATATACAACTAGCTCAGACTCTACGATCTCATATGGTTCAACTTCCTAAAAATCTAGCTAATCTTGTAGATCTTGCACATGTATTAACAAAGAAACATAATAAAGAAAATTCAAAAATCTAACATGAGAAAAAAATGAAAATAAACATCAGAATAGATGAGAACTCGATAAAAATCGAGAAACAATAAATAAAAAAAGGAAAAAATCAAAAAGAAAACAAGATAAAAGAAAATCGAGAAAATCAAGGAGACACCAAAAATAAGAGAAAAAGAAAGAGAAGAATTTCTTGAAAAAGTCGAAAGAAAATAAAAACACACAAAAATCAAGAAGAAGGAAGAAAAATCATAAAAATAAATATCAAATATAAAGTATAAGTATGCCTCCCTAGCAACGACACCATTTCGATAATTGGGTCTGACTCATGGTTATAATATGTTGGTTGTAGTGAACCGTAGAAGAGAGAGTCAATTGATCGAAAAATTCAATAAAATAGGAGAGTGAGAAGACGACTAACAGGAAGTAAGTGTCTCTCTACTATTTTATTTGACTAATTATTTATCTAGGTAAGTGTCCTTAGGTCGAACACAGGGAGGTAGAAATTTATACTTGGATTTTTTAGGAATAAAATATTTTTGTGAGATGTACTTCTTCATGAAGAAATCTTTTTCTTTTTTTATCTTTTCTTGTTTTTATTGTTTTTTTTTCAATGTGATAATTTTTCAAACAAGTATTCTTCAATATTATTTGTAGATAGTATAAAATATATGTGATACTATATAGTAGATGACTCAGAGATAACTTGAGCAACATGCTCAAAGAACACTCAAAATAAAATCAAAATGGAGTCAAAAATCGAAAAAGAAAATCTCGATTAGAACATGATAACCATATCTCAAAATAAATCACAACCACCCTAAGAAAAGAACAAAAAATGACGGTCGTACTCGTCTCAAAATATCACTATAGTCCATGGGTACGAATACGAAGAAATATAAGAAGTTTCTAAAATATGTCCCTGGTCAGGGACCTATTTGTAAGAAAAAATGTTATGTTTTACTCTTAGTTCCCCCGCTTGTGGACCTAATTATAAATATGAAAAATATCTTGCATGGGCTTTAATTCTTGGAAACTTGTACTAGCACCTTTGCAAAAATTCCAATAATTGGCATTATGCAGGTGAGATTTTATCTTATGTTGCAATCCGGTCCTTTGGTTTACACCACATGTCTGCTAACTATGCGATTTGGGGATATTGGTTTTTTTCCCCAGATCAGATGAAGGGTGTCACGATTTGACATCGATTAATGATAGAAGATCGTGAATGATGGCTGGGAACATCTACAGCGACTACGACAGGGATAGAAGGGGGCTCCTCCCCCTTCGAGCTCACCCACGATTGGGAGGTGGCAAAGAAGGAAGGTGGTGAAGTCTGACCAAGGTTCCAAATCTGGAGGGCCTTCTTACGTAGAATCCACTTCAGATTTTGCTCCAATTTCTATGGTTGCTTTGTGGTGTTCGTTCCAATTGTGTGGAACAACTGCAAGGGTATTATTTTGTCTCGATTTGCTTGGAATTGGTTTGGAGATAATGGTTCTTGCAGCAACACAAAGAGGGTTCTAGAAGATGGTTTGCATATGTGAACTTGAGTGAATTTAGGATGAATTGATAATGGATTTTGATCATGGATTAAAGGTGGATTATTAGTTGCCTAATGACATGATTAACTACACTAATCAGGTACGAAAATTGATGGGAAAAGGAAAGCAAATGGAGGAATACCTAGGAAACCTAGAGTATACGACACCTGCATCATTGCTTTAACCATCGGTATTTGCTGGAGCTGAACGTTGTGCACGGTGGCCATACAAGGCGAGCGATACCTTGGAACCCTCCTCCTATGGACCCAATTCTACACAAGGTTGTTCCCTGGTGCGGTCACCATTAGAGTTGGCAAAAGATTGACGAGGAAGGTGAGTAGGTTAGTCGATTGTTTCTAGAGAAGAAGAGTTTGTAGACAGGACAGAATTCGTGGAATTATATAGAGAGGATGGACGGTAGTAGTGTTGAAGATTGAGTGTGATAGATGATCCAGGTAGAAGATGGAGGCTTTGGATTTATAGTAGGTTGTAGATCGGTGGTGGAATAACTAAGTAAAGATGGGTCGTTCAAAGATAATAACTTCCAGGAGTTCTCAGAGAAGAAGTGTTGTGGTGTTGCATGTGTCTACACCACAATAACCCAAAAATTAAAAACTTTATAAAATAGTAGATAATGTTATTTAAAAGAAATATAAAAATGAGAAAAGTAAATAAATAATTTATCTAATTTATGAAATATTTTTTATAACTAATTTATATTTGATGAGATATAAAACATAATATTATTAAATAAATATATAGTATACTTGATAAATAACTTTGTATTTTAATTTTATTTATGTCATAAATAAGTCATCATTTTTATAATTTATTAGTAAATATAATAAAAAATAGGTGTTATAAGAATGTTAATGTATTTTAATGAAGTAATTTATATTTTAATAAATACATATATATATGTTTTTAATTCAAATTGATATATTTTTAATGTTTTTAATTAAAAAAATTTAAATAAAGGTTTTATTTTTGAATTTTTTAATAAATAGTCTACAAAATCATGTAAATAATTATAGATTTTCTAATTTGCTGATCTATAAAGAGTATGTACATAATAAAATAATTAACTCAAAAACCCAGTTGTCATTAGGTCCAAAAATTGACCTTTTGCAAATTGATTCTGATTTTAATGAAATCACCTTCATCAAATAGAGAATATAATTTTATGTTAAAATAAGTAAAGTGAAATTGGATTTTGTACGAAAAAGTTATGAGGTTGGGATGTTAGGAAAATGAGAAATTGTAACCATATTTCTTGGGATATCTACAAGTTGGAATTTTTTATGATTTTTATATCTTTATATACATGTTTATAAACACAACGTAAAAGAGTTTGGTAGAAATATGTATAAATGAAATAACAAAAATTAGTTGAAGACTTTGTAGTAATATACATATTAGTTATTTTTTATGTTTTCTTACTTATCTCCACCTACTTTATTGCTTGTCTAGCAAGTCCTATTGACTTGGTCTCGAGGGTTAGGTTATATAAATATATCTTACAGACATATCTAAATTTTATTAGTTATCATGTACAACATATACATATTTATAGTCTACCTTTCTTTTCTTTTCTCTTTTTATTCTTTTATCATTATTTAATTTTTTTGATGCATAAAATGATGTTTTTGTGCATGAAGATGATTTTAATAAGATGTGAGAAGTAATGCATATTTACATGTATTTGTTAAGGGTTTTAAGACAAAATACATCATAATTGTTAATGAATCATGGATTCATCAAGTAGAGATACATCCATCCGATCGCCATCAACAACCACCAAGTGGACGCGTGATATTTTGGTCACCCCATCCTAAGCTTTAGTTACTAAAGCACTATGTTGCGGCTTCATGGAGCCTCGTGCCTACAACCTCTCCCTCATGTGCAACATCCGTACGACAGGAGAAATTGTAAGACGTGCCCCTTGTTTCTAGTGAATAATGCCGAAGCCACTTTGTCGTAGCAAGAGACCGCACGTGCGACACGTGCCTTTGGATAAATTGCATATGACCCCACCACGTCTTAGTAATTTTTTTGAGTCCTAATAAGCATTTTAATTTATTTCATTTTATTGTGTATTGCATTTATTCCCATGTGTTATAGTCTAAATTTGAATCATCATTTGTCATCATATTTTTATTTCAAAGTTGCACTTTTTAAGAAAATCAATGATATATATTCTGGACGATTTATTTCATTTTTATGAGCATGACATGATGTATTTAAGTTTATTATGGAGAAAATTGTTATATTTTACCTTCTTAGGTTTGGAAATTCATAATATTTAAACAGTTGCTTCAAAAGTCCCCAAAATTCACATTAGATAGAATTAGTTGTGCTTTACGTTATGCCCAAAAATCATTTCATTTGCACATATATTGATGAATTGAGGAAAATATCTTTAACTTATTCATAACTTAATATTTTAAGAATAAAAACTATTTGAGATTCCGCATTATCAGAGATATTTAGGATAATTTTAGTTCATGAAATTATTGAGTTTTGATATTTATTAAAATTAATTTACTAAAAATCACAGAGTCTGTATATTTAATTCATAATAAATTTATCATGCAACTAAAAATCCCAAAAAATCATAGTAGCTTAACTTGATAATTTTTAACATTTTGGTTAAATTTTAGGATTTTCGGACATCTTTTGAGTGAAATTTCAACTTTAACCCCTAAACATTTCTAAAACAACATGTCATCATTAATTGCATAAATATATAAAATAGTTCTTATTAAAAATATAACATCTAAGTCATCTAAAAATTGACCTATGTAGACAATGGCCACCATGAGTTTGACCTTGAGCTTAACTAAGTAAAAATAAGTCTAACTGCTCACATTAATTAGAAAATTAATTAAATGGTCATTCTTGATCCGTGATTGCACACCAGCAATGAAAAAACACATCGTCAATTCCACCTAATTAACTAAGTGTAATCCAAGGTCCATCAGACGGTGCTGTTGTCGGGATGCAAGACTTAGGTTGACTTTTAGACAATTTAGACATTAGCTTTTCCACCTCTTAGGTAGTCTGAGACCCGAGTTTTTTTGTATTTAGTGCTATATTTGTTTTTCAGCATTTTTTCTTTGTTTGTTTATTTTTCCATTTTATTTTGTATATCTCTCTTATTTTTTACCTGAGGGACTCGACGTGACGGAGTGGGTGCTTAGGTATCTGAGCCACTGAGGAGCATTGGAGGCCATTATTTTTAGGAAATAATCCAATTAAAGGAAGCACATAAAATTAAGATCAAGGGGAGTCGTGAGAGTGTAGAGTCCTAAGGATTTTATTTCCGCATTGTATATGATTTTTGTAATTAATTTGTAATAATTTAGGTAATTGTCTATTTCCAAAAGATTCTACTAGGAATGCCATGTGTGTACCCGAACAAGATTGTAGACTTTCTTCTGCTATTTGTTGGGTGTCGAGACCCATTTCATCTTTTTAAAAGGGTGTGGCTTGACTTGAGTGGTTCGTAGGTTATACATGCACTCGCGAGTCTTAGATCTTTTTTATGAGGACACTTTATTGACTATTCTCATAGTCGATTAGGACCGTACATCACGTGAAATAATACATCCCATAGATCGTTCTACGTAGTCAAACTAAAATCAATTCTTTCCCGCTAATTGAACTTTCATGCTACCACAGTTTTCTAACTCATATTCACTTAGTGTTTAAAAATTTTCGATTCACTTGTTTTTTTTACATTGTAGAGAGCTGGAGGCACTGTATGTTTTCTTACTCAAGCATTCAACATCATTTCCAACAATTGCATCGACTTTTGTCCAATCCCCCTCTTAGTTTTTTCAAACTTAAGATAACGTAACTGAGACTCAATGGTAGACGTGATTGCTTGTGTTAGATTAATTACATGTGACAACAAATCTCTGAAATCGGGACTACTAATTAAATTGGACTGAAAAAATTTTATTATAATTAATATTTATCTTCAGGGTAGAAACCCCATCCTTGTATAAAGGTACATACCTCTAGACAGAGTGGGTGAGGATGTACGCACTAAGGTTAGAGCCCAAATCCATGGACTTGGCCCCTAAATCTCCAATCCTAACTCTTGCGGATTTGGAAACTGCAAGAGCTTGCCTTCACCCTTAGAGAGATGTCTTTATGTTCATCTTCTCGCTATTATCCTTAGGATCGTGATATAATCCAACATCCTGGGTAGATCGTCTCTTTGATTGGGATATGGTGGGAGTGTACACTGGGTGTCAGGCGACTCACCTTGTGTGCTTGTTTTTCATGACTGTTTTATAACTTAACTAAAAGCAAAAAAGATAATGGTCGGTCCTTTGCGACCAACACCGTGTTAGGTTGGTGAAACTTGGATTTTCTCTTGCATTTGTTTGTCTCTATGTGTGTGTTCCTACTATGCAATTGCACATTTTCACTTTAATATTCTTTTATTCCTTCTCGAAGATGTCGACTTATTGGTTTCCATACCGACCATCTTCACCATGTCACTCCTCCATGAACCCTCACTTCGAGACGGTTCCTCCTCAGGCACCTTTCTTTTCTTCAACACTTTCCGACTATAAAGTCGGTCTCTGACCAACTTCCTATCCTCTTGTTATTCATCCCAATAGAACCCTCTCTTTGAGACAGGTCTCCCTCAACCGTATTTCTTCCCTCTGCCCCACCTCAAATATGAAGTCAGAATTTGGACTCACTTCTACACTCCTTTTACTTCTCGCCCACCCACATTCTTACACTTTGGATTTGCTTCCATCCTTGGTTGAATCTCCATATTCTCAAGACCTTGCTGGAATCATATGACCCCACCACGTCTTAGTAATTTTATTTGAGTCCTAATTAGCATTTTAATTTATTTCATTTTATTGTGTATTGCATTTATTCCCATGTGTTAGAGTCTTAATTTGAATCATCATTTGTCATCATATTTTTATTTCAATGTTGCACTTTTTAAGAAAATCAATCACATATCTTCTGGATGATTTATTTCATTTTTATGAGCATGGCATGATTTATTTAAGTTTATTATGGAGAAAATTGTTATATTTTACCTTGTTATGATTGGAAATTCATAATATTTAAACAATTTCATCAAAAGTCCCCAAAATTCACATTAGATAGAATTAGTTGTGCTTTACGTTATGCCCAAAAATCATTTCATTTGCACGTATATTGATGAATTGAGGAAAATATATTTAACTTATTCATAACTTAATATTTTAAGAATTAAAAACTATTCGAGATTCCGCATTATCAGAGATATTTAGGATAATTTTAATTCATGAAATTATTGAGTTTTGATATTTACTAAAATTAAATTACTAAAAATCACAGAGTCTGTATATTTAATTCATAATAAATTTATTATGCAACCAAAAATCCCAAAAAATCATAGTAGATTAATTTGATAATTTTTAATATTTTGGTATTTTTTTAGGATTTTCAGACATCTTTTGAGTGAAATTTGAACATTAACCCCTAAACATTGTTAAAACCACATGTCATCGTTAATCGCATAAATATATAAAATAGTTCTTATTAAAAATATAACATCTACGTCATCTAAAAAATGACATAAGGAGACAATGGCCACCATGAGATTGACCTTGCGCTTGACTAAGTAAAAAATAAGTCTAACTGCTCGCTTTAATTAGAAAATTAATTAAATGGTCATTCTGATTGATCCGTGACTGGCAGAATTACTTACCCCCACAAACTTCGTTTCCTCTTCATATGAATGTTGGGATATGTCAACAAATTACACATACACATCTTGACTTAGCCTTAGGGTATAACATGGTTGAGCAAACAAATTGAACAGAGAGGAATGTACCTTATGAATTCTCATACATGATTGACCTTAGCGATCAAGCATACATTGAAAAACCCTCATACCACACATTCAGAAAGCCTACACAGTCAGGGTATTGGACACATGAGCTTGATCTACAAATCTCTTGTATATTGAATACATTATATGAGGCTGCAATCAATATCTGCCACACTAGTGGTCTATACTCAACCCAACATTACATGATAGAGTCTAGGTATGTTGAGTATGAGACTCTGAGTTCTCAATAGCATCCTCTAATTGTACAACTTCTCCCATGATTTGTAAGAGAACATTTTGGAGCATGACATTTCTAAAATAATCAAGAGACATAAATCAATTAAGGACAAATTAAGAAATATCGATAAAATATTGAATTCATATAGTGCCAGATTGGGTTTGAATGTGGAGAACGACGCGAGCAGATTTGATGTTGAAGACCTAGAGGATACTTGGGAATCCACACACACTGTATAGTTAAAGTCTTTTTTGTATGCCTCTTCTACTAACCATTTACCTTCCAGTACAGAGTCTAATTGTTCACCTATCAAAACCCACCAAAAATTAAAAAAGGTAAAAAAAAGAGCAAAAAGGAATGACAAAAGCAACAATAATGAATCACGTGAGCTTGATGAAGAGCTTGCACCTCCATCAAGGACGCACCAGCAACAGAAGATCCACCACCATTTTCTTTTCATGAATTTCTTTCCAAGCAGAGTCAGAGTCATAGTTCTGTACAGAACACAATTTCTCATTTGAATATGAATGAACATATTTCAGTTTTAGAATCTGAGTTGTCCTCAATATTCCTTTTGCCTTGTGATCTTAATGTTGGAAAGAAGAAATCCAAAACAAATCCAACAAGATGACCCTAATATGGTAGAGATTTGTAACCAATACATCAAGGTCACAATCCCCTTTGATAAGTATGTGGATATGACACCTGCATTTCAAAAATATCTTATGTTGAGATGTACACCTACAAGAACCAACAGGAATACAAAAATCCATGTTTAGAAGCTTGTTCTTTCAGTAGACACTACTTGTACCCTTAACATATGTACAATCGTTATTTTATTTTTCCCATTATTTAATTATTTATTTTTGGTTAAAATACGTATAATATTTATACACAGATGCAGGCTCGTATGAATATGGATTTATTAATATATACATGTGTTTTATAGGTGTTGTTAAGCTAAAATAAATTAATAAAGATGATGAAATGCAGATTCATCACTACCTCAGTCATGCTAGGTCGACCGTTCCTCCGAATGGCTCAAGCGGGAATTGAATATGGTGATGGAAAGATCATACTTCTCTCTAGTAGTGACAAGGTAAAAATTGAGATGATCCCCGATCCTAAACCATCACCGCCACTAGCAACAACAGATGAGAGAGAGACAGTTACACCAGATCTAGAAGACTGTAATTTTCTAGCCAAATTTAGAGAGATAGATCTTTTTACTTATTTCATTGATAACAGGGGCTCCTTTCTCAGAAGGAATATTTGGAAATCACAATCTACAAGATTTCCCTTGTTAATCCTCTGAGTTGTTTATTGATGGGTAGTTTGACCTGATTTCTGAGGATCGGTCTAGCTTATGGAGTTACCCTTTGATATTCCTTTGACACATCATCCTGAGACTGCTGATTATATACCTTCTTCCAAGAGTTCTGAGGTACAGATATCTGAGCCACATGCTGAGTTTACTGACGTATGCAATGATGAGAGATACCTTTTAGATATTATCATTGAAATATATGAACCCTTTGTTTTAATATTATTGAGGATTCCTAACACCTTGACGAGCAATTCCTTTTTGAGCAAAAATCATTTTGTTGAGCCATTAGTATCCAAGGTAGACAATTCATAAAGTACATATCGTATACCTTCTTCTAATGTAGTTACAAAGGTCATTATAGAGCCGATTCAGACCCCACATGAGCTCAAGGCTTTACCATCAATGTTGAAATATGCTTTCCTTGTGAGTCCCCCCCCCAAATGTTTCCAGTCATCCTCATCGCTTCGTTGACCAACAAAAAAGAATCCCACGTGCTAGAGGTTCTTGAGAGAAACTGCATGGTCACTGGGTGGAATATCTCAGATCTTTGTGGGATTAGTACAACTTTGTGCTCGCATGAGACCTACTTCGAAGATGCATCTAAACCCTCCCGTTATTATCAACAGTCTAAATTCGAACCTAAGGGATGATAATCAATGTTTTGTGAGGGTCTAAAGTAGTCTACACAAGGTGAGAACAACAGTGTCGCTGAAGCGACTGCTCACGAAACCTCAATTAATCAACAATTAACCCACAATATAAATAAAGGAAATTAATATAAAAATGTGGAGATAAAATTTATTATAACTCTACAACAAGCTTGAATAGTGTAAGCATGTGTGTAGGTCGAACTTACATGGTGAACAGTAGACCGTGCAATTAAGTGCAAAATTTGTTCTTTTTAATTATGTCCATTTTCTATTATTTTTATGGGTTTTAAATTTTATATTTTTTTATGGATTTTTTTACATTTTTTATATTCTGTTTTAATTTATAATTTTATATTTTATTTATACTTTCATATTTTTATATTTCCTTTGCTTTTAGATATATAAAATATACGACAAATAAGGATATATAAACAATGTTGAGTAGCATATTTATAAATACTAGTAAATATAAATAAAAGACATAATATACATCGTTTTTGGGTTTATTTATATTTCTAATGTTTATGTGATTTTTTTGGAATTTTTGCTAATCTTTATGCATTTTTAAAGTAAAAAATACCCCAAATCAGGGATTTAATAAATTCTGAAAATGATTGGAATTTCAAAATTAGGAAATAAAAAAAATAGTCAGATCCATTTTTATACATAGATAATTATATAAATAATATTAGGAAATTGAAAAACATATTTTTGGATTTTTATAGTGATTTTTTATTTTTATGAAGGGATTTGGGTTTTCTCAATTTTTTGGAGTTTTCTTTTTATATTTTTAGTGATTTTTTGTAGAAAATAAGATAAAATAAACAACATATAATTTTTTAATTTTTCAACTATTTTTTGTATTTTTTTTGTATTTTAAAAACTAAATAGAATAAAATTGTGCTCTTTCTTATTTTTAATAAATGGTTAAAATGTCCAAAAATGTGGAATAAATATGGGGCATGAAAATACACGTAAACATTCATATAACCATATTTTTATTTATATTTTATAGCAAGGGTGCTATTTATAATAAAAGAACTTCAAGCACCAAAAATACATAGGCGGGTAAGGGTATAATTGCAAATAAAAAAAGAACAAGGATGCAAGTGGAATTTTCACAAATATACTCAATATACTTAAAATTTTATTGGCCAAAAAATTAAAAAAATATACCCGAATAAAATACCTTTGAAGTTAAGGTATGAAAGTTAGGTTTTGGACCCATATTGTACAATATACCCAAATTAAATATTCAATTTATTCATTGGTTATTATTTTTTATAATTTTATATTTTCATAATATTGTAAAAATTATTTAAAACACATGTACATATTAAAACCAAAAAAATTACAAAGAAAACACAAAATAAAATAAGTCTGTAAAAATATAGGTAAAATACCTATGACTATACCTGTATATAAATAAAGAGAAATTCATTCTTTCATTACTTATTCTTTTATATTTTTATACTCATGTAAATATTATTTATACTACATTAAAATATAAAGTTAAAATAAAACCTAAGAAAATACATCAAATAAAATAATGTATATAATACATAGATAAAATACCTATAAATATACATATATAATATATACCCCGATTTATTTTAGCAAACATATTACATCATATAAATATAATTAAAATGTATTTATGTGCCTATTTTTTTATAAATATGTAAAATAAGGTAATAAATAATAAATCAAATTATACAAAACAAAGATAAAATATTCATATATAGATCAATATACTTTTAATTAAACCCCGAAAAGTTAGCTACTAATAAATAACCTAAAAAACAAATAAAAATATAATAAAATACTACATAAAATAATAAACATTTTTTAGTATTTACTAAAAAATTAATAAAATCTTTTAGTATAATTAATTAAATAATAATAATTAAACACAGTTTTATCTTTTAACGCTGACGTGAAGCAATGGCGTCCTTTCATTTGTTGACCACCAGTCAACTACCCTTCTGGCACGTCTGACTTCTGGTGCCAGTCATTGACTATGATTTCTTGCATCTTCTTTTCTCGATCCATCTATCGAAATCGCTTGATTCCTTCAGAGAAAATAATCATTAATATCTCACAATTCATGCCGGACACTAAGATCCAATGTACACAGAACCAATTTTTTTGCATTTAACTGGTCA
The DNA here is from genome assembly GCA_037367405.1 of Ottelia alismoides. Taxonomy (NCBI): domain Eukaryota; kingdom Viridiplantae; phylum Streptophyta; class Magnoliopsida; order Alismatales; family Hydrocharitaceae; genus Ottelia; species Ottelia alismoides. Next base: position 345,003 of record JAZKJV010004100.1, read on the forward strand.
ATAAGGGTGCATCCTCATGTTTATAAATAACTTCCTCCTTCTCCTCTTTCAATTTTGATCATCCCTTGAGTCTTAGAGCTCCTGCCTCCGACCAAGAAGGTCACTAGGTGACAGCTAGCATATCCCTGGAGGTGTGGATCGGCTCGCCGATGGAGGTGCGGCCATGGCGGAGCTAGGACAATGTTTCTGCTCCCTGGTCTTCGGCCAGGTAAGTGCTACACACCTTTTTCTTTTTATGTAGATTTTAATTCCGTGTTTAATTTTATGCATTTAAATTATCTTGTAGATCTTAGTTTTGGCCTAATAAACCCTAATTGTAGTTCGCTGGAGCTAGCCTCCGGTGAACCCTATCCCACCAACTCCGTTGGTTATTCGACCCGTCAGCACCACATGCACTTCCCTTATCGCTTCTTCATGCATGACATATCTCATCTCCTAAAGATTCAATGGCCTAGGAGGGCTTGACCAGACGATGGTTGAAGCTTCTAGAGTTTAGGCTTGATCGAACATATGTGGACTACCCTAGATGAACAGGGAAGAACACAGCCTGGGTCGAGCTTCAATTGGCGATTGCGGGTGGGTCCGACCATGTGGGATTCCCACTGAAGGTTCAAAATGGAGCCCAAGTTTTGTCGTGTCGGCTGGAAGCATTAAACAGGCTCCAAGAGCACTGACGATGCCCAACGGTCTTATAGAAGACAAGAGGCTTCAGGTACCTCTAGTTGGCGCAAAAAATGACCTCTAGGAGTCCTTTGGCCTTCAATACCTGCAGGAAACGTTTAGAAGCATAAAAATGATGGTTCCTGGGAACTTTATTTGAAGGGAACGGGTGAAGTGAAGCATGACGGAGGTGCTTCCAGCGAGGCGACGAAGTGGAAGACCTGGATCCTGCTCTTGGAAGGTGTAGATTAGATGAAGTGGCAAGGGGGGTGGGGAAACGTCAGGAGAAGGTGGTGAGGTGGATAGCGGGGTAAAAGACAGTCGGAGGCACGGTGAAATCGTCTGCATGAGTGTAGCTCCAACAAACTACGAATCGGGTATTTAATGCCAAAGGGATATACTAATGAATAAACTAATTTTATAATGGAAATGCATGAATTAAAAGCAATCTAAAAATTGGAAAATGTGCAGATCATACCATTCCCTGAAGAAAGGGAGCACCTCCTTCGTCCTCCAACCATCGTAAAGCTTTAGGGGACCTCCCATGTTATGAGGATGCACGCTTGGTCTAAGCCATAAAGTTTTAGGTGTTAGATGACCAAAATGGAGGAGGAAGTTGGTGGTTTTATTTATACACAAGTGAAGCACCCTTATTCAAGGAACATTTGGGGGAGAGTCAACAATATGTACAAACAATCTAAATGCTTAGAGTGGATATGGGGATATCAAGGAGCAAAATTGGTGAAGGGCTCGAGGATGATGGAGCAGTGGAGCGGTGAGCAAAATTATGAGAAGGTGGGCTGCTTAAGGATCTAACAAGAGTCAAAGGACATGGAGGGCGAGTTGATCAGAGGTCAACGAATGTCACAACCTTATTGGTCCATGCAAGCCATAAAAAGACAAAATAGAATGTTTATTCAAAATTAACTACTTAAAAATTAGAAAATGATTTTATTAATTTTTTAGTATAAAATAAAAATATTTTCTATTTTATGTAGTATTTTATTTTGATTTTTACTTATTAATTGGTGTTATTAGGGGTATATTTACATGTATATTCATCTATGTTTTTACCTGTTTTATTTTTATTTGTATATTTTTTTCATTATTTAATTCCTTTATTTTATCTTTTTATAACCTATTTTTATGTACACCAATATATTTCTATTACATTTTTATCATATTATTTGTATCTCTTAATAAATCGGTAGATATATCATATAGGTATAAATGTAAGTATTTTACATATGTATTTGGTTCGTTATTTTTATTTTAATGTATTTTCTTTGATTTTATTTTCTCTTTATATTTCAATAGAATTTAAATAATATTTACAAGATTATAAAAATATAGAAGAATAAATAATAACAGAATGAGATCCTCTTTTATTTATATATACTAATATTAGCATAGGCATTTTCCTTATATCTTTAAATATATTTATTTTATTTTTGTGTTTTATTTTATTTTTAATATGTACATATGTTATAAATAATATTTACAAAATTCTAAAAATATAAAATTATAAAAATAATAAATAATAAATAAAGTGAATATTTTAATCGAGTATAATGTACAATAAGGGCCCAAAAGCTAACTTTCACACATTACCTCCAAATAATATGAAACCACCATCAATAAAAGTTATACACAATTTGTGGTAATTTTGAGATATTTTTAATTTTTATTTGAAATATATGGGTCTGTGAAGTTGGGATTTTAGCTTTTTATTTTTTGTATAAAAAGAATATTGTGTCTTATTTTTGTACAAACTCAATTTTATATTTGTATTTAGATTATTATCTACAACTTTCATGTACAAAGTTTCTTTATTTGATGAATAAGTAAAAAAGAAAGAAATGGGTATCAAAAATTCTTTATTGGGAAATATATAAATGTGATTTTAGTGCATTTTTTGCCCTTATCTTCCCATACTTTGTACCTTGTTGAGCAACTCAATTCTTGACTTGGTCTTAGGGTTTAGGGTCATAAAATACCTTTGGTAATTTAATCTTTTTCTTTTCTTCTATTTTTTCTATAAATTTGTCTCTAAAATTTATATTTTTTACATAATAAATGCAATAAATAATGAATGCTATTTTGTACAAATTAATGCTATTTACATGCATTGGCTATGACTGTTAAGACCTAAATGATCGAATAAAGGTGATGAAATGGACGTTCATCAAGGAAGGTTGTCATGAAAGAGATCAGGAAATGGTGTGATGCTGGCTTTATCTATCCATTTCATGTTCCATGTGGCTTAGTCCTTTGCATGTGGTCCTGAAGAAATCCGAGATTACTATTGTGAAGAATGACTGTAATGAGATTCTGAACCGTGTACCTACTTCATGGAGTACTTGTGTAGATTACTGAGGCTTGAACTCAGTAACCAAGAAGGAACACTTTCCACTACCCTTTATTGATTTTGAGAGGTTGGCAGCAAAGGAGTTCGTTTGTTTCTTCGATGTATACTTAGGATATAACCAGGTTTCTATGGCTCCTTAAGATTAGGAGAAAACTACTTTCACTTATCTGTTTGGCTCCTACGGCTTTACACGTATGCCCATTGGATTGTGTAACACCCTCATGACATTCTAAAGCTGTGTGTTGGCTATTTTTGCCGACATGGTGGGTATTTTCCTTGAGGTCTTCATGGAAGATTTCTCAGTCTACGATAATTTTGACACATGTCTTGCTCATACAGACTGGGTCTTTGATCGACACATCACTTACAAAACTGTGTGAATAATGAGATGAGTTGAGATTTCACTTGAGGTACTTGGACTTGAGATTTGATTCTAGACCTAATTTTATGATACTAGAGGATGGAATAAAGTCGATGAAATCTTCATGAAACATGAGTGTCAGCAAACCTTAACCAATATGTGACCAAGTTCTCATGCTATCTTTTGAAATTAACTTATGTTCTAGGTTGTGACGAAACTAAATAATTGTTGATCAGTGTGCACTAACTTGTGGTAAAAATAGTGGATATGGCCAAAAAGAAATGAAAAGAAAGAAATATTGACAGAAAAGAGCTCTCAATCACAAAGTCAAATTAAAAAGAGCTTCTATCAAAGGCAAGCAATCCCAACAATTCTTAAAGTGTCCAATTTGACCAAAGTTGTTAGGACCAGGAGTCGGGCTAGTACCCAAAAAGGGCTCTACATTGTAAATGCTACACGTCTTGGTGTAGAAGGAATATTATATACCCATAAAATACATACCTGAGTGTACTCCTAGGAACACAAGTACAACAACTCAAAAAACTCGTGACGAACACACTGGTCAAAAACCAAAAATATACATGCATTGAGTAATAAGGAACTCGAGAGGATCCTTGTTACAATGAGAGGAAGAGAAGAAAATACACAAACCTATGTCCTCCATCATATGGCCTTCCATGTACACTTTAAAGTCTGACAAACTATTGAAATGGTAGACTGAATGCAAGAACTGATTTATTCCCTCGTGTTAAGGATGAGGTCTTAAGAAGAGTCTCTCGGACGTGTACTTTGAGTGACGTTTTGACTCAACTCTCATGATTGCAGTACATGATAAATGTCATATCTCTCATGCTATATGTAAAAATAAAGAGTCTGAAAATTGGAGAAGGTAGATTTCTTTTAACTGGAGACTGGATTGAGCTTAGAATTTTAGGACCACAAAAACTTATGATTCTTAATGAGACAAGTCTTGAAATTCGCATATGAACAATCAGGGATTCAACCTTTTAATTCACTAAAATTTGTTTGGGGACAAGCAAAGAGCTATGTAAATGGGTTTGATGAATCTACGATTCATCTACTCTATGTAGATGTTTTAGCAAAATCCCCCTAAAATCAATAAATTAGCACTCACTAATTGGTCTAATATTAGGGTTTAAAATTTGTAAATAAATGATCTTTATTTTTAACCGAAATTGAGCTTATTATTTTATGTGTAAGTAAACATTATTTTAACTTAATTCTCTCTGTATCACATTCTTTGATTCATTTGCTAACATGGTATAAAGATTTAAATGCAAAAAAACAGAAAATCTATATAAAACATAAAAATAACTTCGTATAATTTGTATATATTTAATCTTTGTTGTTTTATTTTCCCTTTTCCTAAGCTATAAAAAAATCATATAAATTAGATAAAGTATGTATAGATTGTATATAAATTAATCCACTAATTAAAATCAAATTAAAAATATAAAATATTAACAAAATGAAAAGTATAGTATTTTATTAATTATAGAGTACCTCCAAAATTATGTTTTCTACAATTGACATCTTTTTAATTTGGGTCCTTCACAAAAGTTACAGATCTTGGCGAGACGAACAACTTTCGTCCACTTTTTGATTTGACTACATTTACTATCACTTCTTGATGTTCTTTCAATTTTAGTTCATTCTTGTTTCGTATCTTTATTTAGTTTTTATTTTAACTTTTCCTCAGTATTATTGTTTCTTAATTTTAAATTTATATTTATTTATTTAACTTTTATTTTATTTTATTTTATCCTTTCTCTATCTTTTGCTCTCTTTCACTATCTCTTTCATTTTCTTCATTCTCTCTCTCTACCCAACTTCTCTCCCAACTAAAGTCTAGGTCATGTGCAGAGCACATGATCCCCACTCCCTCTCATCTCCACGTGTTGAGCACATGCCAACTCCCTCCTCCCAGGCAAGTGCTCTGCACGTGACCATTAGCTCCCTCCTGCAACGATATCGCTACGCGCACTCCTCTCCCTCATCGTTACGCCTCCCCTCCCTCTGTTGCATCTTGTAACCTCTGTCCATGGCCTCCTCCTTTATGTGCACTACTCTGCCTTCCTCGTATAACGCCCCGTCGTCGCCCCCTTTAAAAACCAAGCCCTCCCTCCGTCCATCGCATCCGCTAGATCTTCAAAGTATCGTGGGTAAAAGAGTTCCAAGGTCGGTCAGTGATAGCTACCAACCTTGTAGAAGAAGACCTCATTCGAAGTGAAATCCAAAGTTCTTCGGACCTCTATGCTACTCCACCACCTACAACATAGCTTCGAGGAGTTCCTACTACTCCTCCTAGGAGAACACCAGGAGGCGACCATCACCACTCCAAACCCTAGGTGACACTCACCAAACTTGACCCCTCGTGACCTTCTCTTCTTCACCTCCAAAGAAGACCTTCCCTCAATTGCAATGAATGCATTCGCCTCTCACCGCACCACATCACCTTCACTTAGCATCATGTCACCTCCGCTTCTGTCTTCCGCACTCCCTCTCCACTGTCAGTGACCGTCACACCATCTCCACATGTCCCTTCTAGACGACACTGTTACACAACTGAGCATCTCTCTCTATCATGGCTAGCTGCTCCACCGTCACCATCGGCTGACACTTACCATCAAATTTTAGCGACTGTTTGACCAAGGGTGAGCCCTTCATCCAACGTCCCTTGAGCAGACATGCCACCCTCCCAAACGTTGTCCCAAGCCTTGAGGTTCGGGTTGCCTAACATCTAGATATTCACCACGAATGCTCATTGCCCCCGAGCCTCCTTCTTCAATGCCTTGATCTCTGCCTCGAAAAAAGCCTAGAGGCTCGAGTCATCAAAGCACCCATCGCCGCCACCTGAGTACTAGTACCCGAGCAGCCACCTCAGGGCTCCCACGCTTGCCACCACTTATGATCCTTGAGCACATATGCTATGCATGTGTGATGAGGAGAATTTGCAGGCAACCCTCTTTATTCTAGAAATTCATATGCATGCGCTTGTTGACTTCAACACGTGAGAAGTACGTGCCCTCTTGGGCAATTTACACCCAAGCCCTTGCTCCACTCCACTATTACTGAGGTAGCCCTGACATCATCAGCACATGCGCAACACATGCAAACTTGGAGAAATTGCCCAAACACACAGGCAAGTTTATAAAATTATAGATAAGCCCTACAGAGACTAAATTGAGAAGAAAACTCTTAATTTTACTACATTTTAGTCCCTGAATCTTCAATCTAGCATAACTTTCTCATCTAGACTTCGATTTTTACGTATAATATGTCATTTTGAAGCTATTTTATGTCTTTCATTTCATATATCTTGTGGACAAATCTAAGACTTGACATTGATGATTATTATTTTAAATGTCTAATGATATGTGCAGGCTTTAGTTAACAGATTTTTGTGCAATTTCATCTTGAGAAGAATTAATGATTTATTTTGCATGGATTCTATTGATAGTATAGCTTGATTAATTATCCATTTCTATTTGGCCTCTCTAATTAAGGGATTTATCTTTGTAGCGGTATACTTGAAAAGGCAGAACTATTTCATTTCCTTAAAACTTTATTGCGGAATTTCGAGTCGATTAGTCTTTTTAAATTTTCGGTCATTATTTTCAAGTAATTTGATCAATGACTCATGATCCTCTTGATATTAGATATGATTAATGTCTATTATTTTTTAGGAGTAATTCCAGGAAATTTTGAGGTCAACTGTTCTTACTGTGAATTCATAAAGTGAACTCATTATTTGTAGAGTTATTCATGGATTGATATCTTAGCATGTAGCTAGGGATTAATTTGGTTATTTATCTTGACATTATTCCTTGTTGATCTACGATTAATTTTGGGGACTAATTAATTATATTCGTCGAGGACTAAGTTATATAATCACAGATCCTGAACTTCATCTTCTCTATTTATTCATTATTGCATTTCAATTCTTTTATTCTCACTTTATTTCTTGACTCGGAAATTAACTTGGCAATTAATTTATTATTGAAATCAACTTAGAATCATGTAACTAAAATCATCATTCCTTGTCTTCGACCATGGTAGACTTGCCAAGTAAAATTCTCCACAATATATTCATAGATTTTGGTTTTTGATAGATCCATCTACACCGCCTATACTACAATAAATTATTATTATTGAAGTGGTTAAAATGCAAATCATCAGCCACTTTAATGATCATACAACTATTGATTCAATTGTTGAATCATAGAGGCTGGTTTTTGGATGAATATCTAAAGAGTTAGATTGAAGAATCATCAAGCACTATCAAAAGATTATTAAGAGATGATCTCCATCATGAGAAGGGAGATTGCAATCATTTATCTAAAGGTTGATATCTAACTGACCTCTTGATGTAGATCTTCTACATAGGAATAGATATTCAGAGGTGTTAGATAAGTTTGATCAAAGAGTTGACTTAACAAGATAGAGTTTACTAGAGGCAAATGTATTACTATATGTATGAGTATGTACATTTGACAAACCAATAGGTTTATAGCCTAGTCAAGGTCTATACACCAGCAAGATGGTGTGCACATGAGGGCATATGAATAATAAGATCTCTTAAAGGGACCATACATGTTTATTATTGAACCTAAAGATATGAGCTCACTAATGAGATATTGGAATCAATTCCGTGCATAGTTGTCTCGCTTTAGAAGATTGACTGAATTTGTAGGCTTGATATATGCTTTTGGAAAAGGATATGATCAATACCATGGTATGATATATTCTTTTGAAAAGTATATGATCAATACCAAATCCTAATGATCAAATGAGAAACATAATAACAAACCCTTGAAGAAGATAGTATAAAATAAGATCTAAAACTTCTGGTTTATTCTAGGTCTTCTAGTATGCAAGATGTACTGGAGTTAGCAATACCTAAGGGTGATGTGGTCGTAAACGATTGTATAACCATGATTCTTCCATTTTGAGGGAGTGATGTAATAGGTCTAGGTTTTGTGACTCATATCATTAGAGAAGTGATCTGATCTTAGTCCAAACGTTGGACATTGATCTGAATGTGTTTCAGATACAATGAGAATATTAGATTTACGGCTTCGATTTAATCACACAACTATGAGAGGTTCCTGAGATCTAGTTTTGAGATATAATCTCAGTATCCAAGTCACTATAAGAGGAATGTACAATCACCATATCCTTATCTCTATGTATCTGCAGTGAAAGCACATTATTCTTGAAAGAGTTCAAGAATAATTCTATTGATGAATTATGTATCTGAGCATTGAGAATTTGATAATGAAATGTTATTTTATTTATCATGATAAATGTGAAGGTGATTTATATTATTTATTTGCATGAGAATAATGATCCAAGATAATTAAATGTGTTTTAATTGTCAAGGATATGAATAATATGGATAGCATTATCCATGTTATATATGTATATTATATGTGATTTATAATATATTGTAGAGAGCTTATTATAAATAATATCTACAAATTAATTGTTAATGTGAATTGGATTCACATTGGTAACTAATTGGAAATATAATTTACATTTCACTTTGGATGTGTGGATATGATTTACATTTATTCAATGGCGTGACTGTAATATTCACAAAATTAATTTGGAAATATTTTTGGTGATTTTATTACAATAAAAGTAGTTGTAAATATATGAAGGATTATGTGATATTTTATATCTCACATAATTAAAAGGCCAACACCTTCCATGAATGGAGGGTGGAGGACAACCCTTTGAATCATTCAAAGCCTGGTCGTCACCTCTATTTTAGAAAGGTGGGTGGCTGATGAATCTGTATTTCATCATCGTTATTTATTTATTTTCTCTTTAAAACCCTTACAAAACACTAGTATATTGTGATAAGTCTATATTCATTCTAACACGCATCTATGTATAAATATTGTAAATATATTATTAATTAAACTTAAATAAATAAATAAATAAAAGTAAAGAAAATAAAAAAGAAGAAGAAGACTATATATATGTAATAGATACAGGCTGACCCGATCCCAGAGAGAAGGTCGAGACTTGACCAGATCGACTACGAATAAAGTAAGGGGATATATGGTCATTAATCAGGAAATACAAAAAAGTACTTTATGAAATACTTTAAAATTTATTTTGTGTATATATTTATAAAACTAACACTATTTTTTTATTTAAATTGACCTCAAATTAAAAATTTTTCAAAACAAAAGTTGTAGATAAAAGTATTTTCTAATTAATCAAAATAATTGCAAAACAAAATGATGTACATAATAAAAGAAACTACACTTGGAAAAAGCCGTAAAGCGATAATAGAAAGAACAATTCTTGGTCCATATGACTCAAATTGAATCACAATCAATTCCATTTTATACTAAATGAAATTATCTTCAAAATAGCCATGGTTACATATTTTTTGGAGTTACAGTTAGAAAGATGGTTTTCTAGGGTGGTTTTTATAATTTTGCTATTTAATAATCGTATATATTTCTATATATATTGTAGTTGTAAATAATTGAAAATATTTTTATATAAAAATTAAAATAAAAAAAGAAAATAAAAAAACCTAATATCCTTATTTAACTATATATAATCTACCATAAGTATATAGTATATGTATATTGTTAATTCCCATAAATACCCTCACCAAAAAATTTCAATAATTAACACTTATTATTTAATATAATAAAGTGATGAAAATAAATAAATTAATAAACAAATTATGTAAATAAAGTTATTAACCACTAACTTCTTTCCTTATCTTTATCTCCAGTCATTTTTTCCTTATCTTTATGACTATTCAAAATTTCGAAATTCAAATTCAATTCTTTTTCCTATTAATATCACTTCTCCTCACTCATTAAAATTTGATCAATCTTCGGTGAGAGGAGCCTAATCTTCAAGAGCTTCTTGTTGTAGAAAGGTGCCTAGCCTTCGAGCCTTCTAATGACAATGAATTGGCCTTCATCGAGGCCATTACGACATTTTACACTCCCATGGTGAGATACATTTTTTCTTGATCTTAACTTAGGTTAACCGTAGTTTAATTTTTACAATTTTTTTCATCATCATTATTTATTCTAGATATTAGTTGATCATTTTTAATTAACCATCATGACTCGATCTGCCATCGATCCCGATTTTCCATCTCATATTCTCGTTCTCTCCATTTTACATCTTACCTCACACGATTTTTCAACTCTAGTCTTGCACGGAGGCTGGAGACATGGTTCCGATCTCCTATTTCGCCAGATCCAAAATCATTTACATTTTCCGTATTTAATTTTAGTCCAAGTCGTCATACTCGAGTCAGATATCATTTTTTATATATTTTTCATTTGCTGGAATAAAAAATTACAAAAAATATAATGGTTATCTTTTCAATAAAATAATAAAAAAATAATTCAAAAAATAAGAAAATCAAAATTTTGTTTCTATTTTCATACAATAAAAATTTTCCTACAGTTCTTTAAAAAATATATATTTTTTCCAGTTTCTGGTTTACAATCAAAAAATAAAAAAACAGCAAATGTGGTAGGCACCACTCTTCTCACGCGTTGGCGACGCCCGCCGCTCCTCCTCCTGCCCTCCTGCCACTGCGAGTAGCTGCGTCCATCGCGTTGATGCGCAGCCATCGCCTCCTCTAAGAGACAACTAGAGCCCCCTCCCCCATCACCATCCTTCGTGCAAGGAGCTCTGAACTTGTCCACCACTCTCCTCCTAGATGAACTGTAGTAGTCGCCCTTTGCTCGTGTGAGAAGGAAGACAGGAGGGGTTTGCACCCCCCTTGTCCTGCACGAAGCCCACCGATCTTCAATGCACACCACTTGCACTTCCACCTCTCCGATCCTGGACCACCGCACCGACGCGCGAGCTCCGCAACGTCCTTCGTCAACCGATGTCCCCAGCCTCTTCTACCCGACCGCCACAGCAGATATTGATCGCCATGCCGTTGCTTGAAGACCTCTAAAGCCACCTCACTAGACCGCATCCATCTTGTGATCGGAGGGAAGCACAGACCTCCATCGCCATCGTAATCCACCCGATGCCTCCCTTATAGAGGAAGAGGGAGGGGCGGTGACCCCCTTTTACCCTTTCCTCTGCTATGTGAAGAACATGAACGAAGGAAACCCCAACGTAGCCCTAATTTTTGGAAAAAAATCATTGGAGGCACCTAGAATTTCTAAATATTGCAAAAGAACCCCGCCAGAGCATCAGCTCACGTGTTTTTCTCGCTTATCTTGTGTAAATTGCATTTTTATACATGTATCTTTTCTATTATAGTTTGATATAAAAACAATAAATATTGGCAATTCAGCCCTTCATTTCCAAACTTTAAGTTGCATATTCTTTTCATTGGAATAATTAATTTTATTTATCAATAAATTCTTTAAAATCCAAGATAAGTTTTTGTCACTTGTTCCCTATTTGCATAGAATTTTCATTTCATTTTATTTTCATTTGATATTATTAAAAAAAATTGCATGTTTTCCTATTTCAACTTCGAAAATTATTAAAAAAATTAATTGTTGCATAAAATTACAAAAAAGTAGATTATTTTTATTTTTGTGCCTTTTAATTTCTGTGCAAATTTCATGCATTAAATATTTTTAAACCCCGAAAATTGCAAAATACTCAAAATCTCATAAAAATCATAAAAATTGTAGAAAAAAATCCAAAAAATGTGATTTCGTTTCCTATTCGTAGATAATTTCTTGGGTTTTAAGAAAATAATTTTCATAATTTCCACATTTATTTGTTATTTGAAACTAAAAATAATCCTATTTTCTCACTATTTGTACTTTCTATTCTTTTAATACATTTTTAAAAACCGTTATAAAAATATAAGAAACTGTGGAAAATTACAAAAATAGTAAAAATCTTAAAAACATAGAATAGGTTTTCTTTGGACATACTGAGCATTTTTTGTCATATTTGAAAAATACAAAAAAATTTGAAGTTGCATTTTTGTTCATGTATAAATCTGCTTTGAAAAATTAATTGTTTTTTAAAATTTAAAACATACAAAATTAAAATCATTAAAAATTAGAAAGTATAAAAATATAAAAAAATAAAAGATAAAAATTCCACAAAACCCAAGATTGTTAACATTTGAAATTTCCTTTTTTCAATTAATTGATTTTTCAATTATTTGAATAACCATTAGGAATTGTAGCCTCCCTAAGTGTGATCCTTTTTCTATATAGGTTAATTAAATAGTAAAAAATCTCTTCCTATTTTTTTGTACATAATATAGTTTGAGAATAATTTTTTTTGTTGATGGATTATTTGGATCGACAACAAACTTATTTTAATAATTCTAAATCCCACAAGATCCCCTCTCAACAAAATGGTGCCATTGTCGGGGACGTCTGACGAGGGTAGTTAGGTTTCTCTTTTGACCTACTATTCTTGGTTGTATTTTTGTGTCTATATTTTACCGCGATTAATTCATCATCCATATTCACTGTATTTATTTTATTTTTTGTGCTCATATTTTTATAATTGTGTTTCTTACACAATTTTCATTTCCTCTTTCTTACGAGGGCCCGACGAGTCGGCGCATCTTTCTTAGGAACGTCGATGCACTCTAGTGAAGTAGAAGCAATTTGATTCTTCACCGAGTCACAAGAGAGTGTGAGAGGGGAAGAAGATTTGAAGGAGACCCCAAATATTTGCATAGACTTTCATTTATTTATTTCTAGCATTTGAACTCTTGTAAAAAGGATATTCATTTATTGTGGTGTTTGTTTCTCCTAGTGCCGATACACTTGGGGCCTCGTCGGTTTTGTTTTTAATAGCCTTAGTTTTTCTTTATTTCACATGGATTTCCTGAGACACCTATTGATTGCTTTAATTATTTGGTCGAGTTACGTAAAACGAAGATCCAAACACCCTAATAGAATTTTGTTCCTATAGATCATGCTTGAACTTAGCCAAATAAAAGTTAACTTAATTTTCTTTAGAAACCACGCATCATGAAAAGATGCATACAACACTAGCAGGACCCGTTGTGACAGGCACCAAGTGATTTCCTAGATAGGTCACATGTCTCTCTTTTGATTAGTTAACAATAGTTTTTCTCGTAATAGAAGCTATCATCTTAGGACAATTCACTTGGATAATATAGGTTAGTTTATTTTTTGTATTTAAATTCTCCGTGAACATTTTGCATATAGAAAGATGGTGACAAGGTACGCATCTCTTAACCCATGCATGCATAATTGAGTTTAATCGTGCATTAACATTTCTGATCTCCTTCCCTGTTTTTACCCACAAAATTTAAAAAGGAAATTGGACACTCGGTAGGAAATTTATTGAAAATATTCAAACAAAGTGACAACTGCCTAAAATTTTGGACTGCTAAAATTACTCGACTCAGAAATAAACAAAGAAAAATATTAGTCTTTGGGTGAGTAATCCCCTTATTGTATTCATTTTTAATTGCCCATGTACACACTAAGGTTAGTTCCCAAATCCCAAAATCCAACCTAAGTGTTTGTACAATTTTTGTCATTCTCACCTAACTCTAAAACATACAAGATTAAGAAACCGAGCTTTCACGGTCTTCACCGAGTTGAGTAGATGAATTGAGTGGTGAGTTTTGCTTTATGGATATTGTTTGTAATTTCTTGTGATCATACTAGATCCTTCTTTGCATTTGCAACTTTTTCGTCACATCTTTTGACTTTACCATCATGCTCTCTCGATCATTTTCTCTTGTTTCGGAGATGGTCGACTGGAGTAATTTTGATCCAACCTTTATGGATCCCTCGCACCCTCCAACTAGTCCATCTCCCTATTTCCATGAGGGCATTCCTCGTGATTTTTTTATATATACGTCTAATACATTATTTCATGAATCAGACTTTGAATTTCACCCACCCTCGTTCCACTCACCTGATCTTGGGATTTTAGAGTCACCTCTCATGATGTCCACACTTGAGACCCTGAACCAGATGATTTAACAGATGAATTTGAGGATTAACAATCTATTTAACATCAATAAGAGCGAGAATGGTTCTCCACTATTTAAGGATAAGGATTCACTTAAGGATAATTATGGGAGCTTGCAATCACCCAAAATAGAAAAACAAGAAAACTTTAAAAATCCAAAAATATTTTGGGAGACACATTGTTGATTCATCTTGTGATGAGAGGGCACCCATGCCAGACTATTTTTATACGCATTCATTCACCACATGTCCCACCTTTGACCCCGAGGATGACACTATACAGACTACTCTTAGTAATCCTTGTATAAATGATGATTCTGATCTCCTCCTTTGTATGGAGGAGATCCAAAAATTCGAAAAATGATAACTAAACTCAAAGTGGTGGCCACTATTTATAAGATCATTAAAGCCCCACTTCACCAGGCCATGACAGGTTTATCTGCTACTCAACACAAGAAGAGAAAGCAAAGAAGCATATATAAGCATCACATCTTGACCATGGCCATTGCCCACACCATCTCTCACCATCCACATTTTAAGAAATGGGAACACTGCCACACCTCTTGTGAGTTGCTCCATTTCTGACTATTCTTGTGATAACAGTCTCCTTGATGGAGATGCCTCAATCAATATAATACCCTTCTCTTTGGTATACTCTCTTAATCTTGGGCTTCTCAAGAAAACCAGGATGATAGTTCAATTTGCTGATGGATCTATCAAGAAGTCAAAGGGTATTCTAGAAAATGCTTTCATTCTTATTCAGGACATGAACTTCACTTCTGATTTTGTCGTATTACCTATGGATACCTCCACTTCTGAAGGATATGGGTAAACTTCAAGTTCATAACGGAAACGTGAGGATCGCATTAAATGCGATAGGGAGCGACTAGTCGCACTAGTTGCTACGGGCAACGGAACTTAAAATTTCAAATGTGATGAAACCGCATGATCCAAGAGCACTTCTTGGATCAATTCATCTAAACCACAAATAGGTATAAGGTTTACCCCTTGAAGCGTGGTTGTGATCGAGTCTCTAAACCAAGAGACCTCCTGCCTCAAGTCTGATCTGACGGAGGAGATGCTTGCAAGCGCGTTCATGAGACACGCCCTTCTCGCAATCCATGTTCATTATCTAAGCGACGAATCTCCTGATCTCATCAAACAAGATCAGACATCTTCTTCAAGAGAGAGGTGCACAGAAGGAGACGAAGACTCCAGGAGCAAATACTCCGGCAGCATAACAACGATGCTGCGGCGATGGAGACTCTCTCAATGGCTCCATGGTGGATGACCATTATGAGAGAGAAAGGCTTGTCATGTGGAGAAATAGAGATAGAAAATTCATTAATCGTGTATCTCGAGTAGCAAGGGGTGCCTCTTCTTTATATAGGATTTTGGGAGTCCATGGATCCCAATCCATGGACATCACTCAATCAATGGGTGAGATTGATTTATGTTTCTTTCAATGGCTATGATATTCTTGTAAAAACACAACAACAATTAATTTAATTTAAATTAATAAATATTGATAAATCAATATATTTAAATTCAAATTAAATCAATTAATCATCCATGAAGATAATGAGGAGAAAAACCATATACCAAAAAAAGGTGGGACTACTACCAACATCTCATGAGATCTCATTATGTCATGAGATCTCATTATCTCATGAGATACCATTATCTCATGATATCTACAAGATTTACAACAATTGTTGTAAATTATTTCACAAAAAAAATCATAATTATCCTGTGAAATATTGCAATCATGCCACTGGAATAATGTGAATCACATTCACATCCTAAAACAAAATGTAAATTAGAGAGATGGTGCGAGAGAGAGAGCCGGGTGCTGGAGGAGACGTCGAGGGGAGAGTTGGGGGCCATGACGTCGGAGGCCCATGGATCATGGTCCGCTCGAAGCGACAAGCGAGGAGCCACAACAGCGGCAACCTGAAGGCGGCGACTTCATGGAAAAGAGAGGGTGTAGCGGTACAGCACAAGGGGGGTCAAGATCACCCTTTCGGAAAAGGATGCTTTCGGTGCGGCTCCGTTAGTCACTGGGCGGCCGCCTGCCGAGAGCCCTTGAGATGTTTTCACTGCCGAGGGTACTCCCACCGTGCTAAGGTCTGCCCTCGCAGAGGAAGTCGCGTTGAGGTCCGGGAAAGTGCTATTCTCATCGGCGAAGGTGGCGGGTCTCGGCCGCTCTCCTCGGGGACAATGGACGTGGGCTTGGCATCTGAAGGGAGGTTTGGCGGAGACATTGTTTCGTTGAGTCCCTGGCGTGTGATGGCGCGCGGTCTCATGGCACACGAATCGAAAACGCTATTGTGGTTGAGTCTCAACAGCAAGACTCTACTAAAATGGCGTCGGCCAGATTTGTTCGATGGGTGCTTAACAACTAGAATGGTGGACGTAATACGAATTCGTGGTATCCCTCTGGTCTGGAGAGGGGCAGCGGAATCACAGGAGATCATCAAATCGGTGATGCCGGTAGCGGAGATCATATCAAGTGGCACTGAACCAGGACAAAATGCAGATCTGATAGTCCGAGCTCGCAACGTGGTACACCCATCGGAGTTGGGTTGGAGGAAGGTGCGGCATCGTGGAATGGAGATGGACGTAGAGGTGGCGACGATGGGTTATCGCGGCCCATGGGAAGCAGGTTTGCATGTGTCCGAGGGACAGCCATCATTGCCGGAGGTGTCGCGGCCTGGGCTGGCGTCGGCCGTTGATCGAGGAGAAAGGAGAGATGGGAATGCACGTGGAAAGTTGCAATCACAGACTCGAATTTCGCACACAATCCCTGACGTTTCGCATGCCATTAATGGGAAGCAAACGGCAAGCCCATTGCCGTTTCCCTCGGGAGTGTGGAAATGGAAACAAAAAAAGGTGTGCAACCTCGCGGGACTGGAAATGGAAAAAAAAACGGCAGGACCAACTGACGTGCATGATCCACGGAAGCTAGAAGGACGTGATTTCAATGGTGTTGGTCGTGCATTCAATGGTGTCGCTCAAACGGAAGGGTCAGAGATGGAAATGTCCAAGGCCGGAGATTTGATGGCGAGAACCGGATCGGACCCAAGCATGACAAGAGATGGCGGGGTAGATGGACCACACTCGGTCAGAAGTACCCCGGATTTATTGCAGGTATACCTAAACGAAAATCAAGTGCAGGTAGCCGAATCACAGGGGTGTATATCTCAGTCATTACATGACGTACTGCAAGCAAGATTTGAGTCGCAAAAGGCAAGGTTCCCTACCTCATCAAGCGTTGGGAAGGGGAAAGAACCAATAATGCATGAATTACGGAAAGTAGATGAGCGACCCTTATATTGGGGAGCTCATGGAGATGTGCCTATAGTGGAAACGAATCAACTAGAGGTTTCGTTAGCATTTTCCGTCCCAGATATCGACCCGACAAAAGAAGGCGGGAATGCCTACTTCAACAGTCCGGGCACAATGGAGCACATCCCGGCAGAGGTTACAGAGGGGGTTTACTCTGGAGAGTGTCTCAGATCCAGGCCGCCAAGAGTGAATGGGGGGTCTATTAATTCGACAGTTGCTGATGCATGTAGGGAGTCGGGGTCGGGGACCTCCAACGAAGCAGAGACGACAATTATTGAGGAGGAAAGGGCCATCAACGGTGGAGTGAATACGGAGGTGTCAGCTCATAATAGCTCGGGGATGCAAGAAGGCCACGACTTAGGGGCGAAAGATCTTGCGGCAAGGCAACATCGGGCAGGGGTTATTTGGGCTCGAACTAAAAGTTTGATTGCAGAGCCGCATGAGGTAGGAGAGTTGGTGGGGGTACAGGGAGAACAATCGGAAGGAAAAGAGGGGTATTGCTCGGAAGGTTGGGGGATTCCTTCATTGACTCCGAGGCAGGAGGAACAAGGAGGTTCGGAGGGCCAGAGAATTCGGCGGCTTGGAGGAAGTCAGGGGTGGCGGAGCATGGCTAGAAGGATGGGAGGTTCAGGGGGTTTAGCAGGCATCTTGAAAAGGTTCAATACAGAGAATTGTGTTGCGGAAGGCAAGAAGGGGGAGGAGGTCGAAGAGGGGTCACGGTTGATCGAAAGGGAGGTGGGCAAGGTATACATTGGAGAGACTTCAATAGGGTGGCAGTCAGAAGGGGAGGTTGAAGATGTAAGCGGAAGGGATGCTAGAAGGGATATACAGAAATCACCCAGAAGAAGGAGAAGGGCGGAGGTGTTGTTGCAGGCAGAGAGGACGACCATAGCATCACAGACTAAGACAGAAGGAACTTCACCTTGGGGAAAGCCCAGTCGTTTCAGTCTGTTAGACCGTAGCTTTGCGGAATGCTTAGGGGTGGTGCAACCAATCCCATATAGGAAGGCCTCCACGGTTGCCAGATGAAGATACTTTCTTGGAATGTGAGGGGCCTGGGCAGGCCAGAAAAATGCCTAGCTGTTGGGAATTTGATCAAGGAAGCAAAAGCAAACATCTTCATACTCCAAGAGACAAAGTTGTCCCGCAATATGGGTGAGGGTGGTCCAAATATGGGCTTGGGATGTAAGTTTGAGATGGTAGAGACGGAGGCACAAGGGGCGTCGGGAGGCTTGATCACAGGATGGAGTAAAGATGACTTTGAGAATGTCACCATATTGAGGACATCCTTCTCGCTTACGGTGTGTCTTAGGCGTAAGACGGATGACCTCTCTATGGCTGTCACTAACGTTTACGGCCCTTGTGGTAATGACAGGAACTTGTTGGCAACCGACTTAGCACAGGTGTACCCTTCTCAGTTCGACGGGGTGTGGATCTTGGGGGGAGATCTGAATATTACGCTATTGTATGGAGACCGCCCTAGGGGTGGGGGCGGGAAAGACGCCGGCTCAGCGGAGTTTCTTGAATTGGTGCACAATTTGGGTTTAACAATATTGGATGCTACAGGTTGCGAGTACACTTGGCGCAATACAAGGTCGAGGTCAAGATTGGATAGGTTCTTAATTTCAATTGAGGGGGTGGAAAGATTCCCGCTTTCACAAGTTTGGGCTCTTCCGCGCGCTCACTCGGATCACACTCCCATTGTCTGGTCATCGGGTGAGGTTGGTAGAAGCAGGTACTTTTTTCGCTTTGAACGTTCTTGGATGTTGGAGGAAGGATTCAAAGAAACGGTGGCTGATTTATGGAGGGGATGGAACCCAACTGGCTCGGCGGTTAGTAGATTTGCATCAAAGCTGGAGCTCCTAAAATCTTTTCTGAAGGAGTTTGGGAGAAGTGTGAGAATTAAACGAAGGGAGAAGAGAGGAGAAGCACAAAAGGAGGTAGTGCGACTGGATGGGATGGACGACCAGAGAGGGTTGGACCAAGAGGAGCTGGCGGAGAGGTCCAGGCTATTGGAGGTGATTTTACAAGAAGACCGAAAAGAAGAGGTGGAATGGAGACAGAAGTCCAGACAGAGATGGCTACGGGAAGGTGATGCAAACACCAGATTCTTTCATTCCATGGCCTCTGGCAGAAAGAGAAGAAATCTCATCAGGGAGATAGAGGTAGGGGGAAGGAGCGTGTATGGGGAAACACAGATTGGGAGCGCGCTGAGAGGACATTTTGTGGAGGCCTCACGAAGAAGGAGAGGAGATGGTTTGGGGTGGCGGGGGAAAGGGGTGAAAAATCTATCGAGGGATCAGGCTGACAAACTGGTGAATCCATTCACAGAAAAAGAAATTAGGACCGCAGTGTGGGATCTGAATTCGGATGGAGCACCAGGTCCGGATGGATTTCCGATCTTCTTCTACAGAGAATTTTGGGACCTAGTGAGGATTGAGATCGTGGAGGTTCTGGAAGAATTCAGAGAGGGGAACAGGGGATTTGAGAAGGTTAACAGGGCTTTGTTATTCTTACTCCCAAAGAAAAACCGTCCGGCTAGGGTGGATGATTTCAGACCGATTGCTCTATCAAATGGGATTTATCTTATTATTGCAAAGGTCTTGGCAAACAGACTCAAGATTGTCATGGATTCTATTGTGATGGAAAGTCAGTCTGCTTTCATTCCGGGGAGGCAAATGGCCGACGGGATGGTAGTGGCATCGGAAATTTGTCTACAATGGAAAAGAAAGGGAGCGAAGGGAGTGATGTGGAAGATTGATTTTGCTAAGGCTTATGATAGTGTGGACTGGAAATTCTTATGGCAGTCACTGAGCAGAAGAGGATTCCCGGATCTATGGATCGCCTGGATGAAGAGGTGTATCACTACCTCATCCCTCACAGTGTTAGTGAATGGGAGACCAGAGGGGGGTTTCTTCCAGCCACAGAGAGGTGTGAGGCAAGGATGTCCTCTGGCACCCTTGCTTTTTGTGCTTGTAGCGGATGTGTTGGCGGTAATGTTCAGGCAGGCAGTTGAAGGTGGGTGGTGCGAAGGGTTCCGGTTAGATGATATATCTATACCTTTGTTGCAATATGCAGATGACACAGTACTTTTTCTAGATGGGACGGAGGAGATGATGAGTAGATCGGCACAACTTCTGGATATTTTTAGTAGCTTATCAGGGTTGGAGATAAATTTACAAAAGTCGGTGGTTATCACCTTCGGTCTGCAAAATGAAGAAAGGATTAGGATACAAGAATTGCTTGGCTGTCCGTTAGGGGATCTACCAATTTCATATTTAGGTCTTCCGCTGGTGGCTGGAAGACTGAAGGTTGCAGATTGGGATGCTGTGATAAAGAAGGTGGAAAGTAAATTGGCAGGTTGGAAGGCGATATCATTATCTAGGGGTGGGAAGCTGGTTATGTTGAAGCATGTTTTATCAGCGATTCCTATATTCTTCTTTTCGACCAGATTGATGCCGGTAGGGGTAAGAAAGAAGATAGAAAAGCTGATGAGAAGATTCTTCTGGTCGGAAGGGAAGCAACAGAAATCTGGCATGCACCTAGTGGCCTGGGATGAGATCACTCGTCCTAAGAAGCAGGGCGGTTTGGGTGTAAGAGATTTGGAAAGTATGAACAAAGCGTTGATAGCTAAATGGGTGATGCGTGTTTGGGGTCCAAATGATGACTTGGCTACGAGAATACTGAGGAAGATTTATGGGGTGACCGGAGAGATCACAGCAGAAGCAATTCGGTTTGAGTCATCGTTGTGGCAGGGAATACGTGAAGTGCTCAGGCTTATTTCACATAAACTATCGCCACATGTAGGAGATGGAAGGGATTTCAGATTTTGGAGGGAGGATTGGACGGGGGAAGGCACTCTCGATAGGCGATTCCCAAGGCTCTATGCATTGGCTGAGTGGAAGGAAGCAACTTTAAGGGAGTTAGCACAGAGTGGAGAATGGAGAATTTCTTTTGCAGGGGTCCTTTCCGACAGAAGAAGGGAGGATTTGGCTAGACTTTTGGAGGCGACGCAGTTGGCGAGCGACTTCACTACGAACAGGGATCATTATATTTGGTCAGGAAACAAATTCTCGGTCAAGCAGCTATATGAAGAGTTGAGAAGTGGAGGAGCGGAAATAACAGATCTCGACATAGGCAAGGATATGAAGATCATTTGGAAATGCAGGATACCAAGAAGGATCAAAGTTTTCTTATGGTGTCTGAGGAAAAATAAGTTGTGTGACAAGGTGAGGAGGGCAAAATTCTTGGGGACTCAGGAGGCGAGCTGTGATAGATGCGGGGAGCAAATGGAGAATGCAGAACATCTCTTTTTCAAGTGCGAGTCTTCAACGAAGGTCTGGAGGGAATTGGCTATCCCTTGGTTAGACACGAGCGGATCGATGAGTTTTTGGGAGGCAATAAGGAAGGTGGGAGGAAGCTCCACAGATGATGTTTCAAAACCTTTTGCGGCACTTTGGACGATCTGGCTGGCAAGAAACGAGCTCATTTTCAAGAGTCAGAATTTTTACTCAGAAAATGTTGTATCACATTGTAGGGCCCTTTTGAACTTCTGGGAGTCTTGATAACTTACGATGTACTCTTGATTTTTATTATTTTAATATAATTTTGCGGTGACTCCCACACTGGGAGTTCACCCTCTTTATCATCAAAAAAAATCCAATGTGAATCCAATTCACATCAATAATTAACTAACAAATATAAATCACAATATGCTCTCTCTAGTATATTATTAATCACATTTATAATACATATGATTAGTATGGATAATGCTATCCACAATATTCATATCCATGATAACTAAATCACATTTAATCAACTTGGATCTCTTTTCTCATGTGCACAAATAACATGAATCACATTCACATTATTCGCATCTTTGATAATTAAATCATATTGAATTATCTTAAATATCTCTCCTAATAATATTAATAAAATTCATATTATTCATGATAATTAAATCACATTTGATTATAATTTTTCTCAATGCTCGGATACACATATCAATGATGAAATTATCCGTGAACTCTTTTAAGGATAATGCGCTTTCTCCGCGGATACTTGGAGATAAGGATAGGGGGATTGTATTGTTTCATGTATAGTGACTTGGATATTGAGATCAAATCTCAAATCGATCTTGCGGACCTCCTGTAGATGTTTGATTAAATCAAAGCCGTAGACCTAATCTTCACATTGCATCTGAATCACATTCATATCAATGTCCAACATTTTGACTAAGATTAGATCGCTTTACTATGAGAGGAATCACTAAAATCCAGACCTGTTTCATCACTCCCTAGTAATGTAAGCGTCATGGTTATACAATCATTTATGATCACATCACCCTCAGGTACTCCCAATATCTGTACATCCTGCATACTGGAAGACCCATATTAAACCCGAAATTTTAGATTTCTTTTAGACTGTCTCCTTCGGGGTTTTATAATTAAGTTTTCTCATTCGATCATTGGGAGTTGGTATCGATCATATACTTTCCAAAAGTATATATTATACCCAAGTTTTGATCATATACATTCCAAAAATATATCAAACCTACAAATTCAATCAAGCTTCCAAAGCGAGATGGCCGTGCACAGAATTTGATTCTTCCCAATATCTCATGAGTGAGCCCATGTCTTCCTGTTTAGTAATGAACCTATATGATCCCATTGAGATATTGTATTACTCATATGCCCTTCCATGCACACTAGTGCACCGGTGTATAGACCTTGGTTAGGTCATCAACCTATTGGTCTGCCAAATTTACATACTTAGACATATAGTAACACATCTATCTTCGGTCAGTGGATGCGTGCCTATATCGTGACATCATATGACATAGGACTTTGGTTATCTCAATCTTGTTAAGTCAACTCTTTGACCTAACTTATCTAACACATATGAATCTTTATTCCTATGCAGAGGACCTACGTTAAGAGGTCGGTTAGATATCAGCCTTTAGAGAAAGGATTGCCATCTACTTCTTAGGCTGGAGATCCTCTTATAATAATCATTTGACGGAGCTTGATGAGTTCTCAATCTAACTCCTTAGATATTCATCCAAGCACCAAATTTTATGGTTCCATAATTGAATCAACAGTTGTATGATCATTTAGATGGCCATGGTATATAACCCTAATTGTACTAAGGGACCTATTATGCAAATTAATCATTCTTTATTTCAGATCAGGGAATGGTATTTGCAATAACATTTATTGCATAATGGCTTACCATGGGCTCGCATGTCCAACAATCTCCCACTAGCCCAAAAAGCCGTTAATGGGCTAATCATTTAAGCTTGCACTCATGTGACAATCATAGGCTATTTACAAAAATATCTAGGTAAGCTGATCAGTCACTTTGTTCCCTAAAAACTATGCCAAGTCCTTTTACGACACTTGCATATCCCCTAGTAACAGTGCTCGCATCCAATGCGAATGTTGCATCTTATGTAACCAAAACTCATTCTTATTAGTTATAGTGTCCTTGACACTACAACTCAATAAGTAAGTTATCCAATATTTCCATAATCCTTATCAGAATACTCTTATTCCTGAAGATCTCTATCTTCTAAGGTATCTGCATTTAAGACCTTTAGATTACAAAATATAATGTCTTAATTTCTTGAAGATAAGACTTAGAGATCATTATCTCGAAAGTCTTGTCATCTTTGAAGATTTTGTTATTACTGCAAATAAGTGTTTTATCTCCGTAATAAGATCAGTAA
The DNA here is from genome assembly GCA_037367405.1 of Ottelia alismoides. Taxonomy (NCBI): domain Eukaryota; kingdom Viridiplantae; phylum Streptophyta; class Magnoliopsida; order Alismatales; family Hydrocharitaceae; genus Ottelia; species Ottelia alismoides. The sequence goes on from JAZKJV010004100.1 coordinate 369,434, forward strand.
GAATTTTCTACGCCCACTTCATGGTAGACATCTGGCATTTGTACACATCTAGCATACACTCGGCTTCTCGTAACTTGTGCACAAAGGCAAGCAGTTCTAGCATTCACTTCCTCAACTCCTTGAGATGTTATCCCTTTAGATATGTTAGTACCATATCTTACGGGAAGGAAGACTTTCTTGGAATTTTCCAGAAGATAGAACATATCAAGGTGTACGACTGATGTGACGATCCCAATACCCACTTCTCTTTGCTTCTGAGCAGCTTCAGAACAATGACCTAAGAGGTATCCTTGAGATAATATCTCAAGGATACTTGTAACCAGATTATAAAACACTTATTATTTTCCTTATATCATTCCAAATGATCGGGATATCATCTACATTTAGCATGAGGAACATAATTGTACTCCCACTAAGCTTCACATGGTTCATTAAGATTCTATCATAACATATATGATTTCATCAAATCTTATGTTCCAACTACAAGAAACTTATTCGAGTCCACAGATGGAGTTATTCAGCTTGCACAACTTGCTTTCTTCAACTATGAATCGTTGGGGATACTTCATATGAATATCCTCGGAAAGGTATTTATAGAGGATTGCAATCTTGACTTCCATCTTGAAGATGTCAAAGTCAAGTTGTGTAACTATAGTTAGCAATATTCTAATGGGTATAAGCAAGGTCACTGAAGAGCAAGTCGGACCGCAAGCGATGTCTTCTCTTCGGTGTGTATGTTGTGGATACAATCCGTGCTTTGAAGGTCTCTACCTTCTCATCAGGTTCCCTCTTTCTCTTGAAGATCCATTTACACCTTAACAGGTCTTACCCATATAGGTGGATCCTCGAGGGTCCATATACAAGACTTGTATATGAAGTCTACTTTTGACTTTATTGCTAAAATCCATCATTCCATGTCATGATCTTTAGAGGCTTCATCACATGAAGTTAGATCATTGTCATATTTCTCTGACACATGGAATACATCCTCAAACTCAATTGAAGAAGTATGAGTGTTTCATCTTTAATTGTTCTTTTAATTCCCGATTTTAGGAGCCTCATTATATTGTCAAGATTAAATGAGATCCTTCACTTCATTTTCATCTTGATTCTCAAGAGTCTCATCCTTTAGAATCACATTCTCAGAGATGAGATCTTTTAAGAATCTCAAGGTCATAAAGTAGGTATCCAATACCATTAAACTTTTGTTCTATATTCCATCTTACTTGCATGGAACCTTATTAAGGATATATATTGTAGTCTCTACTACATATATATCTGAAAAGTAAGAGGTAATTATGCTAATATTTATCATTGACCAAATCATGTCACACATGCTCTAATTGTATCTCCCTACTGCTCTATTGAGTTTAAGTGTATGAGGAGGAGTGAGATAAGTCATGACTCAATAAGGTATTCCTTGAATTCATCTATAGGTATTGACTACCTAGATTAGATCAAATTCATTTTCATATTCCTTCAAACTTCTGTTCTAAAACAAAAATTTTTAATCTTTGAACATTTTAAAGGTTTCTAAGGTGAAGGCAAGAAATCTCATATCACAAATAATTATTAATAGATATCACATATCCATAATGTTTATTCTGATATATATATAATCCACATACATCAATATGTATGAGATCTTGAATACCTTAGTGTCTAACACCATTCTTATAAAAGGGTGTATTGGATATTTTACTTTGAATAAAATATTTATAAGTATGTAAGTTTTGAAATTTTAGGCATTCTAAAGTTTCATCTCTTACTAGTCTATTGATCAAATCAACAAACAAATGTCTAAGGCTTGAGGCTAGATCATTGTCAAATGATCTTCATCCTCCTATTTATGTTATAAGGTTTAACTTTCAATATTAGAAATCTTAGTGAACTATTCAATAATTTTCTAATTTAGTAGACTCCACTGGAGGTTAGATTACTATCTGAAATATATCCATCATAATTCTCTATGATATGTTTATTCCAGAATTCATGTTTATTTCCAACGCTTAGAAATAAACTATGAGTGTATTCTAATATCCATGTCATAGAGACATTCTCTAAGACTAAGGACTTTTACACTGAAAATATGAAGTCTATTTATCCAATAGAGATTGTTGCAACATATGCATCAACATCCATGTGGACAACTATTAAACCTTAAGATCAAGTTTCTAGAACCCTAAAATATATGCAACCAATTGCAAGTGTTATTAGAAGAATGAGATACAATTATTTCACTTTGATCATATCAATTATGAAAGTGAATTTCAATGATTCTATGTAGATGTCGATAGTTCTGATGTACTTTCTGAGTCCTTCTCTAAGGATCCTAGATAGTCTAGATAGTCACAATATCAGTACATCAACTAATTGCTGTATCGGCATTCATCCAACTCTTTTGGATGTCACATGTATGGAAGCCATAGAAGTGTAGTCAACTCTTTGACTTTCCTTCTAACTTGGGTTAGACCCATGCTTCCTCTGCGCTCCTTTCATCTATAAACAATAATTGCTTAAGACAAAGGATCTCTCATATTGAATTCAAAAGATTTCAATCTAAGAGTATTTCAACATTTATACATGCTTTATTTAGTTCATACAATATGAATATTAAGAAGCTCCATGAATTAATAGAGTATATACAGTAGAATGATGACACTTATCGTATCTATATACATATTAACTCTTAAAGACTTTGTTTCAGGTAGGTACTCAAATATTTTTGAATACATCATCTCTTATAGAGCCACCATTATTCATGATGCAGTGAACCATGTCATTCATGATTAAATGTCGAGAGCACATATGTATGCTAGTTCATCTTCTTAGATTTTATAAGGATTATTTGACAATTGCGATCATCATCGACATGTCACTTCCAAAGTACATTCGATGAGATCAACACTACAGATACATACAAACCTTAGGGTTGTAGTGCTATTGTCTATTTAATTGCCATTCCTCATTATTATGAGGAAACATGCACATTGCAACCACATACATTATGTGTCCAACTAAAAGTGCAATACCTTGATCATGGATCCAATCCATGATATTATACTGATTATTATTGAGTATAGTATTGAGTGGGTTTAATGAAGGATTTATCTGAAATAAGAAATTTGCATAAGTGTATATATTTTAGATATACATATTTTACTTTGATTCAGGAGTTTTTATATCAAAGTTGTCTTGCCTTGTCAACAGCAAAAGTTCATTCCCTTAATCACTTTCAATGTAAGATATATACTTACCATTATATCTCAAACAAGATCTGGGATCTCCTTCCACATCTTTGTCACATCCCAACATTATGAGAACCTACGACTCCGATAAAAAGAAGCGCGGACACATTCCGCATTGCAAGTCAAACCTGCATTTCCCAATTCGATCTTTAACACTCGATCCCACCACCCCTAAATCGATATTGACCCGTTCTTAATTGAACCAACCGTCAATGGGCTTAATACTCGCTATACGCAATCCAATATCGCCCCAATAATACGAGGACCCGATATTGGGGTCACTACGTACACAACCTTACTCTTTCGAAAAGCAAAGAGCCCGATCCAAATGGATTGTATGCAGGAGCTGTCACTTTGAACAAGCATCTCCGACACACAATATCTGGCGATGAAACTCTTCGCCTTGATGGGAGACCATCGATGTCACTTATGTGATCCTCCACCTCATATTCAAATTTTAATTAATTATCATGAATCATATTCATGATTAATTCTTCCAAGTGAAATACACATCTATCATAATAGAGTGTATTAATTGGACATAATTAATTTAATCTCATTAAATCAATTATTAATCCAATTTAATCATCAAACTTGATTGTTACTTGAAATAATGGTATTATCTCAAAGTATGTATTATTAGAATTTTAATAATTAGAAAATACATCATGATCTCTCAAGCATTACCAGTTCCCTACCCCTTGTCATGGCCAGTACAGACGGGAGTGGGACAGATCGCACACGGTGCAACCTGCTACCCCAACGCTCCCTGACTAGACACCATATCTACCTCGGGAAAAAAAATACCAAGTCAATCAATTTGTACTTGAGATGATCATCGGTTTTTCAACTGAACTTATGCAATATAGTAATAATCAAAACTATTTTGATAAGGAAATTCTCTAGACAAATTCCCAAAACCTATTCGAGTAGCAAGTTTGATGAAAGTGTATCATGTAACCAATTGGTGATCTAGATCTAATATAATCGCTCATTGATTGAGGTAATATCATTTAAGGAAAAAATTATTATTCTAATATTTCTCAAATATATCCATAATTATTCCAGGAAATTAGCCATTAATCTCACAAGATTCTTAAATGACAATCACAAGGTTCATGGTTGAGTATGTAATTTTGAACAGTGATCCCTACTCACTAAAACTAACATATCTCACTCAGTTTAAATCCAAATTAAGTAAAATTAATTTGCATAGTTTGATAATTTTAATTAAAATATAATCCAATGATAAACATGCATTTTCAGGTGTTCTAAAACGTAATTAACTCCTCAATTACGTCATTATTCGCCATCCCTGAAACAGTGGACATGTGGTTATTAAAAATACCATATCTTGAGTTATTGGATTACAAAACACGCAAACTAAAATCCTACGGTTTCCTTAATTAATGGGGAACTATAAATGATATTTTTGTGTAAACATTATAAATAGGGCCGAAATTTATCACAAAATAGGGCTGCAAAAATTGAAATGTTAAAATCTTCACGAACCCTAACGAGCCCAAATCTTCTTCAGTTTATGGATCCAATAAAAAACCTCCAACCTGGCTCTGATACCACTTTAAGGATGGAGAAATCTTCATGCACATCATGGAAGTGTGAGTATCGTATCAAATGCGATCGGGAGCGACTAGTCGTACTAGTTGCTCCGGGCAGTGAAATTTAAATTTTAAATGTGATGAAACCACATGATCCAAGAACACTTCTTGGATCATTTCATCTCAATCACAAATAGTTATAAGGTTTAACTTTTGAAGCGTGGTTGTGATCAAGTCTCCAATCCAAGAGACCTCCTCTCTCAAATAAGATTCGACAGAGGAGATGCTTGCGAGCGTGTTAATGAGATGTGTCCTTCTCACAATACATGTTGATGGTCCAAGCGACTAATCACCTAATATAATCAAAGAAGATCCAACATATTCTTCACGAGCGAGGCACATCGAAGGAGATGGAGATTCTATGAGCAAATACTCTGGCAGCATAACGAACTTGTTACGGCAATGGAGACTCTCCTAATGGCTCCATGGTTGACAAACATTATGAGAGAGAGAGAGGCTTGACGTATACAGAAATAGAGAGAGAGAGCATTCAATAATCGTATATCTCGAAGAGATAGGGGTTCCTCTTCTTATACAAGGTTTTGGGAGTCCAAGGATCCCAATCCATGGACATCACACAATAAATGGGTGAGATTGATTTGTGTTTCTTTCAATGGCTATGATGTTGTTGTAAAAACACAACAACAATTAATTTAATTTAATATATATTGATCAATCAATATATTTAAATTCAAATCAAATCAATTAATTAGCGTTGGAGATAATGAGGAGATAAACCATTTCCCCAAAAAAGGGGGATGGCTACCAACATCTCATGAGATCTCATTATCTCATGAGATACCATTATCTCATGATATCTCCAGGATTTACAACAATAATTGTTGTAAATTATTTCACAAAAATAATTCATAATTAACTTGTGAAATATTGCAATCATGCCATTAGAAAAATGTGAATCACATTGACATCTCAAAACAAAATTGTAAATTATATTTTAATTAATCATCCAATGTGAATCCAATTCACATCAATAATTAATTAACAAATATAAATCACAATATACTGTCTCTAATATATTGTAGATCACATTTATAATATATATGATTAATATGGATAGTGCTATCCAAATTATTTATATCCATGATAATTAAATCACATTTAATCATCTTGGATCCTGTTTCCCATGTGCCCAAATAAGATGAATCACATTCACATTATTCAAATCTTTGATAATGAAATCACATTTAGTTATCTTAGATATCTCTCCTTATAATATAAATCAAATTCATATTATTCATGATAATTAAATCACATTTAATTATCAATTTTCTCAATGTTCGGATACACATCAACAATGAAATTATCCGTGGACACTTTCACAGATAATGCCCTTTCTTCGCGGATACTTGGAGATAAGGACAGGTCGATAGTATTGTTCCACGTATAGTGACTTGGATATTGAGATCAAATCTCAAATCCAGATCTTGCGAACCTCCTGTAGATGTTTGATTAAATCAAAGTCGTAGATCTAATCTTCTCATGACATCTGAATGACATTCAAGTCAATGTCCACATTTGGACTAAGATTAGATCACTTCTCTATGAGAAGAGTCACTAAAATACGGACCTGTTTCATCACTCCCTAGGAATGGAAGAGTCATGTTTATACAATTGTTTACGATCACATCACCCTCAGGTATTCCCAATACCTGTACATCCTGCATACTCGAAGACCCAGATTAAACTCGAAGTTTTAGATTTCTGTTAGACAATCTCCTTAAGGGTTTTATCATTAACTTTTCTCATTCGATATTTGGCAGTTGGTATCGATCATATAATTTCCAAAAGCATATATTATACCCAGGTGTTGATCATATACTTTCCAAAAGTATATATCAAACCTACAAATTCAGTCAAGCTTCCTAAGTGAGACGACCGTGCATGGAATTTATTCTTCCCAATATCTCATGAATGAGCTCATGTCTTCCGGTTCAATATTGAATATGTATGATCCCTTTGAGAGATCGTATTACTCATATGCCCTTGCATGCACACTAGCGCGTCAGTGTGTAGACCTTGGTTAGGTCATGAACCTATTGGTATGCCAAATGTACATACTCAGACAAATAATAACACATTTGTCTCCGGTCAGAGGATGCGTGCCTATATCGTGGCAACATACTACATAGGACATTGGTTATCTCGACATCGTTAAGCCAACTCTTTGACCTAACTTATCTAACACCTCTGAATATCTATCCCTATGCAGAGGACCTACATCAAGAGGTTGGTTAGATATCAACCTTTAGAGAAAGGATTGTCATCTCCTTCGCAGGTTGGAGATCCTCTCTTAACAATCATTTGACGGTGCTTGATGAGTCCTCAATCTAACTCCTTAGATATTCATCCAAGCAATAGCCTCTATGATTCAATAATTGAATCAACAGTTGTATGATCATTAAGATGGCCATGGTACATAACCCTAATTTTACTAGGGCACCTATTATGTAAATTAATCATTCTTCATTTCAGATCAGGAAATGATATTCGTAATAACATTTATTGCATAAATGTCTCACCGTGGGCTTGCATGTCTAATACCCCTATGGAGAACCCTCCAACCATTTTGGTACGACATTTCCTCGCCTCTATGAGAGCCGTTAATGATTATGGATTAGGAGAGATTTGCTTCCATTCTGATGTAGGGAGCGATGTGTTTGTAACTACACCCATTATTAATCAAAGACCTAAATTTCATGACAGCGTGCCCGTGTTAGCTTACCCCAAGGACTTTGACTTTGATGATACTGTCAGAAATTTTTGTTATTTGTTGGATGATACTGTGACCCAAGAATTCCTCTTCAAGGAGGATGACTTAGAAAGCAGAACCTTCAGTTCCCCCTTCTGATATGTGGCGATGCATTGATGACATATGTAGGATTTACACAATATAAACCCTAGAGAAAAAGGCAAACTCTAAGACAAGACAAGACAAACATGATTTGACTACATTCACTGATAAGTTTGTTCCTTTGCATCGTGATTTAGATGAGACTAATAAGGCCAAATTTGATCTGATTGCTTTTATAAAGGAATTTAGCCCTTTTAATGAAGATGATGATCTAGTAGAGGCTTTCCATGATGGAATTTATCTTACTTTTTCTGATAATATGTTCGAACCTTTTTAGTGTGATATTTGCGATATGACCACACTACTTCCACAAACTGGTTCGTTCCTGCACACTTTGAGACTACTGAGGATACATTTCTGGTTGATCCTAATTGGTTTGTGTCTAATGATGACCTTGATATCGACTGACACCTTGTCAGATCCATTTTTCAACGATCTCGCAAGAAGGCCTACTTTCGACCTTCTTGACCTTTGTACATCCACACCTCTTGTATTGTGACGCCCCTAGGATCCGGGTACTCGGCAAACCAATCCACGCACATAATTCTACATTCGAATATTTGACATTCACAAAAGTAGGAGAAAAAGCAACATGCAAAGGAAATATTTTTTTTCACTTTTATCATTGCATTCAACCAGTTCACAAGTACGTGTATTTCCATTCACCAATTCCATTACAATCTATTATCCATTTCCATGTCCACGAAAATTACATGTAAACATAAATATAGATGTCCACAATTATACATTACATGCCATGTCTCTCAAAAAGAAACTAGAAGTAAAGAGGACCGTAAAAACTACTACCAACTGTGATACAAGAAGTGTAGTGAAGTTGCACTAAAAGTGATGTCTCCAAACTGCTCACTGTTGAGGACCTGCGGATCCACACGTAGGTACGTTATGAGCAAAGTTGCCCAATACGAATTAGATGAAACTATACAACAACAAACAAGATATAATTTAAATGTGTGCAAAAGAGAAAAAAAAACTAGGTAATCAGATCTCACAAGAATCATATTTTTATTATGATAATTAGATATGGATATAAGTAACCATGCTTCGTGGATAGTCTGTGGTCTTGGTCTGGATGAGACCTCACACTATGACTCCAAGGCATAAAGAATACCTTAGAGTTGGGGTGCCTCCGTAGGCATGCGGTGGGGTACAATGCATCCTAACTAAGTTCCCAACACGTCCACTTAGCTCCACTTCAAAATTGATATCCGATTCACAATCTAGATTCCAACCCGCGAATCTTCGCGACTAGTCCAATCCTCCTCATGCACAGGAGATTCAAGTCGCATCGCCAACTTCGTTAACTACATTTCCCGGAACTCCCCTCTTAGCGCTCCCACTCGGAATACCGACCAATGTGGCATACATTGGCCTGTACACGAGTGTTAGTTCTAAGTGACAAGCGAAACACTAGCCCACCAACCACAACTACTTGGCCCGCGCTCGAGCACTGGGCTAAAGCACACAAGTGCGAGGCCAACACCGTCAGATTAGCACCTCGGTGTACCAAGCAACATGCCCCCCAACCATCGCAGCTACAATAGCAGTTGGGATCGCGGTCATCTAGGCTTCTACCCTGGGCCCCAAGGGTGCATGCCCCTCCCTTAGAGGCACCTACTCCACTAACCATTCTTCTCTTTTATTGAATATTCGATATTGCCAACGTAATATAGATCCCAACGTTCAAGATATGCAAGAAGCTCTTATTAGGACCATTTGTAAGAGGATGCCATGTGCAATGCATGAGTCAGTTAGCATAAAGATCAATTCATGAAACACTTGCTCTTTGGTAACATCCTACTGCAATTTGATCAGATCTTTAATTCTGAACTACCCATCTCATCATGTTATGGGTAAGAGATGAACAGTCTTTGATTCCCTTGTACATTCAACTGTCAAACACATGTTTGAACTCATACTTATTTGAGACTATGTCGCAGCTTTTACATTTGACCTGAGATTTGGGGATGGTCCCAAATGTATGTAACACAAGTGTTGTTTCTTGAGTACTGGAATCCAAAACTTTTCACCAAGCTCTTTATGGAAATGGCTAGCAAACATGACACAAGTCTCTAGATTAGAAAGAGTAATGAATCTGATTTGGAGTTATGTTTCTAGATGCCCCCATGTTCTTGGAGAGTAAAGGCTGAATTGTATTTCCAGATTAAAAGCTGGTTGGTATTTCTAAGGTTAAAAGCTAATTCATCTTTACCGCCACTTTAAAATATCTCATGTGTGCTATCATTGCAATATTGTTTAATGTATGAATTCTGAGGGATTGGAGGCTTTCTATTTGCCTCGTTCTTGCCATAGGAGCGATCCATAGAAGACTTTCTTGTGGCACAGTCTAAAGAAATTCTTAAAGGTCCAGGTGTAGTTTCTGATTCTGAATCAGAGTCAAGGGATTCATCTTCAATCCCAGAGGATTCTTTGGACATTGCTTACCCTTCTCGAGCTCGTCCATTTCATCTTAAGCATTATTTTTGTGGCTGGGGAAACGGAATGATCCCAGATTTTAACTTGGAAGATCCAACCCATCCAGTAAAGGAGAAATTCACAATCATCAAGTCTCGAGCTGATACAATCCACTCGAAGATCGGGTCTTTCTGATTACCCAAAATGCAGAGATCGCGGGAAATTGGTTTGCCGCAGATATATGGTTACAAGATCAGTTTGGAGGCTATCCTGCAAGTGAAAGAGTTAATATATAGAGCAGCCACCATGAGGTGAACTTGGGAGGGATTATAAACATTGCAGGGGATTTGAGTTAAAACGTGAATGAAAACCTTATGAGGTGAACCCAATCATTGCAGGTGTAGTGCAGAAGATGATATTCTTGCAGGTTCTTGGATTTCTAATCAAAGATAAAACTATAGGAACATTCTCCCACAAATAAAATCCAATAGAAAAATATATCACTTCTTGCCTTTTTTTTTGCAGACGAACTCAATCGTTGGTGATATATTGCAGAAGATCATATATTTGCAGGAGAAGTCACCACATCAGTATACACTTGGTTTGCTTTCATAGATTATAGACTTAGCTGGAAACATGAATCCGAAGACATGGCCCTAGAGCCAATACAACCAGTCCAAAACTTTTAAGGTGCTCCTGTTCAGCACAACCCATGCAATCTTTCAACACAATCCAAAATTAATTTTTTCTGCTCAACCCCAAGAAATTCTCGTCCCAGCCAATCAATGAGCGAAATATTTCTTAAGGGAATATCTATGGAATTCTCGATCTTAGTCCACCACACAGATAGGGTTGGTAAAGTACAACCACTCGAGATTAGAAGCTCGACTTGCACCGTGCACATGAACGACCACCTAAACAATAGATCCATAAGGTTCTAAAGATGTATCAAGCATACAAGATCGAAAACCGTGTGGATATCCACAGCAAGAGGAAGGGGATATCGTACCTCAAGGAAACTCACACCTCGATTTCTCCGTCGGTGAAGAACGACGCGATCAACGCTTCGTTTGCGATGAGAACCGCACAAGGGGACGCATTGGACCTTCTCTACTCGGGGGTGGTCTTGGATCATCGATCCGAGGCGATTTGGCGAGCTCCGATGGAGCTCCGGCAAAGAAAAATGGGTGAGGGCGAGGTGCTGGTCGAAGGGGAATGATTTGGGGGCGTTTTGGGCGAGATGGGTTGGATTTTATTGGGTTTAACCCGGATTCGGATCCGGGTTCGGATCCTTATATGGCATGGACCCCCTCTCACTAAAATGACCGTAACTCGGGCTCCCGGACTCCGATTTTTGCATTCTTGGACTCGTTAGAAAGATATCGACGAGGCCTAGGCAACGGACTACTCAAATAAATTTTTCCAACCCTGCAATTAAAGCAGATTTGTAATTAACTCCATATCCAGCTGGGTTTTGCATTTTAGTCCCTATTCGATTTTCGGGGTTTTCACATCATAAAAATCTCAAAGGAAGTCTCGTCCCCGAGACTTAGGATGATTCTAGTCGATTTCAATGTTCGAACCCCATTGTGTCCAAGTCTCACAGAGAAATGAGCCCATAAAAATCTCAAAGAGAGCAAAACCCATAAAAATCTCAAAAGAACTTGACTATGTTTTCAGTTCCGTACCTGTGAACAATTGAGGGTATTTCTCCCTCATGTCCGCCTCAGGTTCCCACATCACTTATTCGACATCTTGACTTCATCATATGATTTTGACTAACGGGATCTCCTTCCGCCTCAGCTTCTTAACTGCGTGATCTAGTATCTGCACTAGCTCTTCTGGGAAGGAGAGGTTTGGTTCCACCGTCAAGTCCTCGTAGATGATCATGTGTCGGGGATCTCGGATGTACTTCCACATATTTGACACGTGAAACACGCCATGGATTCCCTCGAGGTGTAGGGGAAGGGCCACCCTGTAGGCTATTTTCCCGACACGGCTCATTGGGGATACGTAAGAACACGAAGTCCCCAACCAATGATCATGAGAAATGCTTAGTCACACAGGAATGACTAAAAATTACCCATTTGAGCACGAATGCACGACAACATACTTGAAACTCGAGGTCTTTATGCCGACGATAGGCATAACTCTGCTGACGGCTTTGCGCAGTCAACAATTTCCTCCTAGCACTTTCCACTACTTTGGAGGTCTCCTCAATAATATGTGGGGTAAACATTGGTGCACCGCCTCCCGTACAATGCCTAAAATGTTACCATGCCTATACTGGTGTGGCAGCTATTGTTGTATGTAAACTCAACTAGTGGGAGGTGATCCTTCCAAGATCCCTTCCACTCAATCATGCATGCTCGTAGTAGATCCTCTATGGTCTGAATGGTCCTCTCAGACTGCCCATCTTGTATGCTCTCGAACTTTATTGCGTCAGTGTATGCAATTACACCAGGTCTAACTCCCCTTTACATTTTTGTGTGTTTCCTCGTACATCAATCAGAGTAGACAAGCTTATGTGATTTGGTGACAGTCCCATAAATTTCCCTTTCATCACTAAGATGCTTGACACGATAGTAATCTCCACCGCAAGCCTTCTTTAATATGTTGTATGTAGCCACAGTAGGTTTGGAAGGTATTGCTTTTCTTTTCTTTTCTTTTTTTTTGCAGATTAACTATTGCAATTGTAATCCATGCCTGAACCTGGTAAATTTCCAATAGCAGGACCTGAGCGAGATTTTCTACTGTAGATTCCCATCTTGTGGATACACTAAAATACTTCAATCCCAGAAACATTCCCGGTGTTGAAAATCCTAATAGCTCTATCATGCTGTTATGATGTAGAACAAACTATCCAACATCATGAATTTGGGTTCATAACCTGACACGAGCATTTCCTCCAATATTTGCATAGCTTTATCTACAAAAGCAGCATTTGCACATGCAACAATAAATAAAGATCGTATAATGACGTTTGGATGAACACCAACACCTAATAATCTCCTTTGGCAAGTCAACAAGCCTTAAGAGGTATAATTATATGAACTGACATCATCTTGTACACCTGCGATTGACATATTTCTGTACACATATGAGGTGTAATTGAGGGCATGATAACTCACGTTATTCCATATAAGCCGACATCATTGGACCCCAATTCATAACAGAAATATGGGTTCGGCCATTTTCCGCATTCCTCGATGAAAATAGAGCAACTCAGATCAGAAAAAAAAGAGATGGAATATATTTGACAACCAAGCAGATCTACCGGACAATCCAAAACAAAATGAAAAAATCACGTACAAGGTTTAGGATCACATAAGTTCAGCTAAAAAAATGCGTGAAGCTGGTGAGGCCAAGGAAACTGCGAATCTCTGGAACTATCTTGGGCTACTCCCAAGACACCACTACCTCTACCTTGACGAGGTCAACTGACACCCCCGCCCCTGAATCATGAGGCCACGAAAAGCCACATCAAAACTCGCACTTGTTGTACTTAGCATACAACAGGTGCTCTCGGAGTGTCTCTAGTACGGTAAAAAGATGAGACTCATCCTCTTATCGATCATGGGAGTAGACTAGAACAACATCAATGAACACGGTCACGAACCTGTCCCAGTGTGGAAGGAGAACTCGGCTCATCAAACCCTTGAATGCGTCAGGTGCATTCGTGAATCCAAAAGATATCTCCACGAACTCATCTGACCAAATCTAGTGCGGAATGCAAACTTCATCACGTCAGCCTCTTTGATCCTCAACTGGTGATATATCTTGACCGCATGTTAATCTTAGAGAACATTGCTGCTCCCTGTAATTGATCTAAGAGATCATAGATCCATGAGAGTGGGTAACGGTTCTTATATGTTCTCTTGTTCATCTGCTTATAGCCTATGCATAGCCTCAAGGATCCATACCTTTTTTTAATCACAAAAAGGATTGGTTCTCCCCATGATGATGTACTAGGACTGATGAATCCTTTCTCCAACAGCTCATGCAACTGCACTTTGAACTCCTTGAGCTCAGCAGGAGCCAACCTGTGTGTAGGGATAGAGATCGGTTGTCTATCTGGCAATAGGGTGTTCCCCTCTCTATCTCCATCAGTAGTGGTAGCCTAGGTAAGTCATCTAGGAAAATATCTGGAAACTCATGCACAACTCTAACATCCTCTATCATCCGGTCCTGTGCCGCTGAGTCTACTACGTAGGCAAGGTAGCCTACACTACCCTAAATTATTCTCGCCATCAGATGTGCTACTTGACTTTAAAGAGACATATGAATATGGATGTAAACATGCTATTCTCCAGTGGACTCGTGTTGGGTCAGAAGACTTTCACACTATCTAGTATTCAAATACAAATGAGGAATGATATGTGTGAAATGGAATGGAGTACCACTGCTCTGATACCATTCTGTGATGCCCCTAGGATCCTGGTACTCAACAAACCAATCCACGCACATAATTCCACAATCGAATATTTCACATTCACAAAAGTAGGAGAAAAAGCAGCATGCAAAGGAAATATTTTTTTTCTCGTTTCTCATTGCATTCAACCTGTTCACAAGTACGTGTATTTCCATTCACCAATTCCATTACAATTTATTATCCATTTCCATGTCCACAAAAATTACATGTAAACATAAATATAGATGTCCACAATTATACATTACATGCCATGTCTCTCAAAAAGAAACTAGAAGTAAAGAAGACCATAAAAACTACTACCAACTGTGATACAAGAAGTGTAGTGAAGTTGCACTAAAAGTGATGTCTCGAAACTGCTCACTGTTGAGGACCTGCGGATCCACACGTAGGTACGTTATGAGCAAAGTTGCCCAATACGAATTAGATGAAACTATACAACAACAAACAAGATATAATTTAAATGTGTGCAAAAGAGAAAAAAAACTAGGTAATCAGATCTCACAAGAATCATATTTTTTTATGACAATTAGATATGAATATAAGTAACCATGCTTCGTGGATAGTCTGTGGTCTTGGTCTGGATGAGACCTCACACTATGACTCCAAGGCATAAAGAATACCTTAGAGTTGGGGTGCCTCCGTAGGCATGCGGTGGGGTACAATGCATCCTAACTAAGTTCCCAACACGTTCACTTAGCTCCACTTCACAATTGATATCCGATTCACAATCTAGATTCCAACCCGCGAATCTTCGCGACTAGTCCAATCCTCCTCATGCACAGGAGATTCAAGTCGCATCCCCAACTTCATTAACTACATTTCCCGGAACTCCCCTCTTAGCGCTCCCACTCAGAATACCGACCAATGTGGCCTACATTGGCATGTACACGAGTGTTAGTTCTAAGTGACAAGCGAAACACTAGCCCATCAACCACGACTACTTGGCCCGCGCTCGAGCGCTTGGCTAAAGCACACAAGTGCGAGGCCAACACCGTCAGATTAGCACCTCGGTTTACCAAGCAACATGTCCCCCAACCATCGCAGCTACAATAGCAGTTGGGATCGCGGTCATTTAGGCTTCTACCCGGGGCCCCAAGGGTGCATGCCCCTCCCTTAGAGGCACCTACTCCAGTAACCATTCTTCTCTTCTATTGGATATTCGATATTGGCCAACGTAATATAGATCCCAACGTTCAAGATATGCAAGCAACTCTTATTAGGACCATTTGTAAGAGGATGCCATGTGTGATGCATGAGTCAGTTAGCATAAAGATCAATTCATGAAATACTTGCTCTTTGGTAACATCCTAATGCAATTTGATCAGACCTTTAATTCTGAACTGCCCATCTCATCTTGTGATGGGTAAGAGATGAACGGTTTTTGATTCCCTTGTACAATCAACTGTCAAACACATGTTTGAACTCATACTTATTTGAGACTATGTCGCAGCTTTTACATTTGACCTGAGATTTGGGGATGGCCCCAAATGTATGTAACACAAGTGTTGTTTCTTGAGTACTGGAATCCAAAACTTTTCACCAAGCTCTTTATGGAAATGGCTAGCAAACATGACACAAGTCTCTAGATTAGAAAGAGTAATGAATCTGATTTGGAGTTATGTTTCTAGATGCCCCCATGTTCTTGGAGAGTAAAGGCTGAATTGTATTTCCAGATTAAAAGATGGTTGGTATATCTAAGGTTAAAAGCTAATTCATCTTTACCGCCACTTTAAAATATCTCATGTGTGCTATCATTGCAATATTGTTTAATGTATGAATTCTGAGGGATTGAAGGCTTTCTATTTGCCTCGTTCTTTCCATAGGAGCGATCCATAGAAGATTTGCTTGTGGCACAGCCTAAAGAAATTCTTAATGGTCCAGGTGTAGTTTCTGATTCTGAATCGGAGTCAAGGGATTCATCTTCAATCCCAGAGGATTCTTTGGACATTGCTTACCCTTCTCGAGTTCGTCCATTTCATCTTAAGCATTATTTTTATGGCTGGGGAAACTGAATGATCCCAGATTTTAACTTGGAAGATCCAACCCATCCAGTAAAGGAGAAATTCACAATCATCAAGTGTCGAGCTGATACAATCCACTCAAAGATCGGGTCTTTCTGATTACCCAAAATGCAGAGATCGCGGGAAATTGGTTTGCCGCAGATATATGGTTATAAGATCAGTTTGGAGGCTATCGTGCAAGTGAAATAGTTGATATATAGAGCATCCACCATGAGGTGAACTTGGGAGGGATTATAAACATTGCAGGGGATTTGAGTTAAAACGTGAATGAAAACCTTATGAGGTGAACCCAATCATTGCAGGTGTAGTGCAGAAGTTGATATTCTTGCAGGTTCCTGGATTTCTAATCAAAGATAAAACTATAGGAACATTCTCCCACAAATAAAATCCAATAGAAAAATATATCACTTCTTGCCTTTTTTTTGCAGATGAACTCAATCGTTGGTGATATATTGCAGAAGCTCATATATTTGCAGAAGTCACCACATCAAACGTTACAGGCACTTGGTTTGCTTTCTTAGATTATAGACTTAGCTGGAAACATGAATCCGAAGACATGGCCCTAGAGCCAATACAACCAGTCCAAAACTTTTAAGGTGCTCCTGTTCAGCACAACCCATGCAATCTTTCAACACAATCCAAAATTATTTTTTTCTGCTCAACCCCATGAAATTCTCCTCCCAGCCAATCAATGAGTAAAATATTTCAAGGGAATAACTATGGAATTCTCGATCTTAGTCCACCACACAGATAGAGTTGGTAAAGTACAACCACTCGAGATTAGAAGCTCGACATGCACCGTGCACATGAACGACCACCTAAACAATAGATCCCTAAGGTTCTAAAGATGTATCAAGCATACAAGATCGAAAACCGTGTGGATATCGACAACAAGAGGAAGGGGATATCGTACCTCAAGGAAACTCACACCTCGATTTCTCCGTCGGTGAAGAACGACGCGATCAACACTTTGTTTGCGATGAGAACCGCACACGGGGACGCCTTGGACCTTCTCTACTCGGGGGTGGTCTTGGATCATCAATCCGAGGCGATTTGACGAGCTTCGATGGAGCTCCGGTGAAGAAAAATGGGTGAGGGCGAGGTGCTGGTCTAAGGGGAATGATTTGGGGGCGTTTTGGGCGAGATGGGTTGGGTTTTATTGGGTTCAACCCGGATTCGGATCCGGCTCCGGATCCTTATATGGCCTGGACCCCCTCTCACTAAAATGACCGTAACTCGGGCTCCCGAACTCGGATTTTTGCATTCTTGGACTCGTTGGAAAGCTATCGACGAGGCCTAGGCAATGGACTTAAATAAATTTTTCGGGCCCTGCAATTAGAGCATATTTGCAATTAAGTCCAGATCCAGCTGGGTTTTGCATTTTAGTCCCTGTTCGATTTTCGGGGTTTTCACATGTTTTTTTTAATTTCAATCTTTCTTCTTCCATTTTATCATTCACCCCTTTCCATATGTATATATGCTATACTTAGGATGTGCTTTATCCAAAGTATAGGGGTAGTGAATGATTTGTGTTTTCCTATCGTCTATTTTTTGTGTTTTTCTTCTGATCTTATCGATTTTTCCCTTTTGTACAGTCTTCCATACTTATGATTACCTGATCATAAGTATAGGGGGAATCATTGACTTGTTTTCTTTTGATCTTTTCTTCACTTGTTGTAGCATATGAGTCTTTTCACTTTTGTATACTTAGCACGATTTATGTCTTCCTTTGTTACTCTTTGATCACTATGAGGACATAGTTTGAGCTAAGTATTGTGGGGTGTCGTATATTATATATATATATATGTTAGACATAACTCATATTTTTTATTATGGTTATTTTTCGGATATGTATATAAATGCATAAAATCCACGTATGTGTATATAGAATTTGGTCACCTTCCATATTTATAAGAAAACAACAAAAACAACAAAAAATTAAATCTTAAAAAATAAAATGAAAAATAATAATAAACAAATAAAAACAAAACACAAAAATATATTTTAAAATCTAAAAAAAGTAAATTTTTTAAAAATTAAGAAACTAGTAAAAAACAAAAAAACCCTCAAAGAATTAAAAATCTAAAACAAAAAAAACTAAAAAGACTAAAAAAGAAAACAAAAAAATAAAAACAAAAAAACTTCTTATATATTTTTAAAAATTATATATGTACTTGTATATATTACTAACCATTTTAAAAAAATCTCTAAACACTACAAAACCATAAGTATATAAGAATTTGGATAATTAAAATTCCAAAAAAATCTTTTTTCATGTGCATCATTTTTTTCAAAAATCCATAAAAAGTTCGAAATCGGAAAATTTTTTCAAAAAAATATTTGGCTTTCTTTTATTGGCATGATACATATTTCTTGCATTTGCATGTGTATTTTTCTGGATAATATTGACATTTAAACTAAGTATAGAATAAAATTGAAGAATGGAGCTCAGTTAGACCTTAATCTACTTACTTTCAGAGGAACCTTATAAGAACTGGAGTTTAGACTTTTTAGGTCCTATTCACTTAATTACTTGAGTCCATAAAACTATGTTCACATGTCACCTTAATTAGTCTAAGTAGAATATTTAAAAACACGCACGTTCTTCTTCCAGACCATGGCTTAGATGAGCACAATACACGTAGCTCTTCAAGGAGGAGGTTGTGAGGAGGCAAAATCTTTTGGCTTGGAGTATCATACAAGAGTAGTAAATCTTGGAGGAACCTCTCGTTCTTCTCTAGGGAGGAAGGTGCGTCTCAACCTAGTCTAGTGGCATTAAGGTCTAAAGATAGGATGCTATTGTAATGATTCAAAAGAGGGGTATACTACTAGCTCAAGAGGAAAAACTCCTTATGTACATGATGCACCTTGTTTTTTTAAAAAAACAAGAAAAAGAAAAGAAAAAATAAGAAAAAAATACAGAATATTCAAAATTATACAGACCTGATTCAAAACCAAAAGTGTATAGGCCTGATTGAGTAGTAAAATACTTATCGGAGTTTAGGGGGCTATATTTCACTTACACCGTACAAGTAAAGATTCATAGTCATAAGAATTTATGTATGTGGACTTGTTATGATCTGACTGAGGAGACCAGAACAGGAGTCTCGTGGAACTTGATGGCTCATAGATTTTAAATCCATTTCCCAAAAAGGTTACACCACACTAATAATCCAATGGTCTAAGAGAGCTTTAAACTACAATTTTATGAGGATAAGTTTAATACTCAAATTTATCCAAGTTTCTTTTTTCCTTTCTTTTTCTTTTATTCACATATTCTTTGAAATAAGTGTTTGCTAAGGGACTAGCAAAGATAAAGCATAGGGGGGATGATGAATATGAATTTAACCATCTTTATTCATTTATTTTAGCTTAAAATCCCTTACAAAACAACTATATATATTGATAAATCCATATTCTTACTAACTTGAATCTGTGTAAATATTGGACATATATTATTATTTTAACCTAAAATAAATAAATAAGTAAATAAATAAAAATGAAAAGAAAAAGAAGAAGAAGACCATATATATCTAATAGATACATGCTGACCCAAAATCCAAGAGAAGGTCAAGACTTGACATGATTGACCAGGAATAAAGTTAGGGGAGATATGGTCTTTAATCAAGAAATAAAAAATACTTTATAAAGTATTTATGAATTTATTTTGTGTATAATTTATAAAAACTAAAACTATTATGTTTGTGCATAAATTGACGTAAAATTTAATAATTTTTAAACAAAAGTTGTGGATAAAAATGTATTCTAAATAATAAAAATACTTGAAAAACAAAATCATGTACTGAATAAAAGCAACCACACTTGGAAAAAGCCGTAAAGCGATAATTGAAAGACCAATTCTGGCTCCATATGAACTCAAATTGAATCAAACTAACATCCATATTTTTCCAAATTAAATTGTCTTTAAAATGGTATGGTTTCATACTTTTTGGAGTTACAGTGTGAAGGACGATTTTTTGAGGTGGTTTTTATAATTTTATCATTTATTTATCTTATATATTTTTATAGATATTGTATTTGTACAAAATTGTAAATATTTTTTAATATAAAAATACATGTAAAAAATTAAAACAAAAAAATTAATTTCCTTATTTAACTATGTATAACATGTATCATATGTATATACTTAATTCCCTTAAATAACCCTCACCAAAAAATAAATAAATAACATTTATTATTTAACTTAATAAAGTGATGTAAATAAATTAACAATTAAATCAATTATGTAAAGAATTTTATTACTCCACCACTAACTTCCTTTCTTATCTTTATCTCCATTCAAATTTTCCTTATGTTTATCTCCATTCAAAATTTTGAAATTCAAATTCAATTCCTTTTCCTATTAATATGGCTCCTCCTCCCTCATTTCAATTTGATTAACTTTTGGTGAGAGGAGCCTAATCTCCAAGAGGTTGTAGAAATGTGCCTAGCCTCAGAGCCTCCAAGTGATAAAGGGTCGGCCTTCGTCGAGGTCATTACGATATTTTCCGCTCCCAAGGTGAAATCCTTTTTTTCTTATTCTTAACTTAGGTTAATTGTAATTTAATTTTTACATTTTTTATTTCTTCACCATTTTTTTATTCTAAACCTTGTTAATCAATTTTAATCAACCATCATGATTTGATTCGTCATCGATCCCAATTTTCCATCTCATATTCTCGATCGCTCCATTTCACATTCTACCTCAAACAATCTTTCAACTCCGGTCATGGTCGGAGATACGGTTCTGATCTCCCATTTCGTCGAATCCAAAACCATTCACATTTTCCATATTTGATTTTAGACCTAGCCACTATTCTCGAGGCCGATATCATTTCTATCTATTTTTTATTTGCTGGAATAAAAAAATTACAAAAACTTTAATTGTTATCTTTTCAAAAAATATTAAAAAAAGTTTTCAAAAAAATAATAAGAAAATAAAAAATTTTATTTTTGTTTTTTTACAAAAAATTTCTATAGTTTCTTAAATATAAATATATATATATATATATAAGTTTTTTCCCGTTTTTGGTTTACAATACAAATATAAAAAAAAGCAGCAAACACGGCATGCACCTCTCTTCCCACCTGCAGGCGGTACATGTCGCTCCTCCACCAGGCCTCCTATCATCACGAGAAGCTGCAACCATTATCGTTGATGCGCCGCCATGGCCTCCTCTTGGTGACCCTTGGAGCCCCCTCCACTATCACCATCCTCTGCGCGAGGAGCTTTGAGCTTGACCCCCACTTTCCGCTTGGATCAACCGCAGCAACCGTCCTTTTCTTGCGCGAGAAGGGAGACAAGAGGGACATTAAACCCCCTTATCCTGTGGGAGGCCCCCCGATTTTCATCGTGCACCACCGGCACGTCCGCCTCTCCACTCATAGACCACCGCATCGTCACATGATCTCCGCAACCTCCTCCATCAATTGACATCCCCAGCCTCTTATGCCCAACCGCCATAGTAGATATTGATCGTCGCATCGCCACTTGAAGATCACTGAAGCCACCTTACCTGATCGCATCCACCGCATGACCGGAGGGAAGCGCCGACCTCCACCTCCATCGCAATCCGCTCGACGGCTTCCTTGGAGAGGAAGATGGAGGGGCGACGCCCCCCGTTCACCCTTTCCTTTGCTGCATGAAGAACAGGAACGAAGGAAACGCCAATGGAGCCCTAATATTTGGAAAAGGTTCATTGAATGCCCCTACAATTTATAAATATTGCAAAAGAACCTCGCTTGAGCACCAAGTCACGTGTTTTGCACGTTTATCTTTCGTAAATTGCACTTTTATACTCATATTTTATCTTTTATTACATCTTAATGCAAAAATAATAAATATTAGCAATTAAGTCCTTCATTTCCAGACTTTAAGTAGCACGTTCTTTTCATTGAAAAAAATAGTTTTATTTGTCAATAAATTCTTCAAAATTCAAGTTAAGTTCCCGTTACTTGTTTCTTCTTTGCGTAGAATTTTCATTGCATTTTTTTTCATTTTATATTATTAAAAAATAAAAAACAATGCATATTTCCCTTTTAAACATTGAAAATTAATAAAAAATAAATGTTTCATAAAAATACCCAAAAAATGATTAGTTTTATTTTTGTGCCTTTTAACTTCTGTGCAAATTTCGTGCATTAAATAGTTCAAAAACCCAAAAAATTCAAAAATAACACAAAAATCATAAAAAAATGTTGAAAAATCCAAAAAATGTGATTTTATATCTTTTTTATATATAATTTCTTGGAGTTTTAAAAAAACTAATTATCAGAATTTTCGCATTTATTTGTTTTTAAATTAAAAAACAATCTGGTTTGCTCATTATTTGCGTTTTCCCATGTTTTTATTCAATTTAAAAATATGTATAAAAATAAAAAAAATCTATGGAAAATTACAAAAAGAAGTAAAACAATAATAAAAACATAAAAATATTCTTTGGACATTTCCGAGCATTTTTTTCATACTTGAAAAAATCTAAAAAATCAAAGTTGCATTTTCTTTTGTATATGAATCTTCTTGGAAAAATTATTTATTTTTGAAAATTAAATAATACAAAAATAAAATCATTAAAAATTTGAAAATAATATAATATAAAAATAAAAAAATAAATACAAAAATTCGACAAAAACCATTATAGTTAGCTTTTGAATTTCCCTTTTTTTTCTTTAATTGATTTTTCATTTTTTTGAATAACCCTCAAGAATTGTAGCCTCCCTAAGTTCGATCCTATTCCTATATAGGTAAATTAAATAGTAAAATTTCTCTCACTATTTTTTACATAATTTAGTTTGAGAATTAAAAATATTTTTTGTTGATGGATTATTTGAGTCAATGACATATTTATTTCAATAATTCTAAAACCCATAAAATCCCTCTCAACAGTGGTCTCCTTCCTAATTCTTCTATCCTAGTTGATTTACTTGAATTAAATTATGTTTATCATTCGATATATTTAATTTAATCAAAATTAGTTGTCGTTGTATTTTTTACAACAAAATCATGTCCATTGAATGGAAACAAAGGTTAATCTCAACCATTGATTTTGTGTTTCGCATGGATTGTGATCCATGGACTCACAAAATATTATATAAGAAGAGGCAACCTTAACTCTTTTGTTAGAAAGTAGAATTGAAAGTTTTCTAACTCTCTCATACCCATGTACCCTCTTTCGCTCTCCTTGAGACATTCTCCACTCTAAACCCTAGAGAGGATCGCCATCATCGCCACACCGTTGCTGGATCACATGAGACAAGATAACGAGATTCGTCGCTTGGATCATCAACTAGGATAGTAAGGAGAACACATTTCATTAATGTGCTCGCAATCATCTCCTCTTTTGGATCGGAATTGGGACAAGAGGTCTCTTATTTTAGATACATGATCACAACCACACTTAAAGAGGTATTCCTACACATTGCTTGTGGTATTGATGAAATAATTTGAGAAATGTTCTTGGATCATGAGATCTTATCCGTTTAGACATTTTAAATTCTGCTACCTAAGCAACTAGTATGACTAGTCTCCCTCGATCGCATATGATGCAATCTTACGCTTCTATGACACACTTAAGGTTTTTTCCATAACCTTGAAGTGATATCAGTGCTGAGTTGGAGGTTTCTGATATGATCCATAAACCTAGGATGACATTTGCATTTTTGGTTGTGCAATTTTTCATCGCATTTTGTTCCCACAACTCTATTTTTTATGTTTTTTTGCCATGTTTAAATGCCATAAAACGTGAGTATATCACTTAGATGACGCTCCAATCTTATTAGAAAAATGTAGGACTTGAGTTTGCATGATTTGGAAGTTGTTTGCTCAAGTTATGATCATTTTAGTTCACATTTGCCAATTGTTACTTGAGTTTCGGTATTTTAGAACGTAAGCAAGAGATAACCATAGTTTTAAAATGCCTAGAAATGCCTGTCTATCATTGGATTTTATTGCTAATCATAATATAATTCCAAGAAAATTTAGTTTGCTTGATTTGGAGTTTATTTTCTCAAGATTTTTCAGTTTTAGTAAACATGTCTCCCTATTGGAAGCTTAACAAATTTGAACAAGAATCTTTGGATTGTCATGAAATTAATTCATGAAAATTAATGTTTAATATCCCAAAATAATTAGATGTTAAATATTTGTGAAATATTTAATAATTATAAATATTTTTGAATAACCACAACCAACATGATAAGATAATTGTATCCTGGTCAATTTGGTTATAATTAACTTTCCAACGAACATTGATACTTGAATAGTATTGGAAATTTGTTTAGCAAATCTCCTTATTATATTATCAATAGTTTTTATAAATATTATAAGGTATAACTTCAGTTGAAAGATCGAATATCATTTTGAATACAATATGATCGAATCACATTATCCTAACCTGAGGCGGATATGTGTCCAGTCGGGGATCGTTGGGGTAGCTGGTTGCTCCGTGAGAGGTCTATCCCTCATTATGTGCATACTAGCCATGACAACGGGTAAGGAAGGGATAATGCTTTAAATGATCATGAGGTATTTTCTTAATTATTAGAATTTCAATTATACGTATTTTGAGATTATACCATCATTCAAGTAACAATCAAGATTGTTGGTTGGTTGTTTGAATTGTATTAATAATTATTTTATTGATTAAATTAACTATATCGTATTAAATACTCTATTATTAATAGAGTATTAATTCCCTTGGAATAATTTACTATGTGAATATGATTTATAATAATTAATTAAGATTTTAACATGATACAGAGGATCGCAAAAGTGACATCCATGGTCTCCCATTAAGGCAAAGGTTTCATCACCATGGATTATTTGTAGGAGACGTCTATCCAAAGTGATAGTTCCTACATACAAGCACACATGGATCAAACTCTTTAGTATACATAGTGACCCCAATATCGAGTTCTCATATTATTGGGGCGATATTGGATTGCGCACAACAAGTACTACTCATGTTGATGGTTAGTTCAATAAACAACATGTCAAGATTGCCTTAGTGGTGGTGGGCTCGGGTGTTAATAATCGAATTGTATAATGCATGTTGACTTGCAAGGGGAAATGAGTTCCCGCTTCTTTTTATCCGAGTTACTGGTTCTCATATTACTGGGATTTAAAAAAGATAAGAATGAAGATTCTACATATTGCTTGAGATATAATGGTAAGTATATCTCTTACATTAAAAGTGAATAAAGGAATGAACTTTCTGTGTTGATAACGCTAGAAAACTTTGATATAAAAAATCCTAAATCAAAGTAATATATTTATTTATGAAAATTATCTTATTTCAGATAACCTATAATAAATCCACTCAAAATTATACTCAATAATAACCAATAAAAAAGCATGGATTGGATTCATGATCAAGATATCATACTTGCAGTTGGACACTAAATGTATGTGGTTGTATTGTGCAAGTTTCCTCATAATAATGAGGAATGATAATAAATAGACAACAGGACAACAACCATGGTTTTGTATATCTCTATAGTCTTGATCTCTCATCCAATGTCCTTTGGAAGTATCATGTTGATGATGATCATAATGATAAAAAATCCTTATATAATCTAGAAGGTGTTTTGGTATAGATATGTGCTCTCAACATTTAATCAAGAAAGACAATGTTCACTGCATTAATGAGAATGGTGGTTAGATAAGAGAAGATGTACTCATAATGTTTGAGTACCTACATGAACCAAAGTCTTTTAGAGTTTATTATGAGTGTCATCATTCACTATCTATAATCGAGTCATTCACGAAGCTTGATAAGATTCATATTATATGGATTACATGAAGCATTTATAAATGCTGAAAAACTCTTAAATTGAAATCTTTTTAGTTCAAGATCCTTTGTCTTGAGCCATGGTTGTTTATAGATGAATGAAGCGCAATGGAAGCATGGGTTTGACCCAAGCGAGAAGGATACTCAAAGAGCTGGTTGTACTTCTATAATTTCCATACATATGACATCTAATGAGGTGGACGACTGCCAATACTCAATAAGCCGATGAACATATAGTTTAACTATCTAGACTATCTAAGATCCTTAAGGAAGGACTTGGATAGTGCAACAAAATAATCTACATAAAATCATTGAAAATGACTAGCTTATTATATGAGATCAAAAGTCTAAAAACTGTAACTTATTCTTCGAATAACTTGCATATGTTTGCATATGTTTCAGAGGTTTAATAGTCATCCACATGGATATTGATGCAATTGCTGTAATAATCTCTATCAGATAGATAGACTTCATATTTTCAGTGGGAAAGCCCTTAGTTTTAGAGAATGTCTTTATTACCTAGATATTAGAATACACTCATTGTTTATTTATAAATGTTAGAAATAAACATGAATTCTTGAATAGACTCATCATAAAGAGTTACGTTGGATATATTTCATATAGTAATCTAACATCTAGTAGACTCTAATTAGAGTATTAATGATTAGGTCATTAATATTTCTATATACCAAAAATTAAACCTTAAAAGATCAAAAAGGAGGATAAATATCATTTGATAATGATCTAGCATCGAGCCTTGGACATATGTCTATTGATTATATCAATAGACTAGTAAAATATTGAACTTTAAATTATCTAAAAGTTCAAACGTACATACTTATGTATAAAAATTCAAAGTAAAATGTTCCGATGCTCCCTTCTCAAGTAATGGTATAAGATGCATATGTATTCAAGTTCTCATACAAATTGATGTTTGTGTATCATCTATATTACAATAAACATTAATGATATCTAATATCAATTGATGATTATTTGTGATATGAGATTTTTTCCCTTCACCTTAAAACCTTTTAAATGTTACAAGTGTTCACAAATTTGGTTGAGAACTAAACTTAGAATGAAGATGAAATGAATTTAATCTAACAAAAGTAACAGGTACGTATTAGATGAATTAAAGGAATAACTTTTGAAGAAAGGAATATCATTCCTATCTCACTCTTCCTGATACACCTAAACTCAATGGAGTTGTAGGAATACACAATTGGATCATGTGTGAATGATTCGGTCAATGATGAATATTAGCATAATTACCTCATAGTTTCTAGGTATATATGTAGTAGAGACTACAATATATATCGTTAATACGGTTCAATGAAAACCTAAGCCAGAAAACACTTATAAGATTTTGTTTAGAACCTATCCTAGTGTTGGACACTTGAGGATCTTGGATTGCTTGGTCCATAACTCTGTCATGGATGCAAGTTAGCTGGAATTCAACACCTAAGAGTGCTGCTTCTTTAGGAAAATAAAGGATGGTATTGAATACCTACTTTATGACCACGAGATTCTTAAAAGATCTCATCTCTAAGGATGATCGTTAGCGTATGACTCTCTTTAAAAACAATATTAAAATGAAGTAAGGGAACTCATTGAATCTTGAGAAGATTATAAGGTTCATTAAATCGGAAAATAAAAGGACAATTAAAGATGAAACACTCGTGCCTCTTGAAATAAGTTTGAGGGCGGCATGGCCACATAGAAGGTATGGATTCTATGTGTTAGATAAATCTAACAATGATATGACTTCAGATGATGAAGCCTCTGAGGATCATGACACGGAAAGATGGATGTTAGCAATAAAGTCTAAGGTAGACTTCATATACAAGTGTTGTATATGGACATTCGAGGATCCACCTAAAAGGGTATAACCATTAGCTGTAAATGGATCTTCAAAAGAAAGAGGGAACCTGATGAAAAGGTAGAGACCTTCAAAGCATGGTGAGTAGCCAAACGCTACACACAGAGAGAAGACATCACTTGCGATGAGACTTGCTCTTTAGTGACCATGCTTAAACCCATCAAAATATTGGTACCTATAGATACACATTTGACTTTTGACATCCACAAGATGGAAGTCAATATTGCATTCCTCTATGAATACTTCAACGAGGATATTTCATATGAAGTATCCCTATGGCTTCGTAGCCGAGGAAGGCAAGATGTGCAAGATAAAAGAATTCCATCTATGAATACAAATAAGCTTCTTATACTTGGAACACTAGATTTTATGAAATTATAAACGTAATGATTTCATACAAATCTTGGTGAACCATATGAAGCTTAGTAGGAGTGCCATTGTATTCATCATGTTAAATGTAGATAAACTCCTAATAATTTGGATGATATAAGGATAAGTGTTTTATGGCCTGGCTATTCTATAACTTGAGATATGATTTCAAGGATAACCTCTTAGATCTTAGTTCTAAAAATGTTCAGAAGGAAAGAGAAGAAGGCATTGGGTTAATCACATTGGTGGTACACCTTGGACATATTCCATTTTTTTTTGGAAAACTCCAAGGAAGGCTTCTTTCCCTTAAGATATGATACTCACCTATCAGAAGAAATAACACCTCAAAGAGTTGAGGAAGTGAATGAATGCTAAAACTGCTTGTTTTTGCGAATCAGTTACGAGAAGCATGGTGTGTTCTAGATGTCTGCCATGTAGTGGGAGTAGTGAAATGTTACTAACCTACTGTTAAGATAAAACACTTGATTGCAGTAATAATAATATCTTTAAAGATCAAAAGACCTTTGAGATAGTGATCTCAAAGACTTATCTCAAGAACTTAAGACTTCGTAGATAGTGATCTAAAAGGTCTTAACTGCAGATGCCTTATAAAACATAAGATTGGGTTTTAATCTTAGGTGATAGAGATCTCCGTGAATAGGGTACTCTGATAAGGATAATAGCAATTGCATATTGTTTATAATGATTATTGACTTGCAGTGCCAGAGACACTATAACTATTATATAAGATTGAGTATTTGTTGCATAAGGTGCAACATTTACATTGGATGCGAGCACTATTACTAGAAGATATACAAGTACCGTAAAAGGACTTGACACAGTCTCTCGAGAACAGGGTGACTAGTCATCTTTAGCTATTTTTCTAAATAGCTTATGATTTTCACATGAGTGCGGTCTTAGATATTAGCCCACTAATGGCTTTTTAGGCTAGTGGGAGATTGTTGGACATGTAAGCTCACAATGAGCCATTATGCAATAAATGTTATTGTAAATTGTTTCCTGATTTGAAATGAAGAATAACTAATTTGCATAATAGGTCCCTTAATACAATTAGGGTTATTTACCATGGCCATCTTAACAATCATACAACTATTGATTCAATTGTTGAATAATAGAGGTTGATGCTTAGATGAATACCTAGAGTTTTATATTGAGGACTCATTAAGCACATTCAAATGATTATTAAGAGATAATCTCCAACCTAAGAAGGAGCTGACAACCCTTTCTCTTAAGGATGATATCTAATCAACCTCTTGATGCAGGTCCTCCGCATAGGAATAGAGATTCGGAGGTGTTAGATAAGCTAGGTTAATGAGTTGATTTAATGATATTGAGATAACCATGACCTATATCATATACTATCATGATATAGGAACACATCTTCTTACCATAGACAAATGTATTGCTTTATGTCTCAATATGTACATTTGGCAAACTGATAGGTTGATGGCCTAATAAAGGTCTATACATAGACGAGCTGGTGTGCATACGAGTAATACGATCTCCCAAAGGGATCATACAAGTTCATTATTGAACCATAAGATAATAGAATTGGAAGCTTTCTATCTTTCTCTCTCTCTCATATCCACGTCCTCTCTCTCTCCATAGAGTGGATATCCACTCTAAACCCCATAGCGGATTGTCATCATCACCACTCTGTTATGCCATCGCTTCCACCGCTCGTGGATTTCTTTCTCCGTTAGTGCACCTCACTCGTGAAGAAGACGTCAGATTTTTTGAGATGAGATCAGGAGATTTATTGCTCAAATCATCAACTTGGATAGCGAGGAGCATGCGTTTCATCAATGTGCTCGCAAGCATCTCCTCCATTGGATCGGACTTAAGACAATAGGTCGCTTACTTTAGAGACACAATCGCGACCATGCTTCAATAGGTATCTTGTTTGTGGTATTGAAGAAATGATTCGAGAAGTGTTATTAGATCATTTGGTTTCACCATTTAAAATTTGGAAATTTTGTTACCCCTAGCAACTAGTGTGACTAGTCACTCCAGATCGTATATGATGCAATCTTCACACTTCCGCGATGTGCTTAAGGTTTTTCCCATCACCTACAATGATGTCTCCACACTTTTGTATATTTTCCTAATTATGTGGTATTTCCTTTCTGCATGCTTTCTCTTTGATGCCATATGGGTTCCTTCACCTGGGCTATGGCTCCCATGTTATCATGGAGTAGCATGATGGGAATATTAGGATAAACTACGTCAAGCTCTAGAATGAACTTGTGCAACTACATCGCCTCCTTTGCAACATTCAATGCGTCAATGTTATCAACATATGTTTTTTACTCAGTAGTAGTGTCCTGCTTCTTGCTTTTCCATCTCATAGTACCACCGTTTATGAGGAACACAAAACCTGATGTCGATTTTCGATCATCAATGTCATACTAGAAGTCAGTATCTGCGTATCTTAAGACTTGGACATCACCATTTTTATATACCAAGATGTAATATTGCATCCGCCTTAGATACTTGATGATGTTCTTCACTGCATTCCATCGTTGATCTCCATAGTAGGAATGGTAATGTCTTACCAATCCCATTGCATGAGAAATATCTAGCCTTGTGCACATCATGGTGTTAGCAATGTGAGCCCGAGGCGAACCATTCCTACAATAAATGTTATTGTAATTAATAATTTATCAATAAAAGTTATTGATTATGTTTCACTCCCTTTCTGATATTGAATGAATGAATGCACTATAAGGTCCCTCTGTACAATTAGGGTTATGTACCATGGCCAAGTAGATAATCATACAGCTGTTGATTCATTGATTGAATCATAGAGGTTGATGCTTGGATGAATATCTAAGGAGTTAGATAGAGGACTCATCAAGCATCATCAATGATTAACAAGTAGTGATCTTCAGTCTGAGCGGGAGATGGCAATCCTATCTCATTAGACCGATATCTGATCGACCTCTTGATGCAGGTCCTCTGCATGGGAATATTGATTCGGAGGTATCAGATTAGTTGAGTCAATGAGTTGACTTAACGAGATCGAGATAACCAAAGACCTATGATGAATACTGTCACATCACAGGCAAGCATCCTCTGACCAGAGACAGATGTATTGCTATATGTCTGAGTATGTACATTGGGCAGACCAATAGGTTGATGACGTAACCAAGGTCTATATACCGGCGAGCTGGTGTGCATGTAAGGGCATATAAGTAATATGATCTCTCAAAGGGATCATACAGGTTAACTTGTGAACCGGGAGACACGAGCTCACTCATGAGGTATTGGGATTGACCAAATTCCATGCATGGTCATTATGCTTTAGAAGCATGATATGAATTTGAAGGTAAGGATATATGCTTTTGTGAAAGCATATGATCTATACCATATCCCAAGGACCAAGATTGAGAAAGTTGATGATCAGACTATGAAGATGACAGTGTAAAAATGATCTATATCATCATAAAGATCATGAGTCTTCCAGTATGCAGGATGTGCAGGTATTGGGAATACCTGAAGGGTGATTTGATCATAAACGATTGTATAACCATGACGCTTCCATTCCGAGGGAGTGATGAAACAGGTCTGGATTTTAGTGACTCCTTTCATTAGAGAGGTGACCTAATCTTAGTCCATATACTGGACATTGATCTGAATGAGATTCCTATGCAATGAGAAGATTAGGTTTACGGTCTTGACTTAGTTAAGCATTTATGAGAGGTCCATGAGATCTGGATTTGAGATGTGATCTCAATATCCAAGTCACTATACGTGGAACAATACAATCGCCCTGTCCTTATCTCTAAGTATCTAAGGAGTAATAACATTGTTCTTAAATGGTTTAAGAATAATTCCATAAGATCTAAGCAAAGAGAAGTTCATAATTAAATGTGATTTAATTATCATGATGTATGAGAAATTATCCAATATGATTAAATGTGATTTATTTATTATGGATAAGAATAATGTGGATAGTAATATCCAATTATTCATAATATGTCATAAATGTGATTTATAATATATTAGAGAGATTTAAATATAATTTATATTAGTAGATTAATTATTAATGTGTATTGGATACACATTGTCTAATTAATTGAAAATGTAAATTACATTATGTTTTGGGTTGTGAATATGATTCACAATATTCCAATGTCAAGATTGCAATATTCCCAAAATTAATTGAGAATTATTTTTGGTGAATAAAATACCAACAAATAATTGTTGGAAAATAAGTTGAGAGAAAAACAAGGAGATGTGCAATCTCATGGGGATCCATGAGATTGCCCTCCCCATATGGGAAGGAGGTGGCGGCACCAATTCCTTTATGGAATTGGTGGCCGTCCACTCCCCCTAATGGGGAAGGTGGATCTCATTTGTTTTTCCACTCCTTATTTGGTTGGTTTAATTTGGTATTAATATATATATTTGATTTATCAAATATATTTAATAAAAATTAAATCACAAGGTATTGGTTTTACCAACAACAATCTTTACCATTGGATTGACATAAATCAATCTCATCCATTGATTTTATATGTCCCATGGATTGAGATCCATGGATTCCAAAACGCTATAAATAGAGAGGCATACCATGCTCTCCCTTTACACATGCTATTGTAGCACATATTCTCTCTCTCTTTCTCATACTCGACAGCCCTCTCTCTCCCTCTCTTCTTGGTGGCCGTCCACCTTGGTGGAGAGAAACATCGATGCCCGCGCCATCGTGCTGCCGCTTCGACACTCTGCGGTTCTTCGTCTACTTGGAGTGCTTCACTCACGAAGGAGATATTTGATCTCGTGCGACGAGATCAGGAGCAACCGTGCTTGGATCATCTTGGATTGCGAGGACACCGCGACTCATCCCCGCGCTCGCAAGCCGTTACTCCGACGATCGGACTTGAGACAGGAGGTATATTTTCGTAGAGACTTGATCAACCACGCTTCAAGAGGTATTGCATTATAATTGCCGTGGTTATAGATGAAATGATTTGAGAATGGTTCTCGAATCATGTGGTTTCATCGAGTTAAAATTTTTTAAATTCCGCTGCACCGAACAACTAGTACGACTAGTTGTTCTACGTCGTATCCGATACGACGATCATGATTCCGTGATGCGCTTGAGGATTTCTTCATATCCTTCAAGTGGTATCAGATCCTTAGGTCGAGGGTTTCGAATATGATTCGAAAAACCGAGGACGACTTGGGTTCGTTTAGGTCGCGAAAGTTTTCATCGCATTTGATTTCGCAGATCTGTTTAGTAGATAAATTAGGCACTGATTAAATTGTTTAAACACGAATTTTGTATTTTGTTCCTCATTAAATAAGGAAATCATAGGAACTGAGTTTGCGTAAATCGGATTTCGTATGCTCTAGTTATGGTTGTTTTAATGAACATGTATGCACTATTGCGGGAACAGTAGATTTTAACATGATTAAAGAGTTAATTATTGTTACCATCTGCCTCTAAATGCGTGCAACTCTACTTATATTCTATCCTAAATCAAGTTAGCAATCTACGAAAATTGAGTTTGATTAATTTGGATTTAAATTGATTGAAATATGTTAATTTTAGTGAGTAGGGGTCCTTGCTGAAATTACATTCCTAATCTAGAACCAACTGATTGTCAATAAGTGAAATTAATTTTTAATTTCGTAAAATAATCTTGAAAAATATTTGTGAAATATTGAAACATGATTATTTGCCCAATTGACTTGACCCCAACCAATTAATTGATTAAGATGTGATCTAAATCATAATTGGAAGCCACAATCTTTCAAACTTGATGCTTGAATAGGATTTGGGAATTTGTCTAGCAAATTTCCTTATAATAAAAAATGTTTTGATTATTACTATATGGTACAATTTCGGTTGAAGAACCGATGATGATCTCAAGTACAAATTAATCAATTTGGCATTATCCTTTCCCAAGGCGGATATGGTGTCTAGTCGGAGAGCATTGGGGTTGCGGGTTGCAACGTATGTGGTCCGTCCCACTCTCGTCAGTACTGGCCATGACAGCGGGTAGGGCTGGGATAATGTCCGAAGGATTAAGATGTATTTTTTCTTAATTATTAAAATGTGAATTAATACGTACTTTGAGAATAATACCATATATATTTAAGTAAGAAAATCAAGTTTGATTGATTGAATTGGATTGATAATTAATTTAATATGATTGAATTAATTATATCCAATTAGAATACTCTAATATGATAGAGTTGATAAATCCCTTGGAAGAATTAATTATATGAATATGATTCATGTTAATTAATTAAATTTGAATAAGAGGTGGAGGATCACATAAGTGACATCCATGGTCTCCCGTCAAGGCGAAGGGTTTCGTCACCAAATATTATATGTAGGAGACGCCTGTCCGAAGTGACAGCTCCTGCATATGATCCATCTGGATCGGGCTCGTCGCTTCTCGAAAGAGTAAGGATGTATGCGTAGTGACCCCAATATCGAGTCCTCATATTATTGGGGCGATATTGGATTGCGCATAGCGAGTTGTATTCCTATTGACGGTTGGTTCAATTAATGACGGGTCAACATCACCTTAGGGCTGGTGGGCCTGGGTATTAAAGACTGAATTGGGAAAATGCAAGTTGGACTTGCAAGGCGGAATGTGTTCCCGCTTCTCTTTATTGGAGTCATAAGTTCTCATATTATTGGGATATGACAAAGGTAAAGAGGAGATCCCAATTCTTGCTTGAGATATATTGGTAAGTATATCTCCTACTTTGAAAGTGAATAAGGGAATAAACTTTCATAGTTGACATAGCAAGACTAATTTGATTTAAAATGCCTTAATCAAATAAAACTAAATTGAATATATGATTATATGTTCTAATATAGTGCATTCTCAATTTCAGAAAATGAAATCCATAAACCCACTGAGCAGGCTTCTGGAGGTCAACCAATTGACCGGACCAAATTACTCGGATTGGATCCGTAATTTGGAGCTTGTTCTCTCTGCAGAGCACATCAGTTATGTGCTCTCTGAGGACAAGCATGAGAACCCTAAATCCAAGGAAGAAAAAGCATTCAATGACAAGTATGATGAGGATCATGTCTTGGCTAGATGCTATATCTTGGGTTCTCTCTCCAATGTTCTTCAGAAACAACATGTGGAGATGAGTACTTGCCAGGAGATCATGCAGAACCTAAAAGATATGTTTGGTGACATTAACTGCACCCAGCAGTACAATGTTATGAAAGACCTAATTCGCTGCAAGATGCAGGAAGGGACTTCGGTCCGTGAACATGTACTCAAAATGTTTGGGTACTTGTCGGAGCTGGAGACTCTTGGAGCAACGATGGATGCAGACATGCAAGCTGACTTCATCTGCTGTTGTTGCCCAAATCTTTCAATAACCTTGTAGTGTCATTCCACATGAATAAGTTGGAATTGACAAGTGATGCCCTCCTTGCTGCATTAAAGTCCGCAGAGGACGTGATGAAGAAGGATGGTCCCACTGGCAGTGCAATGGTTGCACAGGTCAAAGGGAAGCACGGTCGGAAGCATGGTTCTCGGAAGGGCCTGGCCCAGAAGAGAAAGAAGAAAGGACAAAGTGTTGGCTCTTCTTCCAATGCATCCACTTTAATGGCGTCGAAGAAAACCGACGTCTGTCACCACTGCATGAAGCCGGGGCACTGGAGGCGTAACTGCCTGGATTACCTGAAGTCGGTCGACAAAGGTAAAGCCCCAGCAGGGATAAAATCTACTTTTATCATTGAAACCAGCTTTCTCGTAGGACGAGAAGGAAGTTGGGTTGTTGATTCTGGTGCTTCTGTTCATGTATGCAATTTGTTGCATTTGTTTCAGGAAACTAGAAAACTTGAAGAAGGGGAGATAGTCATCCAGATGGGATCTGATGCAAGTGTTGCAGCAGTCGCCGTCGGGACTTGTCGGCTATCATTATCTAGTGGTAGAGTCCTAGTACTTAAAGAGTGTCTTTATGTACCTGAAGTCAGGAGGAACTTAATATCTGTATGTAAGCTAGTTAGAAGTGGATATTCATTCCTGTTCTGTAATAAATTAGTCATAAATCATTATGATAAATATATTGCAGATGGTATTTTGACTTCTGGAGGACTCTATGAATTGTGCATTAATGAACATGTCATGAATGTTACACCACTAATAAAAACCCTAAAAGATCCAGGAATAATGAAAATCATTCAAACATGATTTGGCATCAAAGGCTTCGTCATTTATCTGTTGATAGGATCAATAGATTGATAAAGGATGGACCTTTAGATTTTCTACAGGTTCAATCTTTACCTACTGTGAACATTGTATTCGTGGTAAAATGACTAGGATGCCTTTCTATAACAAGGTTACAAGATGCGAAGGTATTATTGACCTAATACATACCGATGTATGTGGTCCCTTCAGTACCGCGACTCGAAATGGATATCGATATTATTTGACATTTATTGATGACCATTCACGATACGGGTTTGTCTTCCTATTACGTCACAAATCTGAAACCTTTGAAAAGTTCAAAGAGTTCAAGGCTTTGGTTGAGAACCAAACCGATAGGAAGATTAAACGAATTCGATCTGATCGAGGTGGCGAGTACCTCTCTGATGAATTCTAGGAATACCTCAAAGAGAATGGAATTGTCTCCAATCTCACTACTCCTGGAACACCCCAACTTAATGGTGTTGCTGAAAGATGCAACAGGACCATCATGGATATGGTCCGTTCAATGATGAGTAAAGCACATTTGCCACTTAGTTTCTGGGGATATGCAGTAGAGACTGCAATATATATCCTGAATGAGATTCCTAGCAAATCTGTACCTTAGACTCCTCATGAGCTATGGTATGGAACCTAACCTAGTGTTAAGCACTTAAGGGTTTGGGGTTGCTTGGTCCATGCAAAGAACGTGGATGCAAGTAAGCTGGAATCTCGCACTCGTGTGTGTTACTTCATTGGGTATGTTAGAGATGGTATTGGATACCAGCGCTATGACCCTGAGACCTAAAAGGTTTTTGTCTCCAGAGATGTGAAATTTTTGGAGGATGATTTCCTTAAAGGTCAATATAAAAATGAAGTAGAGGAACTCATTGAATCCCCTGAGGATTCTGAGCTTCTTAGACCAGAAAATGAAGAAGTAAATAAAGATGAAACACCCATACCTCTTCGAAGGAGTTCGAGGGTGGTTGCACCACCTGAAAGGTATGGATTACATGTGTCAGGTGAAACTGACATTGATCCTACTTCATTTGATGAAGCACTCGCGGATCAAGACATGGATAGATGGATGCTAGCAATGAAGTCAGAAATTGACTCCATGCATAAGAATGGTGTATGGACCCTAGAGGATCCACCTAAAGGGGTAAAACCCATTGGGTGTAAGTGGATCTTCAAGAGAAAGAGGGGACCTGATGGGAAAGTAGAGACTTTCAAAGCACTGCTCGTAGCCAAGGGCTACACACAGAGAGAAGGCATCGACTACGATGAGACATTCTCTCCTGTGGCTATGCTTAAATCCATCAGGGCCTTGCCGGCTATAGCTGCATATCTTGACTACAACATCTGGCAGATGGACGTCAAGACGGCTTTCCTCAATGGATATCTCGAAGAGGATATCTACATGGAGCATCCCCAGGGCTTCATGACAGAGGATGGTAAAGTATGCAAGCTGAAGAAATCCATCTATGGGCTCAAGCAAGCTTCTCGTAGTTGGAACATCAGATTTGACGAAACCATAAAGAGTTATGATTTTGTGCAGAATCCCGATGAACCTTGTGTATATAGAAGCTTAGTGGGAGCGCCATTGTGTTCATCATTCTTTATGTAGATGACATCCTTATCATTGGGAATGATACATGGATGATGACCAGTGTGAAGATTTGGTTGTCCCATACCTTTGAGATGAAAGATCTTAGAGAAGCCTCTTACATCTTAGGCCTGAAGTTGTTCAGAAACCGAGAAAAGGGGATTTTGGGATGTCACAACATGGATACATTAAGAAGATTCTTGAACGATTCCATATGGATAGTTCTAAGAAAGGATTCCTACCCTTAAGACATGGTATCCACCTGTCTAAAGGAATGGCTCCTCAAATTGTTGAGGAAAAGAAGGCCATGGCTGGATGTCCTTATGCATCAGCCGTAGGAAGCTTAATGTATGCCATGATGTGCACTAGGCCAGATATCTGCCATGCAGTGGGAGTGGTAAGTCGTTACCAATCCTGCTATGGAGAACAACACTGGAATGCAGTAAAGAACATATTCAAATATCTAAGACGGACGCAAGATGACATCTTGGTCTACGGAGATGGTGATCTCGAAGTCTTGGGATATACAGTTTATGACTTCCAATCGGATATTGATGATCGAAAGTCGACGTCAGGGTTTGTGTTCCTGTTGAATGGTGGTGCTGTGAGATGGAGAAGCAAGAAGCAGGACACTACAGCAGATTCAACAACAGAAGCCGAATACATTGCCGCATCGGATGCTGCAAAGGAGGCGGTGTGGTTGCGCAAGTTCGTCCAGGAGCTTGGCGTAGTTTCCTCTGATACTCCCATCACGTTACTCTGCGATAACACGGGAGCCATTGCCCAGGCAAAGGAACCCAGATGGCATCAAAAGAGCAAGCACGTGGAAAGGAAATACCACATCATTCGGGAGATACAAAAGCGTGGTGACATCATCATCATCAAGGTGGCCTCTGCCAACAACGTTGCTAATCCTCTTACCAAACCTCTGACACAGAAGGTTTTCGACCAGCATGTAATGAATATGGGTTTAAGGATTGTTCCTGAATGCTTCTGAGGGCTAGTGGGAGATTTTTAGCAATGTGAGCTCGAGGCGAACCATTCCAACAATAAATGTTATGGTAATTAATAATTTATCAATAAAAGTTATTGATTATGTTTCACTCCCTTTCTGATATTGAATGAATGAATGCACTATAAGGTCCCTCTATACAATTAGGGTTATGTACCATGGCCAACATGATAATTATACAGCTGTTGATTCATTGATTGAATCATAGAGGCTGATGCTTGGATGAATATCTATGGAGTTAGATAGAGGACTCATCAAGTATCATCAATGATTAACAAGTAGTGATCTCCAGTCTGAGTGGGAGATGGCAATCCTATCTCATTAGATTGATATCTGATCGACCTCTTGATGCAGGTCCTCTGCATGGGAATATTGACTCGGAGGTATCAGATTAGTTGAGTCAATGAGTTGACTTAACGAGATCGAGATAACCAAAGACCTATGATGAATACTGTCACATCACAGGCAAGCATCCTCTGACCAGAGACAGATGTATTGCTATATGTCTGAGTATGTACATTTGGCAGACCAATAGGTTGATGACCTAACCAAGGTCTATATACCGGCGAGCTGGTGTGCATGTAAGGGCATATCAGTAATATGATCTCTCAAAGGGATCATACAGCTTCACTTGTGAATCGGGAGACATGACCTCACTCATGAGGTATTGGGATTGACCAAATTCCATGCATGGTCATCATGCTTTAGAAGCATGATATGAATTTGAAGGTAAAGATATATGCTTTGTGAAAGCATATGATCTATACCATATCCCAAGGACCAAGATTGAAAAACTTGATGATCAGACTATGAAGATGACAGTGTAAAAATGATCTATAGCTTCATAAAGATCATCAGTCTTCCAGTATGCAGGATGTGCAGGTATTGGGAATACCTGAAGGGTGATTTGATCATAAACGATTGTATAACCATGACGCTTCCATTCCGAGGGAGTGATGAAACATGTCTGGATTTTAGTGACTCCTTTCATTAGAGAAGTGACCTAATCATAGTCCATATACTGGACATTGATCTGAATGAGATTCAGATGCAATGAGAAGATTAGGTTTACGGTCTTGACTTAGTCAAGCATCTATGAGAGGTCCATGAGATCTGGATTTGAGATGTGATCTCAATATCCAAGTCACTATACGTGGAACAATACAATCGTCATGTCCTTATCTCCAAGTATCTAAGGAGTAATAACATTGTTCATAAATGGTTTAAGAATAATTCC
Source organism: Ottelia alismoides (assembly GCA_037367405.1). Taxonomy (NCBI): domain Eukaryota; kingdom Viridiplantae; phylum Streptophyta; class Magnoliopsida; order Alismatales; family Hydrocharitaceae; genus Ottelia; species Ottelia alismoides. The sequence continues at coordinate 410,142 of JAZKJV010004100.1, forward strand.
ATAAGATCTAAGCAAAGAGAAGTTCATAATTAAATGTGATTTAATTATCATGATGTATGAGAAATTATCCAATATGATTAAATGTGATTTAATTATTATGGATAAGAATAATGTGGATAGTAATATCCAATTATTCATAATATGTTATAAATGTGATTTATAATTTATTAGAGAGATTTAAATATAATTTATATTAGTAGATTAATTATTAATGTGTATTGGATACACATTGTCTAATTAATTGAAAATGTAAATTACATTTTGTTTTGGATTGTGAATATGATTCACAATATTCCAATGTCAAGATTGCAATATTCCCAAAATTAATTGAGAATTATTTTTGGTGAATAAAATACCAATAAATAATTGTTGGAAAATAAGTTGAGAGAAAAAGAAGGAGATGTGCAATCTCATGGGGATCCATGAGATTGCCCTCCCCATATGGGAAGGAGGTGGCGGCACCGATTCCTTTATGGAATCGGTGGCCGTCCACTCCCCCTAATGGGGAAGGTGGATCAAATTTGTTTTTCCACTCCTTATTTGGTTGGTTTAATTTGGAATGAATATATATATTTGATTTATCAAATATATTTAATCAAATTAAATTACAAGTTGTTGGTTTTACCAACAACAATCTTGACCATTGGATTGACATAAATCAATCTCATCCATTGATTTTATATGTCCCATGGATTGAGATCCATGGATCCCAAAACCCTATAAAGAGAGAGACATACCATGCTCTCTCTTTACACATGCTATTGTAGCACATATTCTCTCTCTCTTTCTCATACTCGACAGCCCTCTCTCTCCCTCTCTTCTTGGTGGCCGTCCACCTTGGTGGAGAGAAACGTCGATGCCCGCGCCATCGTGCTGCCTCTTCGACACTCTGCGGTTCTTCATCTACTTGGAGTGCTTCACACACGAAGGAGACGTTTGATCTCGTGTGAAGAGATCAGGAGCAACCGTGATTAGATCATCTTGGATTGCGAGGACACCGCGACTCATCCCCGCGCTCGCAAGTCGTTACTCCGACGATCGGAATTGAGACAGGAGGTCTCTTTTCGTAGAGAATTGATCAACCACGCTTCAAGAGGTATTGCATTATACTTGTTGTGGTTATAGATGAAACGATTTGAGAATGGTTCTTGAATCATGTGGTTTCATCGAGTTATATTTTTTTTAAATTCCGCTGCACCGAATAACTAGCACGACTAGTCGTTCTACGTCGTATCCGATACGACGATCACGCTTCCATGATGCGCTTGAGGATTTCTCCATATCTTTCACATGGAATACATTAAGCTTCCTAAAACGTATGTGTAGGGGCATCCATCCATGGCTTTCTTATCGTCAACACTTTTAGGGGCCATCCCTCTAGATAGGTGGATACCTTGTCTTAAGGTAAGGAAGCCTTTCTTGGAATTCTCCATATGGAAACGTTGCACGTTCTTCTTAATGTACACATGTTGTGACAATCCCAATATCCTCTTTTCTTAATTTCTGAATTGTTTCAGACCCAAGATAGAAGAAACTTCTCCAAGATCATTCATCTCAAAGGTATGAGATAGCCAAATCTTAACACTTGTTATCATCTATCTATCATTCCCAGTGATAAGGATGTCATCTATATAAAGCATGATGAATAGAATGACACTCCCACTAAGCTTCTTGTAAAGCCTTGGTCATCAGGATTCTACACAAATTGTTCCCTTTATTGGTTTCTTCAAATCTGATGTTCCAACTATGAGAATGTTGTTTGAGCCCATAGATGGATTTCTTCAGCTTGCATACTTTTTCTTCCTTAGTTATATAGCCTTGTGGTTGCTACATATATATATATATATATATATATCCTCCTCGAGGTATCCATTGAAGAAAGCCATCTTGGTGTCCACCTGTCAGATGTCGTAGTGAAGATATGCAACTATAACTAGCAATGCCCTGATGAACTTAAGCATAACCACAGTAAAGAATGTCTCATCGTAGTTAATGCCTTCTCTCTATATGTACCCCTTGGCTACGACTTGTGCCTTGAATGTCTATACCTTCCCATAAGGTCCCCTTTTTCTCTTGAAGATCCATTTACGTCAAATGGGGTTTATACCTATAGCTGGATCCTCTAGGGTCCATACACCATTTTTATGCATAAAATCTATTTCAGACTTTATTGTTAGCATCCATCTATCCATTTCATTATCTGTGAGTGCTTCATCAAATGAAGATGGATCATTGCCAGTTTCACCAGACACATAAAATCCATACCTTTAGGTGGTGCAACCACCCTCAAACTCCTTTGAAGAGGTATTGGTTTTCCGTCTTCATTTACCTCTTCAATTTCTGGTTCAGGAAACTCAGTATCCTCATGGGATTCAATGATTTCCTTTACTTCATTGTTATCTTGACTCTCAGGGAAGTCATCCTCCATAAATTTTACATCTCTAGATATGAATACCTTTTGAGTCTCAAGGTAATAATGTTGGCATCCAATACCATCCTTAACATGCCTAGTGAAATAGCACTCATGAGTGTGAGATTCTAGATTACTTGTGCACATGTTCTTCGCATGGACCAAGCAACCCTAGACCCTTAAGTGTTTAACAATGGGTTTGGTTCCATACCAAAGCTTATGAGGATATTTAGGTACAAACTTGCTAGAAATCTTATTCAAGATATATTGTAGTCTATACTGCATATCCTCAGACACTAAGTGATAAATGTGCATTACTCATCATTGAATGAACAATGTCCATGATGGTCCTGATGCATCTTTCAGCAACACCATTAAGATGGGGAGTTCTAGGAAGAGTGAGATTGGAGAGAATTCCTTTCTCTTTTAGGTATTTCTTAAATTCATCCGTGAGTTATTTGCCACCTTAGTCAGGTAGAATCTGTTTAATCATCCTATAAGTTTGATTCTCAACCAAATCCATAAAAATCTATGAACATTTCAAAGGTTTCGGATTTATGATATTATGAAGAACTCGTATCGTGAATGGTCATTAATAAACATCAAATAATATTGTTATCCATTTTGGGTCATGGTACAAAAGGGACCACATACATCTGTATGTATAAGTTCAAGAATACCTTTGCATCGGGTAACCTTGTTATGGAAAGGCATTTGAGTCATTTTACCTCGAATACAATGTTAACAAGTAGGTAAAGTTTGAACCTTAAAAAATCTAAGAGTCCATCCTTTATCAAACTATTGATCCTATCAATAGAAAAATGATCAAGCCTTTGATGCTAAGTCATATTCTAATGATTTACATCCTCCCTAGCTCTTTTAGTTTTTTTATAAAGGTAGTATCATTCATTACATTTTCCTCAATTCACAATTCATAGAGTCAACCAGAAGTTAGAACACCATCCACAATATGTTTATCATAACAATTTATGACAAGTTTATGACAAAATAGAAATGAATATCCATTTAGTGGTAACTTATATACATATATAAGGTTCCTTCTAACATCTGGAACATAAAGACATTCTTTAAGCGTAAGGAATCTTCTACTAGATAAGGATAGTCTGCAGGTCCCGACGATGACAGATGCAACAATTGCATCAGATCCCATATAGATGACTCTCTCCCCTTCATCAAGATTCCTAGTTTCCTGAAATAGATGCAAAAAATTGCATACATGAACAGAAGAACTAGAATTGATGATCCAGATACATTATCATCCAACAAGAAAATTGATTTCAATGATGAAAGTAGAATTTATACTTGTTGGGGCTTTACCTTTATCAGTAGATTTAGGTTACTCTAAGCAGTTACGCTTTCAGTGCTCGGCTTCTTGCAGTAATGATACACATCAGTTTTCTTTAATGACACAACAATGGAAGCATTAGAAGATGAACAACACCTAGACTCTTCTTCTTTCTTTGTTGGTTTAGGCCATTCTAAGATCCTTGCTTCCGCTCATGCTTCCCTTTGACTTGTGCAACCATTATATTGGGATTATTTTTTTTTCATTGCATCTTCTCCAAACTTTCATGAAGACATCAAATCAATATCAAACCAGTTAATCTTGTTCATATGGAATGATACAACAAAGTTATTAAAAGACGTGGGAAAAGACAAGAAAATGATGTGAGACTACATATTTGCATCCATCTGAGCCATGAAAGTTTCTAGTTCAGACATGTACCCAAACATTTTGAGTATGTGTTCCTAACTGAAGTCCCTTCCTGCATTTTGTAGCTAATAAGTTCTTTCATAGTATTACAATATTGAGTGCGGTTGACATCACAGAACATCTCCTTGAGATTCAACATTATATCCTAGCAATTATCCATCTCCACATGTTGATTCTGAAGCACATTGGAGAGATCTCATAATATAACACCTAGCCAATGTATGAACATCATCATATTTTTCATTGTATTTTATCTTTTCCAACAGCTTAGGGTTTGCAATCATGTACTTAGATAGCACATAAGATATGTAGTCTGCAGAAAGGACTAGATCCAAATTATGGATCCAATCCGAGTAATTTGGCTCGGTCAAGTGGTTGACCTCCAAAATCCTGGCAAATGAATCCATGGGCTTCATTATCTAACATTAAGAACGTACTATATTAGAACATATAAATAATTATATATTCAAAATTAATTTTTTGATTAAGATTTTTAATCAAATTAGTCTGACCTTTTCAACTCGGAAAGTTCATTACCTAAATCACTTTCAAACAACAAATGGGATACCATTTTTACCTTTGTTACATTCCAATAATATGAGAACTTGCGACTCAGATAAGAAGAAGCAGGAACACATTCCGCCATGCAAGTCCAACATGAATTTCCCATTCGGTCTTTAACACTTGAGCCCACCACCACTACGGTCATGTTGACCTGTTATTAATTGAACCAACTATCAATAGGAATAACAATCGTTATGCACAATCCCATATTGCCTAATAATATGAGGACTCAGTATTGGAGTCACTACACATACGACCTCACTCTTTCGAGAAGCAAAGAGCATGATCCATGTGTGCTTGTATGCAAGAACTATCACTTAAGACATGCATCTCCTACATACAATCCATAGCAATGGAATCCTTTGCCTTGACAGGAGACCATCGATGTTACTTATGTGATCCTCCATATCATATTCAAATTCTAATTAATCATTATGAATCATACTCACGTAAATTAATTCTTCCAAGGGAAATACAAATCCATTCATAATAGAGTATTTTAATCGGTTATAATTCGTTTAATCATATTAAATCAATTATCAATTCAATTCAATCAATCAATTTATGATCTTGATTGTTACTTGAAGGATGGTACAATCTCAACATATGTATTATTCAAATTTTAATAATTAGAAATTACAACATAATCATGTCATGTATTATTCTTTCCTTACCCGATGTCGTAGCTAGTATGCAGAGGATATTGGAGAGGCCACTCATGGAACAACCTGATACGCCAGCGATCCCCGACTAGACACCATATCTTTCTCAGGTCGGAATAATGTGATTCCATCAAGTTGTATTTGAGACGATATTCGGCATTACAACCAAAGATATACCATGTAATATTTATCGAAAACATTTTTATTAACATTATAGGGAGATACATTAATTAAATCCCCAATCCTACTTAAGTAACAATATTTTGAATATAGAGATTGTCCTAATTATCGTAGGATAAGCTAGGATTTTCATGAAACATCCATTCAATGGACAATGATGATTAATACTTATTCTCATAATTATTAGGTATCATTATTAATCAAGTCATATTCATAATTTAAATGATTTCCATTGCATTATAAACACATTAAGTAAAGAGATTTCATCATGTAATCAAATTTGGACCCATCTCCACTAAATATGGAATATCTAGGGCAAACATAGTCGGAATCACATGAAATAAATTTGAGAAATTTACTGGTTTGATTCTCTACTCATATATTTATTTTACAATTAATGATGGGAAAATAGTAAGAAAAAAATAATTTTCTTATAGATCCATGAAACCATGTAAAAACTACTTTTATGGTGTGAACTCTTCGAATCATTTATATGCACTTTTGATATAAATATTATTTTAATATTTTTTCGACATATTTTGACGTTCTAAATACATTTTAATAACCAAAAATTATGTCGAAACAATGTAGAAATATTTAGTTTTTAATTAAGCGAAAAACTGAACCGAATCTTGCATCCAATGAAAAAACAGTGACTCTTGCGCATCCAAAACATGAACCTTTATTGTCCGTGGTTTTCATATAAGACAGGGATCCTTAAGTACGTCATCGAACTGTGAAGATCACATTATATGCGTCTGGGAGCGAATAGTCCAACTAGTTGCTCAGTGCATCAAAATTTAAAAAATTTAAAGTGATGAAACCACATGATACAAGAAAACTTCTCAGATCATTTAATCTAGAACCAAAAATATATATAGTAATACTTCTTGAAGTGTGGTTGTGATCATTGTCTCTAAGTGAAGAGACCTCTTGTCTCAAATCTATCCCGATGGAGGAGACGCTTGCGAGCGCATTGATGAGACGTAGGCTTCTCACAATACAAGATGAAGATATGAGATCCAGAACTCCTGATTTCATCACACTAAATATAACATTTTCTTCATAAAAAAGAAGCATCAAAGAATATGGAGATCCGTAAGTAGTCAATCCAACAACATAATGACGTCGCTGTTGAGCGCGTTTTTCTAGGGTTGGAAAGTTAATGGTGAAAAGGTGTGGTCGTTGCTTTTCCCCAAAATCCCGCGTCAACAAAAGATTATTATTTTTATTTTTTTGCTACTTATTAACCTGTATAGCGGACATGGTCGAACTCAGGGAGGCTACAATTCTCGAGGGTTATTCAATTAATCGAAAATCAATCAAGAGAAAACAAGAATCTTAAAGGATAACTATCCTTGGTTTTTGTGATTTTTTAAATCTTTTTATTTTTTTTATTTCTAATTTTTTTCGTATTTTCTGATTTTTGAATTTTTAGTGATTTTGATTTTTGCAAATTTTTTTCAAAAATAACACGATGCAATATTTACAAGATTAAAAATATGCACACCAACTCTTTTTACAATTTTTCAATTAGTCAAAAATGATCAGAAAAATCCAGCGAAAATATTTTTGGGTTTTAATAGTTTTGAAATATTTTTGAGAATTTTTGTAGATTTTTCGGATGTTTTTTTGTATTTTTCTAAAAATCAAACAGTGAGGAAATAAGAAAATGTGCACAGCCTGGAGTAATTTGCAATTTAAAAATCGTTTCAATACTCTAAACTCCTGGCAATTATTTTTATAAAAACTAGAAGCAACTAGCTATAAACAGGAACTGAAATCACTACTTTTGGATTTTTGTAGAATTTCTGTGATTTTTATAAGATTTTTGATCTTTTTCAATTTTGTTGGGTTTTATAAATAATTAAGGTGTGAAAATTGGTCAGAAATTAAAAGACAATGAAATACAATTACTCTAATTTTTTTGGAATTTTTGGAACAATATTCGAATTTTTATTAATTTTAGAATTTCAAGCAAGGAAAAATAACATGTTTTGATTTTTTTATTAATAATAAATGAGGACAAAATGTAATGAAAAATTTATGCCAGGAAAATAATCACATCAGGAGCATAGCATAGTTTTTGCAAAATTTTTGGATCACGAAAAACATTTATTTCATTAAGAAGACCAAGCAAACTATAGTGATGTAGTTCAGGGACTAAAATGTAAATACTGTGAAAGTTTTGGACTGAAATGTAAAGATTAAAAGTTTTTTCCACAAATAAATAATAAAAATAAAATACGAGGCAGTAGGTGAAATTACCCAAAAATAAAACGTGCGAAGCACGTGCTTGTTCTTGCAAGGGCTTGTTTCTACTTTTGAAAACTCCCAGGGGCACAACTGTAATTTCTGTCAAAAGTTCTTGAATCAAAGCCCTAGAGGGTTCCCTTTTTTTCGTTTCTTGCAAGAGTAGCAAGGAGTGGCTTGGTCGCCGCCCCTTCTTCTTCTCCACGCAAGGGGGCGGCGGTCGCGTATGGCGGTGCGGCGGCTTGGCTGGCTTTGGGCGCGGGAGTGCCGCGACGCTCAAGGAGGGCTTGCACGGGTGATGAAGGCAGGCGGAAGGCGGTGCTGGTCCGACCGTCGCGTGATCTGGAAGGAGGACGAGCAGCGGGCGGAGGCTTCAGAGGCTGTGGAGGGGCGGCCGAGTGCTGTAGGTTGGTGCGGCACTGCGAGGGCTGGCAGCGCGCTGCCGCTGGTTGAGAAGGAGGAGGGGTGCGCGGCGTCGGCCCTGGCGTTGGACTGTAGCGGCGGTGGGCGGCTCTGCCGCCTGCTGCAACTACTATTATTTTTTTATATATATTTTTTTTGTAATTTTATTTTTTATGTAAACAGGCATGAGAATAAATAAAAATCTTTTTTTAATTTTTTTAAATCCGAAAAACAAAAAATAGAAAGGATAAAGAAATTCTTGTTTTTTTATATTTTCCTGCAAAACAAACGTTAGAGAACAAAGAAGAAACAAGTGCTTTTTTTATTTATTTACATTCGGAAAATGAATGGAGATTCGACGGAGATGAGGGATTTGAATCCGATTCTCCAACCACCGTGCGTGGTCGGAGTTGATAGATCGTGGAAGATAGAAATTGAAGGCGTAGAGATCGAGAAAGTGAGATGAAAAATCGAGTCGGTGGTGGAACGAATCGTGGTGAATTTTCTTAAGATCTAGAAGAACAAAATGCCGATAAAAAAAGTACGACAAAATAAAAAGCGATTAAGCTAAGATAAAATGCGAAGAAAAAATTGGATCTCACCTTAGGAGCGGAAAATGGACCGTGAGCGCCTCGACGAAGGCCGACTCGCTGTCACCGGATGGCTCGGAGGCTAGGCACAATTCTCGACGAAATTTCTCTCGGAGATCGGGCTCCTCTCTCTAAAGATTGATCAAGTTGGAATGAGGAAGATGGAGATAGAAAAGAGATGACACTTGAATTTTTGAATTTTTGGATAAGAAGATAAGAGAGATGAAAATTGAAATGTTTTTTGAATTTTTTGGTGGATGAGATAAAGTTAGAGATGAGATAAAATAGAAGAGAGATAAAATTATTAACTAAATTTTTCGAATTTCCGTCACTTTATTTATTGGAATTTAAAAAGGTTATTTTTTTAATTTTTTATGATGGTTGGTTAAAAATAGTAACTATATACATATACTATACACATATATGGTATTATATACAAGGGTTAAATGAGGAAATTAGCCTTTTTTGTTTTAAGAATGTTATTATATTTTTTTATTTTTATTTTGTTTTAAATAATTAGTAAAAATATTTAAATATATATAAAAATACAATATGCACAAAATACAAGGGAAAATTGCACAAACCACCCCAGAAAACCGACTTTTCAACCGTAACTCCAAAAATTATGAAATCACAGCCATTTTGAAGATAATTTAACTTAGAATTCAATGGAAGTGATATTGGTTCAATTTGATATCATATGGAGCCGGAATTGATCCTTTCAATTAGTGCTTAGTGGCTTTTTCCAAGTGTGGCTACTTTTTATTCTATACATGATTTAATTGTGCAATCATTTTTATTAATTAGGACGCATTTTGATTTACAACTTTAGTTTTTAATGTTATTTGATTTGGGTTCACTTAAGGTACAAATAAATTAGTGTCGTTCTTATACAGATATACACAAAATAAGTGAGAAACACATTTTTTGGATTTTCTGGTTGAGGACCCTATCCCCCTCTACTTTATTCCTGGTCGATCAGGTCAAGTCTTGACCTTATCTCGGGGTTCGGGTCATCCTGTATACAGTCTTCCTTTTTTCTTTTCTTTTCTTTTTTTATTTTCTTTTCTTTATTTTTCCTTTCTTTCTTTCTTTATTTATTTTAGGTTAAAATTAGTACGAAATGTACAATATTTACACGCAAATGCAAGTTAGTAAGAATATGGAGTTAACGTTATATGCATGTGTTTTATAAGGGATTTTAAACTAAAATAAATGAATAAAGATGACGAATCGCAGATTCATCATCCCCCTATGCTTTACCTTTGCTAGTCCCTTAGCAAACACTTATTTGAAAGAATATGTGAAGAAGAAAAAGAAAGGGAAAATAAAGAAAGTAGGGACAATATTGAGTATTTAACTCATCTTCATAAAATTGTAGTTTGGAGCTCTGTCGACCATTGGGATTATTTGTGTGTCGGAACTTCTGTGAGACTTAGAGTTTTAAAACCAACAGCCTTCAAGTTCTACACATCATTGTCACAGTTTTGTCCCCGAAGTCATCTTTGATCGATCCTCTTCCCAAAGCATACCCTATGAACATTGAACAATCGACTCATGTGTGTGAAAAATTTTAGCTCTTCCCATCCATAATGCCGGATTACCATGCAAATCTCCTCTCCAATAACTCGTCCTCGGGGAGTCAGGTATTTCCTTCTAAGGTCTGTCGTGCTGTGTTCACAATCAAATTGGGGGAGAAGTAAGAAGAATGAGAAAAGAACTGGAGGATGGCCATTGTAGTCAACTCTCCTTGTGAAGCTGGCCAGTGTAGCCAAGTCTCCACCAAGATCTGCAGGTTTTCTTGAAGCTTGGACCTTTTTGGTCATATATTTATTTGGTAGTAGCTTCTTTGTATTTGATTTTTTTGCTGGTTCTGCTTGGATCTTGTTGTGCCCCTACGGATATAGAATCTTTTTTCCGTACATGTTTTGGGGTCTTAGAAAAAATTGTGCCCAGTCGTCCATCCCTTTTCCGAAGCTTTATTTCAACCCATACTCCGATCTTTAGATTTTCGCGCTACCAGAAAAGAAACTCACACCGTCTTCCAACCTCCTCTCTGAGTTGAGCTAAGTGCATAGTGCGGGAGTACAAATTAATTCGCTATTCTAGAGTTGTACCCAGAATGAAGAGACCAGGTAAGACACTAAGAGTCAAATGCTGCACATTGTCATGTGGAACTCAAAGAATTAAGTCAAAGACCTGAAGCTTCTAAAATCCTATTTCTCGGTGAAGTTCCTCTAAGAATTAGGTGGATTAAGGTCCAACTAAGCTCCATTCTTCAATTTTATTCCAGACATAGTTTAAATATCAATGCTATCCTGAAAAATGCACATGCAAATGCAGAATATGAACAATGCAGAGAGTTTTTTTTAACGAATGATGAACATGTGAAAAGAACCATTTTTTTAAAAACAATTTTCTAATTTTGAACTTTTATGGATTTTTTGAGGGAAAATGCAAATGTGAAAGAAAGTTTTTTTTATGCAAATTTTTATGATCTTTGGTTTTGTAGTTTTTTTAAGGAGAAAGGGTTAGTAATATATACAAGTATATACAAGAGATTTTTTTTTGTGTTTTTTTTAGTTTTTTTGTTTTGTTTTTTCTCTCTCTCTCTCTCTTCCCCCTTTTTTTGTTTTTGTTGTTTTTTTTTGTTGTTTTTTTGTTTTATTTTATTTATTTTTTGTTTTTGTTTTTGTTTTTGTTTTTTTTTTTGTTTTTTTGTTTTGTTTTTCTTCTTTTTTTGTTTTGTTTTGTTTTTTTGTTTGATTTTTTTGTTTGTTTGTTTTTTGTTTTTTTACGAGGATTTTACAAAATAAACACATAACCCCCCAAATAAATGTATTTAAAAGTACGAGTTATGTCTAAAGTATATATACAATATATACGACACCCCCTATACTTAGCTCGAACTATGTCCTCATAGTGATCAGAGAGCGACAAAGGAAGATATAACTCGTGCTAAGCAAAGAGAGGTGAAAAGACTCCTATGCTACAACGACTCAAAGAAAAGATAAAAGATGAGAAGTTGGTGATCCCCCTATATTTAAGATCAAGTAATCCTAAGTATAGTAGAATGTACAAAGGGGAAAACCGATGAAGAGAATGTACAGACTCACAAATACACGATATGAACAACATCAACCCCCTATACTTAGGGTAGAGTATCCCTAAGTATAGGAAACAACAACAAGGGTGATAAATAGGACGAATATGAACAACACAAATCCTTCACCCCCCTATACTTAGGATAAAGCACATCTTAAGTATAACATATATATACACACACACACGGAATAGGGGTGAATGATAAAACGGGAGAAACAGAGTGAAATGAAAGGATATACAAGAGGAGTGGATTTACAAAGGTTAAGAAGGTCGAAAACGAACCTTCTTGCGGGACCGCTGGGGTATAGATTTGACAAGATGTAGGTCGATATTGGGATCATCATTAGACGTAAATTGAGTAGGATCGACCAAAATTATATCCTCAGCGGTTTCAGATTGTGCAGGCCTAGATGGTTATTGGAAGTAGTTGTGGTCATGTCCTGCCTGGGAAGTCTTGCAAACGTTAAAGTAAAATGCCTCGTAATCATTATCAGAAAAATTAGGATCAATTTCAGCTTGGCGAGCCTCTACTGGATCATCATCTTTATCAAAAGGCCCAAATTCCTTTATAAAAGCAATCAAATCAAATATGGCCTGATCGGTCTCATCTGAATCAAGGTGAATAGGAACAGACTCATCAGTGAAAGTAGTCGAATCATGTCCTTCCTGTCTAGTCTCAAGGTCTGCCTTCCGCTCTAGGGTGTCTATCGTGTAAATTCCGTGGATGTCATCAATGCATCGCCACGTACCAGAAGAGGGAACTCCAAGGTCTATGCTTTCCAAGTCCTCCTCCTTGAAGAGGAATTCTCGAGTCTCAGTATGATCCATCATATAGCAAAAGTCTCTGGTAGTATCATCATGATCAAATTCCTTGGGGTTGGCTAACACGGGCAGGCTCTCATGGGATGCGGGTCTCTGGACGGTAGTGGGTGTAGTGATTAACACATCGCTCCCTACATCATAACGGAAACGAATCTCTCCTGAACCATAATCAATAACGGCTCCCGCAGAGGCGAGGAAAGGCCGTCCCAAGATGATTGGAGGGTGCTCCACAAGGGTGGAGGTCTCCATGGGCATTACAACAAAATCCGAAGTAAAATTCATGCCCTGAATAAGAATGACGGCATTTTCTAGAATACCCTTCGGCCTCTTGATAGATCCATTAGCGAATTGAACTATCATCCTGGTTTTCTTGAGAGGCCAAAGATGAAGAGATTGTACCATAGAAAAGGGTATTATATTGATTGATGAACCGCCGTCAAGGAGAGCATTATCACAAGAATAGTCAGATATGGAGCAACTCACAAGAGGTGTGTTCGTGTTCCCTTTCTTAAAATACGGACGGTGAGAGATGGCGTAGGCAGTGGCCATGGTCAAGATGTGACGCTCAGATCTTCTCCTTCGCTTTCTTTTCTTGTGTTGAGGAGTAGATAAATCTGTCATGGCCTGTTGAAGTGGGGCTTTAATAATCTCATGAAGGGTAGCCACCACTTCGGGGTTACTCAATATCTTTTTGAATTTTTGGACCTCATCCATACAAGGGAGGAGGTCGGAATCAACATTTACACAGGGGTTGCCAAGAGCAGTCTGTGCAGTGGCATCCTTGGGGTCAAGGTTGGGACATGGCTGTGCGGGTAAATGATCGGTCATTTGGGTCCTCTCCTCACAAAATGAATCAACAACGTGTCTCCCGAATTCTTTTTGGATTTTTGAAATTTCTTCATTTTTTTGTATTTTGTGTGATTTCAAGCTCTCATGATTATTCTCAAATGAATTGATATCCTCAAATAGTGGAGCAGCGTTCTGTATCTCATTAATGTTAAATAGATTGGAAATCCTCAAATTCATATGCTTCAACATCTGATTCAATGTCTTAAGTGTGGAAATCATGAAAGGTGACTCCAAACTCCCAGGATCGGGTGGGTTGAATAAGGGTGGGTGAAAATCAAAGTCCTCCATCTCCTGAAATAATGGGTTAGGAGGATATACACAAACATCTGGAGGAAGATCCTCCTGGAAAAGGGAAGGTGGATCATCTGGAGAGTACGAGGTATTTGTGAAGATCGGATTAAAATAACTCCAGTCGGCCATCTTCGAAACAAAAGATGGGAGAGCACGAGGGTCAAGCCAAAAGATATGGAGAAAAGGCGCAAATGCACAGAAGGATATGGTATGCACACAAGCAATCAAACACAATACAAACCCCCAATTCACCAACTCAACGCAATGTGAAGACCGTGAATGTTCGGTCTCTTAATCTTTGTCTGTTTTAGAGTTAGCTGATAATCACAAAGTTGTACAAACACTTAGGTTGAATTATGGGATTTGGGCACTAACCTTAGTGTGTATGCGAGCAAGTTAAAACGAATACAATGAGGGGGTTACTCTCCCCAAAATAATGATTTTTCCTTGTATTTTTTAGGGTCGAGTTTTCTTTAACAGTCCCAAATTTTAGGCAGTTGTCACTTGGTTAAAATATTTTCAAAGAATCACCTACCGAGTGTCCAATTTCCTTTTTAACTTGTGTGAGTGAAAAAAAGGAAGGAGATCGGAAATGCCAATGCGCGATTAAAAACGACGATGCATGCAGGGTTTAGAGATGCGTACCTTGTCGCCAGCACTCTACATGCAAGTGATCCGCGCAGAATTTAAATACAGAAAAATAAACTATCCTATATGATGCAAGTGAACCGTCCTAGATGATAACTTCTATTAACGGGTAAGAACAAGTTAATTTGACTAAGTCCAAATTACGCTCTACTCTATAGGTACAGAAATTCTTGTTTAGGGTGTTTGGACCTAATTAATTACCTGGATTAAGCAAATTAATTAAAGCAATCAATAGGTGGCTCTCGAAATCCGCGAAAAACAAAGAAAAATAAAGGCGATGAAAACAAAACCGGTGAGGTCCCCCAAGTGCACCGGCACTTGGTGAAACAGACCCCGCAACAAATGAATGTCCGTTTACAAAAGTTCAAATGCTAGAAAAGAAAAAATCTCTCTCTTTTTTTCCTTTTTTTCGCCTCTTTCAATTCTTCTTCCTCTCCTCACGCTATCCTGCAGCTTGGTGAAGAATCAAGCCGCCTCCACGTCGCTTGGGTGCTTCGGCTCTCCTAGGATCGCCTCCTTCACTCTGCGGGCCCTCATAAGAAAAAGAAAAGAGAATGTGTAAGAAACACAATTTTCAAATATGAGAAAATGATGCAGTGGATATAAACAATGAAGTAATGTGGCAAACAGATAAACATATATTTACAACCAAGAATAGCAGGTCAAAAGAGAAACCTAACTACCTTCGCTGTGCCTACCAGACAACGTCGCCGTTTTGTTGAGCGTGTTTTTCTAGGGTTGGAAAGTTAATGGTGAAAAGGTGTGGTCGTTGCTTTTCCCCAAAATCCCACGTCAACAAAATATTATTATTTTTATTTTTTTTCTACTTATTAACCTATATACCGGACAGTGTCGAACTCAAGGAGGCTACAATTCCCGAGGGTTATTCAATTAATCGAAAATCAATCAAGAGAAAACAAGAATCTCAAAGGACAACTATCCTTGGTTTTTGTGATTTTTTAAATCTTTTTATTTTTTTTATTTTTTTTATTTCTAATTTTTTTTTGTATTTTCTGATTTTTGAATTTTTAGTGATTTTGACTTTTGTAAACTTTTTTTCAAAAATAACACGATGATATTCACAAGATTAAAAATATGCACACCAACTCTTTTTGCAATTTTTCAATTAGTCAAAAATGATCAGAAAAATCTAAAGAAAATATTTTTGTGTTTTAAAAGTTTTGAATATTTTTGAGAATTTTTGTAGATTTTTCGGATGTTTTTGTATTTTTCTAAATATCAAACAGTGAGGAAATAAGAAAATGTGCACATCCTAGAGTAATTTGCAATTTAAAAATATTTTCATACTTAAAACTCCTGGCAATTATTTTTACTACAAACTAGAAGCAACTAGCTCCAACAGGAACTGAAATCACTATTTTTGGATTTTTGTAGAATTTTTTGTGATTTTTATAAGATTTTTGATCTTTTTCAATTTGTTTGGATTTTATAAATAATTAAGGCGTGAAAATTGGTCAGAAATTAAAAGACAATGAAATACAATTACTCTAATTTTTTTGGAATTTTTTGAGTAATATTCGAATTTTTATGAATTTTGGAATTTCAAGCAAGGAAAAATAACATGTTTTTGATTTTTTTATTAATAATAAATGAGGACAAAACGTAATGAAAACTTTATGCCAGGAAAATAATCACATCAGGAGCATAGCATAGTTTTTGCAAAATTTTTGGATCATGAATAACATTTATTTCATTAAGAAGACCAAGCAAACTATAGTTATGCAGTTCAGGGACTAAAATGTAAATACTGTTAAAGTTTTAGACTGAAATGTAAAGATTCAAAGTTTTTGCCTCGAATAAATAATAAAAATAAAATACGAGGCAGTAGGTGAAATTACCCAAAAATAAAACGTGCGAAGCACTTGCTTGTTCTAGCAAGGGCTTGTTTCTACTTTTGAAAACTCCCAGGGACGCAACTGTAATTTCTGTCAAAAGTTCTTGAATCAAAGCCCTAGAGGGTTCCCTTTTTTCGTTTCTTGCAAGAGAGCAAGGAGTGGCTTGGCCGCCGCCCCTTCTTCTTCTCCACGCAAGGGGGCGACGGTCGCGTATGGCGGTGCAGCGACTACGGCGGGCTTTCGGCGCGGGAGTGCCGCGACGCTCAAGGAGGGCTCGCGCAGGTGATGAAGGCAGGCAGAAGGCGGTGCTGGTCCGACCGCCGCGCGATCTGGAAGGAGGACGAGCAGCGGGCGGAGGCTTCAGAGGCTGTGGAGGGGCGGCCGAGTGCTGTAGGTTGGTGCGGCGCTGCGAGGGCTGGGAGTGCACTGCCACTGGTTGAGAAGGAGGAGGGGCGCGTGGCGTCGACCCTGGCGTTGGATTGTAGCGGCGGTGGGTGGCTCTGCCGCCTGTTGCAACCATTATTATTTTTTGTTTTTTTTATAGTTTTTTTGTAATTTTATTTTTGATGTAAATAGGAATGAGAATAAATAAAAAAACTTTTTTTAAATTTTTTTTAAATCCGAAAAACAAGAAATAGAAAGGATAAAGAAATTCTTGTTTTTTTATATTTTCCTGCAAAACAAACGTTAGAGAACAAAGAAGAAACAAATGCTTTTTTATTTATTTACATTCGGAAAATGAATGGAGATTCGACAGAGATGAGGGATTTGAATCCGATTCTCCAACCACCGTGCGTGGTCGGAGTTGATAGATCGTGGAAGATAGAAATTGAAGGCGTAGAGATCGAGAAAGTGAGATGAAAATTCGAGTCGGTGGTGGAATAAATCGTGGTGAATTTTCTTAAGATCTAGAAGAACAAAATGACGATAAAAAAATACGACAAAATAAAAAGAGATTAAGCTAAGATAAAATGCGAAGAAAAATTTGGATCTCACCTTTGGAGCGGAAAATGGACCGTGATCGCCTCGACGAAGGCCGACTCGCTGTCACTGGGCGGCTCGGAGGCTAGGCACAATTCTCGACGAAATTTCTCTCGGAGATCGGGCTCCTCTCTCTAAAGATTGATCAAGTTGGAATGAGGAAGATGGAGATAGAAAAGAGATGACACTTGAATTTTTGAATTTTTGGATAAGAAGATAAGAGAGATGAAAATTGAAATGTTTTTTGATTTTTTTGGTGGATGAGATAAAGTAAGAGATGAGATAAAATAGAAGAGAGATAAAATTATTAACTAAATTTTTTGAATTTTCGTCACTTTATTTATTGGAATTTAAAAATGTTATTTTTTTAATTTTTTATGATGGTTGGTTAAAAATAGCAACTATATACATATACTATACACATATATGGTATTATATACAAGGGTTAAATGAGGAAATTAGCCCTTTTTTGTTTTAAGAATGTTATTATTATTTTTTTTATTTTATTTTTGTTTTAAATAATTAGTAAAAATATTTAAGTATATATACAAATACAATATGTACAAAATACAAGGGAAAATTGCACAAACCACCCCAGAAAATCGACTTTTCAACCGTAACTCCAAAAATTATGAAATTACAGCCATTTTGAAGATAATTTAACTTAGAATTCAATGGAAGTGATATTGGTTCAATTTGATATCATATGGAGCCGGAATAGATCTTTCAATTAGTTCTTAGTGGCTTTTTCCAAGTGTGACTACTTTTATTCTATACATGATTTAATTGTGCAATCATTTTTATTAATTAGGATGCATTTTGATTTAAAGTTTGGTTTTGAATGTTATTTGATTTGGGTTCAATTAAGGTACAAATAAATTAGTGTCAGTCTTATACAGATATACACAAAATAAGTGAGAAACACATTTGTTTGGATTTTCTGGTTGAGGACCCTATCTCCCCCTACATTATTCCTGGTCGATCAGGTCAAGTCTTGACCTTCTCTCGGGGTTTGGGTCATCCTGTATACAGTCTTCCTTTTTTCTTTTCTTTTCTTTTTTTATTTTCTTTTCTTTATTTTTCCTTTCTTTCTTTCTTTATTTATTTTAGGTTAAAATTAGTAAGAAATGTACAATATTTACACACAAATGCAAGTTAGTAAGAATATGGAGTTAACGTTATATGCAGGTGTTTTATAAGGGATTTTAAACTAAAATAAATGAATAAAGATGACGGATCGCATATTCATCAGTCGCGATGACTACAATTATCTCTAGCACAAGGAGTGGACGACCACACTTGATAAAGAGAGAGAGGGGCATGTGATGAGAATGAGAGGGAGAGAGACTTGCAGAAAAATTCTTGTTAAAAAATATTTAGGGTTGTCGCTTCTTTTATATTATATTGGGAGTTTGTAGATAACAAATCATGTGAAACGCAAAACCAATGGTTGAGATTGATTTGTGTTTCTATTCAACGACTATGATTTTATTGTATAATAATATAACAATAATTAATTTAAATTAAATTAAATATATAGATATATTATCAATATAATTTATTCTGACTAAATCAACATCCAATAAATGATAAATAAGGTGTTTATCCACCTTCCATAATTGGAGGGGACAACCACCTTGAACAAGTCAAGGGTGGTTATCCACCCTCCATATTAGGAAGGTTGTTCTGGTCCAATTATGAGAGATTGTAATATCTAACATAATCCTTTATTAAATTAGAACAACCTTTTATTGTATAATAATTCACATAAATATTTTAATAATGCAATCAAATAATTGTGAATCACATTCACACATCCAAAATAAAATGTAAATTGTATTCCTAATTAATTTCCAATTTGAATCAATTCACATCAACAGTTAATTTGTAGATACAGCTTACTAGAAGCTCTCTCTAATATATTATAAATCATATTTATAATTTATACAAATAATATGAATAGTGATATCCACATTATTCACATGCTTTACAATTAAATCACATTTTATTATTTCGGATAATCATTCTTATGCATCTAAATAATATGGATCACATTCACATTATTCATGATTATTAAATCACATTAATTATCAATTTCTCAATGCTCGTATACACAATCCATCAGTGTAATTATTCTTGAACTCTTTAAAAAATAATGTGCTTTCTCTGCGGATGCATGGAGCTAAGGACAGGGTGATTTTATGTTCCACGTACAGTGCCTTGGATATTGAGATCATATCTCAAATCCAGATCTTAAGGACCTCCCTTAGATGTTTGATTAAATAAAAAATGCAAATCTAATCTTCTCATTGATTAGTCCATCAACCTATCACTCTATCAAATATGCACACTTAGACATATAGCAATACATCTGTCTTTGGTCAGAGGATGCATGCCTATATCGTGATAGTATACGACATAGGACTTGATAAAATATATCACGTTAAGTAAACTCTTTTACCTAACCTATCTGACACCTCTGAATCTCTATTACTATGTAGAGGATCTCAATCAAGAGGTCGGTCAGATATCAACCTATAACAGAAAGATTGACATCTCCTTCTCAGGATGGGGATCATCTCTTAATAATCATTTGGCGATGATTGATGTGTCCTCATTCTAACTCTTTATGATATTCCTCCAAGCACCAACCCCTATGAATAACCAATTGTATGATCATTAAGATGGCCATGGTACATAGCCCTAATTGTACCAAGGGACCTTATAGTGCATTCTTTCATTTAATGTCTAACATGGAGTGAAAAATAAATCCAGAACTTCTATTGATATATAAAACATTATAATAGCATTTATGGTAGAAATGGTTCGCCTTAGGCTTACATGTCTAACAAGTAATGCATCCCCTGATCATGGATCCAATCGATGATACTTGTTATGATTTAGTATAGTTTTGAGTGGGTTTAACGAAGATTATCTGAAATGATAATTTTTACAAATATATTTAATTTAATTAATATTATTATTGTTTCAGATCAAAGTTTTCTAGCTTATTTTTGGACTTCAAATACTTAGGTATTCTAACCAAAGTACCACAAGCAATATATGGGATCTCCCTTCCACCTTTGTCGCACCCCAATGATATATGAGAAAATGGAACTTGGGTGAAGGAAGTGTGAACTCATTCCAGCTTGCAAGTCCAACTTGCACTTTTGAATTTGATCATTGACACCCGAGCCCATCACCTCGAAGGTGATATTGACTCGTTGTCAATTGAGTAAACTATCAATTGGAATAGTACATGTTATACAATCCAATGATGCCTCAATTATATGAGGAACAACATTGGGGACCCTATGTATATGGCCTTTCTCTTTCGAGAAGTAAAGAGCCCATCTACATGTGCTTGTACGTTAAATTTATCACTTCCCATAGACGTCTCCACCGTACAATCCATGGTGATGGAATCTTTCACTTGGATGGGAGACCATGGAAATCATCATATTTTTCTCCATATCCCATTCAAATTTTCATTGATCATTTGAATTATATTCTCATGATCAACCCTTCCAACGGAAATCCAGTCTTATTAATTGAAGACTGTGTATTCTAATTAGTTTGTATTAAGTTAGTCACATTAAATTAACCACCAATCCAATGCAACCAACAAACAAATCATTTTCTTGATATTACTACATAGTGCACACCCTTACATAGTAAAAATTTACTATATTAATTAGTTGTTAGAGTATACCTTAACCGTGCATCATGCTATACTTCCTTGAAATAGATCCGACCAGACATGTGACTTATGTTGGGAGGGAGAATTTACTTAACAACCAAGGCACTAATTAAGGATCCAATCCAGCATACTTAGTCTATGCATCATCTCCACTCCAATATAGAACAACACAATTGGGTTTATTTGTACTAAGAGGTATCAATCATTTGCTCTTGATAAATGACATGATTAACGAGTCCGAAGATACTTTCTTTAAATGATGTGAATTATTATTTAAAATTATCATTTCATTACAGGAGATAATTCAGAATCGATCAAGAAATAACCACAATTAATTTATTTTTTTTTATTCAAGTGGCAAGGTCAAACTCAAAGAGGCAAAGGAACAACCTATAATCTTGTCTATCAAACTTCATGTGCAGTTTTTGAGATGGTGTTTTTTTGTATTTTTAATGCAATTTGGGAATGCAAAATGCAAATGTGGCCAATTTTAGGGACTAAAATGCCATTTCAATCAAACGATGTCAAAAATTTTGAAATTTTCCTAAGATGTCAAATATGATGAAACGGATGCATTATAATTTTATTGGAGTTTTTGGATGCAAGACAAATATTTTGTGAATTTATGAATGCACATAAAGTAAATTTCAATAATTAATTATAATAATTAATAAAATAATTTATTTTCAAGAGATAAAATAATCCAAGATCTATCACTAGGTGATTCATCTTAGAAAAATCCTAAACCTTAAAAATATGAGATTTAAAACCTATCAAAAATTAAAGATTGAAGTATGCAAAATGATTAATATTGAGGAAACCATGCAAGCAAATGCAATTCTTTTTGGGAACGATGTTAAAGACGATTAATTCTCTTATCTATTAACTCTTGGCATTACTTTGGACAATGGTTAATTAATTATGAATTTCCAAGCATAGATTTGGGTAAAATATGCAATTTATTACAATAATATTAATTATTAATCATTCACAATGAGTAAAATATCGCAAGCATGACATAATGTAGATAATTAATTGTCGAACATCATGCTATTTTTGGATAATAAAAATAATTTCATGTAGAGGTCTAAAATAAAGGGGGAACACAGTGGTAGAATTATAATAAAAAATAGACAAAATATGGTGAAGGGCTAATATGGAATCACCTAAACTCTGAGGGTTTCTTTGCAAAATTTCCAGAAGTCACGTGCCAATCACCTGACTCTGGAGAAGCGAGGCTTTAGATGGAATAATTCACTCCTCTGGGGAACTTCTCCAAATTTCCCAAGTAGAGTATGCGCACATCACGTATCCCTCGGGGAGTGGACCTGGTCGTGAAGCAGAGGTTCTTAAGGGGCTTCTTCATAGTTTTTCCACCCCGTACATGGGTTCATGTGAGGAGACGTCACCCCAAACACACATATGACACAGGTGGTGGGGGTCTCGGGCACGAAGGAGGGTCATGGCATTAGATCGAAGCGGTGATGTTGTAGAAGACGGTTAGTGGAGATCCTCTTGGATTTGAAGTTGAAGCGTAGGTGGCTAGGCGTCACTGGTGGAGGAGATTCTCTGGAGTCGAGGACCAAGGCGGAGAAGCTTTGGGTAGTGGGATATGGTGGAGGAAGTTGAAGTCCTAGATGTAAGGTGTTGTTGATGATGGAAGTGAAGATGATGTTGTTGGAGATGAAGTGGGGTTATCGGAGTTGAAGGTGAAACACGAAGAAGTAGAAGGTGGATTGGGGAAGTAGGGGCTAGACAACGTGGGCCAGAGCAAGGCAGTAGCAGCGGATGGGGGCTACGATATAGCAAGGCCAACAACCTTGGATCTCGCCCAAGGTGAAGGGTCTCCCGGCTGTCACCACTGGAGATCACCTTAGGGACTTAGGGCTTATCGATAGATAATCTTCGAGAGGGGCGAAAACGGTGCTAAATTGGAGGCGAGGGTAGGTCAGATGTGGAAGACGATTGGAGAGGGATTTGATGAGATCTGATGAGGGATTGGCGATGGTTCGACATACGATTTGGATGACGATCTTGGAGACTGAGGTGATCGTGGCAAGATTGGTGAGTTGGCGGCGTCTAATGAATCTCCATTTCATCACCTTTATTCTGTCATTTTGGCCGTAAAAACCCTAGCCAATGCATGTAATTAACATTAATTTGTACAAAATAGCATCCACTATGTATTACATTTGTTGTGTACATAATATTTTTTTTAATGCCAAAATTATATAATAAATAGATGAAAATAAAAGGGAATAAAATATTGAAAATATTTTATGATCCTAAACCCCGACACCAAGTCAATAATTGAGTTGGTCGACAAGGAATAAAGTAGAGGGAAATAAGGGCTAGAAACATAATAAAAACCTTATTCATTTATTCATTATTTATGCATTTTGACACCTAGTTTATTCTTTATTATTTATTCATCAAATAAAGAAACTTTGTACATATATGTTGTATATAATAATGTAAACAAAAGTACAAAAATTACTTTGTAGAAAAATCATACACAATGTTCATTTTACACACAATAAAAAGCCAAAAACCCAACGTCCCAGACCCATATCTTTCAAATAAAAACTCAAAATATATCAAAATCACCTCTAATTGTATATGGCTTTTCACAAGCTATTTAGTGGAGGTTATTTTATATTTTTTGGAGTTATTGTGTAAAAATTAGGTTTTTGACCCCTATCATACATTCTACCAATTAAAATATTCATTTTATTCATCCCTTATTATCTTTACAAATTCTTATTTTTATAATTTAGTAAATTTTATTTATGACATATGTATATGTTAAAACTAGGATAAAACCAAAAAGTAAATGAAAAATAAAATAAGTTTATATAGGCAAAACATCTACAATTATACCTGCTATATATAAAAGTGGTCTTCATTCTTTTATTATTTATTTTTTATATTTTATAATATTGTAAACATTATTAATAATTGATCAAAATATAAAACCAAAATAAGACTCATTCAAATACATATAAAAATATATATATAATACATAGGTAAAGTACATATAAATATACCTATAGAATATACATACTTATTTATTTAAGTAAACAAATTACATAATAAAAATAGAATAAAAATATATTTCTACTCATAAAAATAAGCAATAAATATATTTAAATAAAAACTAAATTGTTAATAAAATATACACAATAAAAATAAAAATGTATAAAGCATGGATGAATATACCTATATATACCTTATTAAAATTAACTACTAATAAATAATGACAAAAAAATAAAATTCATAATAAAACACTACATAAAATAATAAACATTTTTCTTATTTTATACTCAAAAATTAATAAAATCTTTTACTATTTTAAATTGATTATTCTTTAATAAAATTCTCTATTTCGTCGTTTAGCGACCTATGTGGCCCAATCAAGGCGCTCCGCTCGTTTACCTACGTCAACTTGACCTCCAGCCTGTTGACGTGACACAAACATGTTTTCTCGTGATTTCCACCCTTTTTCTCAGCCGCCACATCCTTCTATCGCCATCACCCGCTTCATACAAAATGATCATTGATCATTGTACATACACGCCATTCTCTCTAATCACGTGTACATATGCCCAAATCATCATTTTTCCCTGATCAATAAGGGTGCTCAATAATGTCTATAAATAAAACCTCTGATCTTCCTTCCAACGGTCTCCATTGAGCATCTAGGAGACTTGGTTTAGTGTCTAGGAAGAATCCTCGTGACAGGGGGAGTCTCTCCAAGCCGAGCCGAGCTTCAGGAGCAAGGGGTGCACCTACGGCCACCCGTCGCCGGTGAACATGCTCCCTGGGTTACTCCAGGTATAACGGTTGTTCTTTTCTCATTCATTTTGCTTATTTTAGTCATAGGATTCAATTCCTACTGTTAGTTTACGACTTAGTTGCTTAAAGTAGGGTAAATCGATCCTCTCATAGTTTGCCGGATTCGAGATCCGACGACCTCCTCCGAGCGTGATCATCCTTTCTCCACCGTACCATTCGCCTCTAATTCAACCCTCATCGCTTCCCGAACATCCCACAAGCATCCTATATACCAGGATCACCTCGGTTATGTGAATCTAGGTTCATCTTCGCTGCTTTATCGGAAACCTCGATGCCCACCTCATTTTTCACGCAAACAGCTTCATCCTTGGCCAAGGTGAAGGCCCTTATGCCAGTCGTTATTCTTGTGTAGGTTGCCTGCTCAAAGGAGCCCTCTTAGGCTCAAATCGAGTTGACTTGAAGGTTTATAGGGCCCCATTCTTTACTGAGCTCGCCACACGTCTTCATGGGGTCCTAGACCTTCTTGTGCACACCAGCAGCTGCAGAACACCTCCCCGGTCATGTAGAGAATATCGCTAGCGAAGAAGACCACTGGAGGTCGAAGAAATCGACGATCGAAGCTCAGAGGCAGGGACATTCTTCCCTGTTCTACGAGCGAAGCAACAGCCGTCCGATCAATGGCGCATCTCCAGTTTTGATCTCCATCGTCCATCCTCGCCACGCCTCGTTTGTTCATGAAGTCCACAGATATGATATAGAGCACTTATATTCGATGTAGTATCGGTTCACTAAAACGTGCCACGTGTTTAAGTAAGTGGAAGAGGACCGTCAGATCGCGCCTATACTTGGGGTAATTACATATTTAGCCCCGCACTTTTTTATTTGTTATATAATGTTGTAAGTAAAACTTAAAGTTTATAAATTAGTTGACATTTTGTAAATGGACCGTTGTTTTTTATGTATTTCCACTTTGGTCTAGTCCATGTTACATCACGTGTCATCCCACGTGAGGTAGAGAAATTGCATGTATACCCGTGCAGGTTTTTGTATTTTTAAAAAGTCCAATAAAATGAAATGCATGTTATATATTTTTGTGAAAAATACTGGAAGACCGCTGGATTTCATTGTATTTGGGTTTTGGTCCTTCTCGGTGTGCATCACGTGTAGTCCCACGTGATGGATAATTTGCACCGAACTCCCTCACATTTTTATAATTTTTAAATAGTTCATTAAAATTTTAATTACGTTGTATAGTTTTGGCACTTTTGTATAGAAAACCCTAGACTTTATTTTAATTGCAAAAATACGCCTGCTAGGACCTATATTTTGTGTGTTTCTCAATTTATTTAAAATAGCTAATGTAGTCCTAAAAATCCACCAAAATATGGTTAGATGCTTCATGCCTTGTATATGCACGCCCATATTTTTAATTGTCTTTTTTTTGCAATTTACCTATTTATTAAAAATGAAAAAGGAGCCTAATTAATCGCTATCTAAATTATAAAATACCAAAAAAATATAAAAAACATTGGAAAATTTCGAAAAAAACTATACATAGCATATTTTAGCATTTATTGAGTCCATAAAACAAAAACCCCTACAAATAGAAAAAGAAAATGATAAAAATCATAAAGCTCCAAAATCCGACAAAAAAATTAAAAATTCTACAAAAATACCAAAAATATGTTTTCCTGATAAATAATTATCTATATAGTATAATTTATACATTAAAATTAATTTGGGTAATTTTGGGAATTATTTACTATTTCTAACACCGAATTCAATTTCAGATTATCTATTAATCCTTTATTTGAGATATTTTTGACAATAAAAATATATAAAAATTAGAAAAAAATTCCACAGAATTACAAAAACATTAGAAAAACATGAAAAAACTAAAAAGAATTTATTTTCTATATATCTATATTTACTATCATTTATAAGTATACTAATATATATTGAGTCTGTAAAGCCTTACATGTGCTATATTGTTTTCATAAAAGATAAAGAAAATATAAAAATTTAAAATATAAAAGTAAATACAAAATCAAAAAATTAAAAATCAAAATATAAAATTTAAAAATCCAAAACAAAAAAATATAAAAATAAATACAAACAAAAAGATCTATATAAATGCGTGACTTGGTTGTCCATGAATGACGATAGGATACATGTTTTACTCTCTGTGGTTCGACTTGTACATGCTTTCTTGCTATGTGTTTTATAGTAGAGAAAAAAAATTTAATTCCACATCTTTATTATTAATTGAATTGTGTATATTGTGGGTTAATTACTGAATAACCAGGGTTTTCGTTTCGGGTCACTTCGATGATTGTCTGTCCGCTATGTGGATTGACATGACCTCTGCTGAAATTCCTCGTTATCAGATGGTGCCATTGCTCGGGAGAAATGAGCATAGCCTGATTGTATGATATATTCTTATAATCATTTATTTGATTGATTGATTGTTGTAAATATTCAGTAATGCATTTTTATTTAATAATTTCTTTATCTATTGTTGCAAATATTTATTTATATGTGAGATAATTTAGTTATATATGCTAATGTCATCTTTTTGTGACTTTGTTGCGAGGGCCAGCTATGCGAGGATGGTTTTCAAGGAAACTGATGCAGCCAAGCTTGGAGGAGAAGGAATTAGCTTTAAAAAAAGTTAATTTTGTAATTTATGGTGACAGAAACAACTTTGGTATGTAATATAACTTGGACTCTACTCTTCACAACGAGGTCCAGTGCCCGAGTGTCTGTTCACATTTGGCCTCATCGTAGTTTTCCGCATTTTCTCACCTTCTTTTATTTTGTTTCCCCCTGTTTTGAGCTTTCTGCCTTATTTTACTTTATTTTGTGTGCATGGAGCCCCTAGCTTTAGGTTGCTAGAATCAATACCTAGGTCCACACTTTAATAAGAAAGCTTGTTCATATAGTCTCTTACGTATGGATCTAGTCAAATCAATAAATGTTAGTTGTTTATATTCAAATCCATGCATCTTGAGAGACATAATACAACATTGGTAGGACATGTTGTGGCTGGCATCGAGATGTCTCCAAGATCAGACTCTCGGAATGGTCATTAAATAACTAACATATGATTCTTCACGATTAATAACAACTACTATTTAGGATGATTTTGTTGATTGCACACCGCCATGTAGTTAGGTTTAGAAATTCTATTTTGCAAACCATATGGAGAGAGCTGGGAAGCACTATAAGTCCTCTAACTCGGCATGTATCATTAGATTCAAAGGTGGGATCTCCATCATAGAATCAACTTACACGGCTTTTTCGCTATCTCCCTCTAATTTTGAGCACGTAGGACTTAAATGGAAATATACAAATACGTTAGGCGCTTGTATGAAAGAGATAAAAAAAGTGAAAATCCTAAAATTAAGACAAGGAGGCTACTAAGTAAACTATACCTTATTTAAAATTCATAATAGAGTATCTTTGTTTTGGGTTGATAAAGCGCTCTTTGTTTTCAGGTACCTTAGGAGGGGACCAAAACCCCTCCCATGAGCGAGGCACGACCCGCTAAGGATTAGAGCCCAAATCGCAGTCTGTAACTACCTTGTGTATCACCTGGATTTCCGAAGTATTGGTGCTTCTATCGTATGTGACCGAGTAGGGCCTTGTCAGCAACGGTAGTTCCCGCCTTGTGTGGAACACCGACATGGTCTGAAGCACTGAGCTTAGGCTACGCCTTCACGGGGGTGTATGTCTCATCGGTTTGCATCAGAGTAGGTTTTTGCACGCTTACAGGTGATTTTGTTTTGAGCGAGAACTGAAGTATTGGTTTCGCCTATTGGCTTCCTCTCTCTACTTCTTTGGTTGAGTAGGGATCCAGGAAGGGTTACAAGGACCTCAAAATGTGCATACTACATGTTACAAAGGAGGAGGATAAGTACGAGATACTCTTATGGCAGTACTCTCTCTTCTAAAGGGTTAGAGCGCTAAGGACTTGTTATAAGATATGCCTAAAACAATAACTCTACAACTGAAAAGATAATAACTAGTCGAATCTTTGTGGCTTCACATGGCATGAGTTCGTGAACCCAATTTTGTATTGTGTTTGTATGGATCTAGATTAAGGTTCAAAGATCAAGTTCCACACACTTGCACAAATTTTGTCAATGCGTTTCTCCCTTTGATCCCCTCTCAGTTTGAGCCTTTCTATTATTTTGCAATCCAATTTTATTCCTCACTGAGTTTCGTATCTTACTTCCTGCATTGATCCCCCTCTTCCCTCATGAAGTAGATACATGGATGGCTTAGTCGGGACCCTGCCGACACCCACTTCGATTCCATGGACTCGACCTAGTCAATAATTTCAGGAGATTCCTGAGAAACTGATTCGGACCTTGCAGGTTGATCTCCAAACTCCTCGTCTTCTACCATTCCTATGAGCACCCAATAAACCGGACCACTCTCGTCCTACCTTCGCCTTTGTGAATGAAAGTCGATTACAATCCATATTCTTTTTCATTCACAATACTCTGCGATTGACCTTAATTCCATATTTCATCCTGACAGCTAGGAATCAATTTTAAGTGGGATGATTGGGATTGCCTCATCTTGTTGATAAAATACAAACCAAGCCCTAGATCCCGATCCAGATTTCATCTCCTCAGATTCAGACCTAGAAATGGCACCTCAAGGAAGAGGAAAAGGCCAGCATCCTCCCCAGCCTAAGCGAGGGGAGATGACTGATAAGAATCATGTGAATGCATAGTTGTTGGCATCTATCCAAGCCATCCAACAGCAGCTGACAGAGAAAGCTCTAGCATAGACTAAATTCCAGGAAATGCTGAATGATTTGATGAACATACCCGAAGGAGGTGGAGGCAGACAAGGAGGAGGAGGTGGTAGACCCCATGATGATAATCTAGACAAGGAAGAGCCTGAACAAGGAAGGCCCAAACCCATGTTGAAAGAGACATACCACCGTAGAGACAACTAGATGACCGAGTGGATCCTCATACCATTGGTGCAAGCTCAGTTTGAGCTGAAGCCTCAATTACTTTCTCTTCTTCCTTCGTTTCATTGGTATACCAATGAAGAACCTTACATTCACCTGAAGAAATCTTCACACATCTGTCGTGCTACCTACTATCCCAATGTCCCCTTGGATGTTGTAAAGATGATGGCGTAACCCTTCAGTTTACAAGAGAAAGATCTCTGTTGTGTTAACCATCTGGAGGAGGTTATGATGACATGGGAGGAATTTAAGTCCGCTTTCCTACATAAGTTTTACCCTCTCGATCAGCTCAACCAGATGCGAGCAAGAATTAGCAATTTCTCTCAGGGAGCCCAGGAATCCATTCATGAAGCCTGGGAGAGATTCACAGATCTGCAGAAGAAATTCCCTCACCATGAGATTCCAAGGACCAGCTTGGTCCAACACTTTTTGGGGGCCTGAACGTAGAAAGCCAAAGGCTCGTTGACGCAGCCTGTGGGGGCTCACACTTTAATAAGGATGAAGACATCGTCTGGCAGATTTTTGAGGAAATCGCCGAAGGAGAGGCCTGCCTCTCTTCATCCAAGAAATATTAGAAGTAGCCCCAAATCCTCTAAAAGCAAGTACACATGGCATCATCCCGTGAGACAGAGAGACATGAGAGCTCCAACCATAGCATTATCGAGTGCCATCTCTCAAAGGTTGATATCATTTAAAAATGATCGCAAGACCATGAGAAACTCACTGTGATCAAGAAGAGGACACTGAATCTCAACAAGCTGAACCATATCACCAAGTAGTTGGCACTGTTAGTGGGCACCATCAGCTATGTCCAGTCGGCAACACCATCAATAGAAGCTCCAGCTGAGAAGAAGGATGATCCATCACCACCACATCAACCTCAACCGAGACAGCAGCCACCGGCAGTCCGGCACACATACTATATGCAGGCGCCCAATCAGGGCAAACCACAACAACAGATGGTTGTTTACCAACTAGACTTTCTTTCATCATCTGATCCGGCCTTCCCATCACCACCCCTAATCCAAGAAGTCAACGAGGTTTAGAGCAATGATGCACAACTGACCTGTCCTACCAGACACCCTCAGCGCTAGCTACAAGCCAACATGCCATACCACCAACCACAGGGTGATGGTTTTGGGCAGTCCTTGCAACCGTTGCAAAAGTATCACTAGCCTCCCTAGTATGCCAACCAATGGAGGTAGACTCAGCACTATCAACAACCACAGTACCGTCAGCCACCACCATATCACCAGATCCTCCTCCTTCCTACAATCTGTTTCAGCTTCCTCCACCACCGCAATAACACCAACAGTCGTCGTCTCAGCTTCTGAATATGCATTAACATCGTGGTCTGCATGTTGAACCTTCTGAGGCAAATCTTGTGAACCCAACCCTGGATTGCTTGGCCCAGCTCATCAAAGGCCTAAAAGATATGATAAGGAAATTAGATGACCTGACTGACACTAAAAACACCATCCGGTGCAGGTCGAAGCTAACCCCAACAACATCAAGAGAAAGGAGCGGGTAGATTGTGATGTCCCATCTATGGCTACAGAGTCAGATGATTGTGATATTGTTTTATCTAATGATGTCACTCTTAGGAGCAGTAGGGTCTTGCCTCCACCTGCCACCAAGAAGGGGGAGAATAAAGATTCAGGTTAATCATGACCTTCTGCATCAACCATGCTAGCTACAGGGACGGGTGATGAATAAGAAGAAGGAGGAGCTATTCCAGCTACCGTTCACCACCATATGAATCAATAAAAAGAACAAATAAATAAGCAAAAGTAAATATAACAAAAAGAATATCGTTGCCAAAGTGAAGACGCACCATCATTGGAGGAGCTGCCGACTACAACCAATCCCACACCAGCCGACGGAGTAGAGGCGCCACATTTGCTCGTCCACCAGCACCAGCATTTCAGCTTCCAGATTGTACTCCTTTTTATAATCTAGATGTACAACATTTTTGTAGACGATGATTTTGATGTAAATAAGAACTATGTTTCAGATTCAACCAATATATATATATATATATATATATATATATATATTCCTTTTCCTTATGGAATAGAAAAATCCAAAAAATGCAAAAAGAAAAGGTGCATTATCTAATCATGGAGTTGTGGATATCATTAATAACTTGATTATTGAGATTCCTATGATGAAGGGCATGGAGTACATGACAGCTGTGAAGAAAGGTTTGAAAGAAGCATGTACAAGCAAGCGTCGCCCATCACGAAAGAACAGAAACAGACAGGTTGAGAAGCACGTTCTCACCATGGCCACTATAGTAGCAATGACCAACCTCCCATAGAAGAAGCATGACAAAGGAGCACCTCTTATCAGTTGCGATATTTTTAATCAAGTCTTCGAGCGCACTCTGCTTGACAGCAGTTCTTCCATCAATCTTATGCCCTCGTCCTTACTACAAGAATTTGGGCTAAGTCTGCTCAAGCAGAGATGTATGATCCTTCAGTTCGCTGACTTCTCTATCAAGTGACCTAGAGGTCTTTTGGAAGATGTTGTGGTGAAGGTGCAGGAAATGCAATTCCTAGTTGATTTTGTAGTCCTTGATATGGACTCTCCCATGCCCTTACTCCTGACTCCTATAATCCATGGCCGACCATTCCTATGCACCTTAGAAGCCGTGGTTGACTATGGATCTGGCAAGATTACGTTCAGCTCATGCAGTAAGAGAATCACTATAGACATGATCAGCGATCCGAAAGTCATGACTGTTGAGAGCCGTGCAGCACGAGAAGCAGACTATAACATTATTATAGAAATCATAGATACACCACTCTCATTGGACGTTCCATGGACCTAAGAAATCCTCTCTCTAGAGGAGGACTCGGAAAGCAAAGTCGAGACATGCTCCGATGATACTTGGGAGATAGAATCCAATTTGTTGATGCAACGTTTTTACTCCAATGATTCACTCTAGCCCAGACACGATGAGCCTAGTGCAGAACTGTTCGGCACATTATCAGAATCTCAACAAAATACCGAGGTTAGTAGCTCTGCCAAAATTCAAGCAGAACATCCTACCAACAATACAGTTTCTGAAGTGACTAACAAGTTGGCCAGATCGGAACCAGAATTCAAGCCACTTCCAGCAGGCTTCAAGTATGCATTCCTTACGGACATCGGAAACATGTATACGGTCATCATCAGCATCAGGCTGACCCTGGAGCAAGAATCCCGTCTTCTAAAGGTTCTAAAGAAAAATCGCAAGGTGCTTGATTGACATGTATCAGATCTTCGCGGGGTAAATCCTGCATTGTCGTCACACAACATTTACCTGGAAGAAGATGCCAAGCTGCTCCGTGAATTTCAAAGAAGACATAATCCAAATCCTAGGGATGTCATCATGAAAGAAATCATGAAATGGTGTGACACATGCTTCATTTATCCCATCTCCATTTCAAAATGGGTGTGCCCAATGCACGTAGTTCTAAATAAGTCAAGGCTTACTGTGGTTACAAATGACAAAGGAAAGGAGATATCTTCTCAGATACTGACATCCTAGCGGGTGTGTGTTGGCTACTAGCATCATAATGCAGCAACGAAGAAGGACCACTTCCCCTTGCCATTCATTGATTAGGTTTTGGAAATACTAACCAGCAAGGAGTTCTTCTTCTCTATGGATGGGTACTCCAGTTACAACCAAGTGGCATTCGACCTTGAGGATCAAGATAAGACTACATTCACTTGCCCTTCGGCATGTATGATTTCAGAAGAATTCCCTTTGGATTTTGCAATGCACTAGTGACATTCCAGAGATGGATGCTTACAATCTTCGCCAAGATGGTAGGCAATGTTCTTGAGGTGTTTATGGATGACTTCTCCATGTATGGTGACAGTTTCGATTCGTGTCTTGAGCACCTAAACAGAGTACTTCAGAAATGTCGTGTAGTCAATCTAGTTCTATCTTGGGAAAAGAGCCACTTTATGATCATAGAAGGAATTGTGCGGGGTCATGTCATTTCTAAACATGGCATGGAAGTCGACCCGACAAAGATGGATGTGATTGCCAATCTTGAGCCAACTCAAACATTAAAGAATGTGAGGTCATTCCTGGGGCATGTGGGTTTCTATAGAAGATCCATCCGAGATTTCAGCCGCATTTCTCGACCTCTTACATAACTTCTATAAAAGGAGACTGAATTCAATGTTGATCAACATGTTCTACTTTCATTTAATCAGTTGAAGGAGCTTATCACTTAAGCACTTGTCCTACAGCTGCTAGATTGGTCATTCCGTTTGAGATCATGGCGGATGCGTCAGACCTCGTGGTTGGGACTATTTAGGAGAGAGGAAAGACAAGGTACCCTTTTCCATTCCTTACACCAGCAAAACATTAGATAAAGCTCAGAGAAATTACACTGTAACAGAGTAAGAGTTCCTAGTTGTGGTGTTTGCCTTGGAGAAGTTTAGATCTCATTGGCTTGGATCAAAAGTTACTATCTTCACTGACCACTTTGCTATCCAATATTTACAACAGAAGAAGGCTGCCAAACCTAGACTGATTATGTGGATCCTTCTCCTTCAGGAGTTTGATTTGGAAATCAAGGACAAGTCCAAAGTTCACAATGTGGTAGCAAATCGTCTCTCTAGAATTGAGCAGTAAGAGCCTCTGTTAAGCAGTGCACCCATCACAGAGACCTTTCCTGGCGAGTCGATTTTAATCGTGGATTTACTCCCTTGGTTTGCTGATATTGTCAACTACCTCATTTCGGGGGTAGTACCATCGATTTGGATGAATATTCAAAAGGACAAATTCTTATCGCCAATCCATTTCTACCAATGTGAAGATCCTCTCTTATTCAAGGAAGGAGCAGATTGCATTTGGTGCAGGTGTATCCCTCAAGATGAGCATCATAGTGTCCTCGAGCATTGTCATTCCCTCGAATCTGGATGACATCACTCTGGAGATAGAACAACAATAAAAGTACTTCAGTGTGGATTCTAGTGGCCCACATTATTTAAGAATGCAACAACTTTCGTCAAAAGATCCACTGACTATCAGAGATTGAAAGGCACCCACCCTCACTTTAAAAGATTCAATGTCCCTAAAGATCCTTCAGATAGCAGATGTTTTCGATGCTTAGGGGATCGATTTCATGGGATCTTTTCCCAACAGTCAGGGATATGAGCACACCCTTCTTGTTGTTGATTATGTGAGTCGTTGGGTTAAAGATATCCCTGCTCGAGCCGTTGATAGCCATGCAATTTGTCGATTTTGAAAAAAGATCATTTCACGATTCGTCATTCTGAAGATTCTCATATCACATGAGGGTAGACATTTGATTAACAAATAGGTCAAGAAATTAACGAAGGAATACATCATCGAGCATCGAGTCGCATCTCCTTACCATCTACAGAACAATGGCATGGCCGAGCTGTCGAATAGAGAAATTAAGACTATCCTACGGAAGCTTCTGAATCCAGACAGAAAGAATTGGTCCCAACTCTTGGACTCCATCCTATTGGCATACCAAACCTCTTACAAGTCTCCATTGGGCATGTTGCCCTATCTTCTTGTGTACAGAAAGCTGTGCCATCTACCTGTGGAACTAATTCACAAATCCTTATGGGCAATCAATATGTGCTTTTTGGACTCATAGAGAAGTGGTCAGAAAATAAAAGATGATATGAACAGACTCCTGGAATTTCAAGACTAAGCATGCGATAACACATTGATGTACAAGGAGAAGGTGAAACACTGGCATGACCAGGACATTAGACGAAAGACCATCGAAGTTAGACAAAAAGTGTGTCTATTTGATGCAAAGTTGAAGATCTTCCCAGGAAAATTGAAGCGTAAATGGACAGGGCCACTTCATGTACGAGAAGTGTGTGATGATGGATGTATTGCAATATCAGAATTTCTCTGGTCCCACAAACATTCATTTTCAACAGTTAGCTGCTGAAGCCCTATCTTGAGCATGATACATTCTTGATCATTGTCGAATCAATCCAAGTACTACGCTCTGAGGATACATCCACAACATGGCATCATCAAAATATTTAGATAACGAACCTCAAAAACTATTCCTCTAATCTCTTGTCTTTTCTTCTTTTCTTCTTTCCAGTTCCCGCCTTCATCCTATACATATAGTAAAAAATCATCAGGTGTATCACCTCGTTTTGTCAGTCTCCTATACCTACGCCTTACTTTGTCCTAAGTATGGGGGTATGCACCCCATTTACCTTCATTCTTTGATCCTCTCCATTATTTCCTCTTCTTGTCTACCCTTAGGGATCTAAGTGTAGGGGGGAGACAATCCGAGTATGATCTGTTCATTCTCATCCTTGAGCATTCCTTCCTTGTGTATAGTCAGACTGCTATACTTAGGATTATTTAATCCTAAGTATGGGGGGACTGTTAACTTCCTGTTCATTTATTCATATCCTCATTCCTTTATTCTTTAGACTTTTCTGTACTCAATTCGAATTATGTCTTCTCTTTTTCTCTTTGATCTATGAGGACATAACTTGAGCTAAGTATAGGGGGTCGTATATACTATGTATATACTTCAAATCATAACTCGTACTATTGTATTCTAAATAATATGTATGGCTAAAAATAATGTTAAAATTCATCACAACCTTTTAATAAAAAGATGTTTATATCTCCTCAAACTCTTTTTGTACATATTGATTAATAAATACGGCAAAAATACTTTTGCAAAATGTGTGAAAAATAGTTTGGAAACCCTTTTGAACAATCTTTTGAAAACTGCTAGAAAATATTTTGTAAAGAGTATTCAACTTTTGTAAAAATCTTTTTGTTTGCAAAAATGAATTTCCTTTGTGTGAAATAAAAATGTTTGAAAAACAATTTGCAAATAGTTGTAAAAATACTTGAAAACACACACATGTATATATATTGCTTGGAAAACCTTTTTAAAATGATTTTCAAATATGTGTAAATATTTGTAAAAACCATTTGTGAAAAATTATGTTGGACTATAGTTTTCAAAATTGTTGGAAAATGACTTCTAAATAAGTTTGAGGAGTATACACACCATACTAAAAAATTCTTCATATATTTATCCATTAAGAACCAAAACTTCTGTAAATATAAGATACATCCCCGTGTAAAGATATATACCTAATTTCTTAAGGGATTTTTACTCCTATAACCCTGAGTAACTCTGCAATTACAATCATAACCCTGCATAATCATAAATTACACGAGAAACCCTGGATAGTAACTTCATCTCACACCTATAACCTTATGTTAATCTCAACCGTTACCCCAACCACACCATCGAGTTAATCTAACCCAGTATCAATACAACGGTTCAAATTAAATCAAAAATAAAAAGTGAATAAAAAAGAAAACTCCCTCCCTGCAACATTCCCCTCCCCGTTGCCCAAAATGTCTCCTTTCTCCTCCAGCAGCCCCATCTACCACCTACCCACTCCCTTTCTTCCTCCGCAAGCGACCCCAAGAACCCCGACGATTGGGGTGTGATGGGGAGTCGACAGGGGACCTACAAGCCATGTCCGAGGAGGGGGGAGCTTACGGGGGAGGGCTTACAAAGGGAGGTGAGACGGTGGAAGCTTTGGTGGGAGAGCAGAGGTTTTACGAGGGAGGCGTCAAGGGTAGGAGGGGTCGAGGACGCTTTGACGAGAGAGGTGGTAAGGGACGTGGGCTTTGGCGAAGGAGGCAGTAGGGGACTGTAGACGGGTTTGGGGGGGGGGGGGGTCGAGGGAGATTTGACGAGAGATGGGGAACGGGGGCTTTGATGAGGGTGGCAGTAGGGGCCGTGGGGGGGTGCTCGAAGCTTGCGGGGCCGAGGGTCTGCTGCTAGTTGGGGCTCAAAGCTTTCAGCAACAACAACAAGGGAGCTTGCATCTGCAAGGTAAGGGCAAGGCGAGGCAGGGAGTCATCGAGGGAAGCTGGGGGGGCATGATGCTAGTTTGGTCTTGAATCTTGCAGCGGCAACGACATGGAGCATGAAGCTTACGAGGTGTGTGGCTATCGATTTCATCTCAAAGCTTACATCGACAAGGCCAGGGGTCGTCAGAGGAAACATGAGGCGGCTTCATCCTTCTACGGGGGACCTTGCAGTGATAGAGGTAGGGGGCCTGCAGGTGGGTCGGCTTCGACAACATGGGTAGGGGTGTTTCGTCGATGGGGAGGGAGGGCGACGACGGGGTGGGGGGAGTAGGTGGTGGTCGTTAGGGAGGATGAGGTGGTCGACGTAGAGAAGGAGGGGGAGGTGGTTGTTATTGAGGAGGAGGAGCCGAGGAGGTGGTGGAGGGGAGGAGGAGGTAGGAGGGAGGAGTGTACTCATTTGTAAATAATAAAATTTAAAGGTAGAAAATGTAAAATGTTTCGGGGATATTGTCATAGTTAACAGGAATATTGGATGGACGTTAACTTGGGGGTTATGGATGTAAGAGTTAAGACTATTGAGGGTTCTGGATGTAATTCACGATTACACAGGGTTATGATTGTAATTACAGAATTACTCAAGGTTATTGGTGTAAAAATCCCATTTCTTAACCTAAATCTTCTGCTTTCAAAAACACCAAAAAGGTTTCCAAAACTAAAAAATATTTTATATTCACACGTGGATTACAAATGGCATTTTTATTTCTCAAGAATTCTTCTTGTATATATTGAATAATAAGTCAGGTAAAATATATTTTTGCAAAATGATTTGAAAAATGGTGTGACCCATTTGTAAAACTTTTAGTGAAATGTTTTCATGCTTTGTAAAGATATCTTGATTGATAAAATTCTTCTCTTTGTGTGAAATTAAGGATTTGAAAATCTATTTGCAAATGACCATGAAAATGGTTGTAAAAATATTTTGAAAAATGTGTATATAGTGTTTGAAAAATGTTTGCAAAATGGCTTTCAAATGTTTGTAAAATATTTGTAAAAATTAGTTTGTACTTTAGTTTTGAAAATTGTTTTCAAATAAATTTGAAGAATAGAAGCATCATTAAAAATAAAATATAAAATAAAATAAGTAATAATTTGTAAATAAAATTCATTACCAATTGTATATAGACCTATAAAATAACTTTTAAAATTTGTAAATCCTATTAATTCCTATGTCTTATAAATAAGCACGCCCGTTTAAATAGTTGTATATGTTTTATATTGTGTGTGCCAAAATTCTTTTTATTTGCAAAACTCTTTGCGTAAA
This sequence comes from Ottelia alismoides, assembly GCA_037367405.1. NCBI lineage: Eukaryota > Viridiplantae > Streptophyta > Magnoliopsida > Alismatales > Hydrocharitaceae > Ottelia > Ottelia alismoides. The sequence goes on from JAZKJV010004100.1 coordinate 449,154, forward strand.
AATTCTTTTTATTTTCAAAGATCTTTGAAAATTGCATCATTCTTTCTTCATTATGCTTAGCATTGGCGTAGGATTCATATTCTTTATGTTTGATCTTTATGATTGAACAAGTCCAAATAAAGCCGAAGATTGGAGCTTGGTTAGACCTTACTGCACCTAACTGCACTATAACCTTATGGGAACTAGGTTGAAGGTACTTCAGGTCCAATAGGAATTAATTCTTTCAGACTCGAGGTTGGGTTCACCACCTCAACTAACCCACTAGAACTTTTTGAGACACACGCATGACTCTTGTCGGTCGTGACCTAACATGGACACTTGCACCTTTCACTTGGCTCAACTTAGTTGGAATGGTGAGGGGGTAGGATTTACCGGTCTGAGACGCACACGGGTGGAAACATTCATCCTCATCTAGGGAGGGATGTGTACCCCAACTTGGTCCAATTACAATAAAGTCGAATGACATGAGAGTGTTAGTTGCAATAAAGCTTCGAAAGAGGGATAGTCTTGTGGCTCAAGAGGAAAAGTCCTTATGTAAATGCTATTGTAAATAGTATTTCGAAAAAAAAACTCCAAAAAAGTGGACAGGCCTATAAATAAATTAAAATGCCTGCCAGATTATGTATATATGTTGTATTGAAAATAAGTAAGCTTGAGCATCAAAGTTATACCATGTGAGCTTGCAACCGTATGACTTGACTACACTGGTCATGCATCCCAGGATAGGTAGCTACACTAGCTGCCATCATTTCTTTTCTTCACCTCGTACTCTTGAGTTGGATGCCACTTGAACTTAGAAGGGAATACCCCGCTCCTCGAGGACATAGTACTGGATTGGGGAATCATTGGGTTGTCATTCTGGAGAAGTCAATTCCTTTGTCATTTCAGTAGGGGAGAGCCACTATCACGTACACTGTACAAGTCAGCTTCATAGTCATAAGGGTTTGCGCATGAGGTAGGCTAGTTCTGGACTGGCTATTGAGGTGGTTTGAACCGAGTTCTGTGACTCTCGAAGGTTGTTGTGCTTTAAACTTGGTTCCTGACCCGGTTATACACACATTCTCACATCAAGGTCTAACATGAGCTCCAAGTTCTGATTTTGTAAAGACATGTTTAACAACTGAAAGCAATTCTATTTGTTCTTTCTTTTTCTTTCCTTATTTATTCTTTTTGTACTTATTGCATAAGTGTTTGCTAGGGACTAGCAATGGCAAGTATAGGGGGTAATGAATCTCCATTTCATCACCTCTATTCTATAATTTTGGCCTTAAAAACCCAAGCTAATGCATGTAAATAGCATTAACTTGTACAAAATAGCATCCATCATTTATTACAATTATTATGTAAAAAATATAGTTTTTATGCCAAAATTATAAAATAAATAGAAGAAAGAAATGAATAAAATATTGAGAATATTTTATGACCATAAACCCCGAGACCAAGTCAAGAATTGAGTTGGTTGACAAAGAATAAAGTAAGCGGAGATAATGGTCATAAACAGAAAAAAACATATTCTTTTGTTCATTATTTATGCATTTTTGACATCTATTTTATTCTTTATTATTTATTCATCAAATAAAGAAACTTTGTGCATGAACGTTATAGCTAATAATGTAAATAAAAATACAAATTTGAGTTTGTACAAAAATCATACTCCGTGTTCAATATATAGACCAAAAAGCAAAAAAACCAACTTCCCAGAGCCATATATCTTTTAAATAAAAACTCAAAATATATTAAAATCACCTCTAATTGTATATAACTTTTCACAAGCTAATTAATGGTGGTGATTTTATAATTTTTGGAGTTATTGTGTAAAAGTTAGGTTTTTGACCCCTATTTTACATTGTACCTATTAAATATTCTTTTTATTCATCCCTTATTATTTTTAGAAATGCTTATTTTTATAATTTTGTAAATATTATTTGCAACATAAGTATATGTTAAAACTATAATAAAACCAAAAATGAAATGAGAAAAAAAGTCTATATAGGCAAAACATCTATAATTATACATGTCAATAAATAAAGTGGACTTCATTCTTTTATAATTTATTCATTATATTTTTATAATATTATAAACATTACTCATAATCCATAAAAAATACAAAACCAAAATAAAACTCATTCAAATACATTAAAATAAAAATTGTATATAATACATTGGTAAGGTACCTATAAATATACCTATAGAATATACATACTTATTTATTTAAGTTAACAAATTACATCATAAAAATAAAATAAAAATATATTTATACTCACAAATACAATTTATAAATATATAAAATAATAAAATAAAATAAAATATACAAATTAAAAATAAAAATGTATAGAACATAGATGAATATATCTATATATACCTTATTAAAAATTAACTACTAATAAATAAAGATAAAAAATAAATAAAAATTATAATAAGGTACTACATAAATAATAAAGATTTTTTATTTTATACTCAAAAATTAATAAAAATAACTTAATATTTTTAATTAATTATTATTTAATAAAATTCAATGTTTTGTCGTTATTAGCTTATGTGGCCCAATCAGGGCGCTCTACTCATTGACCCTTATTAACAGGACCTCCAGCTTGTTGACATGATAAAGACATTTTTCCCACGATTTATGCTCTTTTTTACTGCTGCCACATCCAACTAACGCCTTCACCCCTTTCATACGAAATTATCATTGATCATTGTACATACACACCATGCTCTTTAATCATGTGTACATATGCCCAAATCATCGTTTTCTCTCGGACAATAAGGGTGCTCAATAATGTCTATAAATAAGACCTCCTTCCAACTGTGGTCACCATTAAGAGACTAGGAGCCTTGGTTTAGCATTTAGGAAGAATCATTAAGATATGGGGAGTGTCTCCAAGCCAACCCAAGCTTCAGGAGCAAGGGTTGGACCCACGGCCGCCTGTCGCTGGCGACCTTGCTCCCTGGGTTACTCCAGGTATAAGAGTTGTTCTTTTCTCATTCATTTTGCTTATTTTAGTCATAGGTTTCATTTCCTGTTGTTAGTTTAGGACTTAGTTGATTAAAGTAGTGTAAATCGATCCTCCCGTAGTTCGCCAGAGTCGAGCTCCTCTGATTGTAATCATCCTTTCTCTATCGTACCTTTCACCTCCATTTCAACGCTCACCGCTTCTCGATCATACCATGAGCATTCTATCAACCAGGATCACCTTGATTTTGTGAGTCGAGGTTCATCTCTACCGCCTAGTCAGAAACCTTGCCTCTCACCATGAGCATTCTATCAACCAGGATCTAGAGCGCTTATCTTCGATGGGGTATTGGCTCACAAAACACGCAATGTGTTTAAGTGAGGGGAGGAGGACCATCAGATTGCACCTATATTTGGGGAAATTACATATTTAGCCCTACACTCTTTGTATTTATTATTTGATGTTGTAAATAAAAGTTAACGTTTATAAAAAATCGATATTTTGCAAATGGACCCCTGACTTTATGTATTTACACTTTAGTCCAGTCCAAATCACCTCATGTGCCGTCCCATGTGAGGTGGTGAAATTGCATATATACCCCTATAGGGTTTTGTATTTATATAAAGTCCAATAAATTGAAATGCATGCTATATATTTTTTTGAAAAATACAGGAAGACCCCAGGATTTCATTATATTTTATGTTTTGGGCCTTCTTGGTGTGCATTACGTGTAGTCCCACGTGATGGATAATTTGCACCGAGCACCCTAGCACTTTTGTAATTTTTAAATAGTTCATTAATATTTTAATTACGTTGTTTAGTTTTGGAACTTTTGCACAGAACACCCAGGACTTTATTTTAATTGTAAAAATGCTCATGCCATGACCTATATTTTTGTGTGTTTGTCAATTTATTTAAAATAGCTAATGTGAGCCTAAAAATACAACAAAATAGGCTTAGATGCTTCATACCTTGTATATGTACGTCCATATTTTTAATTGGTATTTCTTTGCATTTTAGCCATTTATTAAACAAGAAAAGGAGCCTAAAAAATACTTGTCTAAATTATAAAATATCAAAAATAAAAAAACATTTTGAAAAGTTTCAAAATAATTATACAATTATACATCCTATATTTTAGCATTTATTGAGTACAGAAACAAAAACCCTAAAAAAATAAAATGAAATTGAAAAAAATGATAAAGATCCAAAATCCAACAAAAAAATATTAAAATTATAAGTATACTACTGTAAAATGACTAAATAAAGCCTTACATATGCTATATTGTTTGCATAAAAGAAAAAGAAAATATAAAATTATAAAATATAAAAGTAAATGCAAAATCAAAAAAAATAAAAATGAAAATAAAAAAATGAAAAAATGAAACAAAAAAATATAAAACTAAAAATCCACAAAAAAATCTATATAAATGCATGATTTGGTTGTACATGAATAACCTTAGGCTACATGTTTTGGTCTATGTGGTTTGACCTCTACGAGCTTGCTTCCTATGCATTTTATGATAGAGAAAATAGGTTTTATATCTACATTTTTGCTATTAATTGAATTATTTATATTGTGGTTTAATTTCTAATTAATCAGGGCTTCTGTTTGGGGTCACTTCGACGACTATCTTTCCGCCTCGTGGATTAACACGACCTCTGCCGAAATTCCTCGTTATCAGCACCGTAGATGGATGCTATAGTTGAAATTAAGCAGGCGGTGGAGAAAATTGTAGTGGACGGTGAGGCTAATTTGGGAAAGTGGTAAAGGAACACGAAAAGCAGCAGTCATTCGATGGACCGAGATCAGAGGTTTGAGATGCTGGCACATGGCAGCGATTTATTTTATACATTTTATTATTTTTTATTTTTTAAACTTTTTTAATAAAATGAATTCTTAAAAATCTCAAAAATAGGTGCCACGTGCGGCATCGGGAGCGACCACGTGGAACCTCTACATAATTCAAAAATAAATGATAAAGACAAATCAGAAATAAATAGCAAATTACATCGGATAAAAAAAATTCTATATGAAATCTCCATGAGATCTACAACTTTCATGAAGGATCGAAGTTAAAATCGGTCAATTGCACAAAGTGATATTCTTTGCGTATCACATGTACATAGAATACCTTGATTTTTGGATTTAATAATTTTTTGTCTTTTTTAAACTAGATAAAATTCTGATTATCATAAAGTCAATATCTACACATTAATCTAATTTTTTGGATTTTAATAATTAGTAAAAAAGAGAAATAAAATATAATATAAAAAAGACAATTTTTGTACATATCATCAATGAAGACTCGAACTCGGCTATTTTTTTATTTTAAGCTCAATTTGGATTTCGATTTTTATGTATTTTAATAAAATTTTATCAAATAAAATAAATGAAAAAGAAATAAAATAAAATGAGTTAATTACGTACATAAAATATTAGATCAAAAACCCCTAAAATACAAAATGTACAAAAGAGGCCCATAACCTAACTTTCACATGTGAGCTATGATTCACGTGATCTTGGTTTTGTTTTGAAAGTAATTGAATGTACATTAGCTCAAAAGTGACTAAGTTCAAATACGACACTACGAGGAAGAGAACGATGTTTTAGTCCGGAATCTTGGAATTGAGTTTTAGTCCACTTATTTAGGTTAGTGATTTTTTATATTTATTTATTTATTCATGTTAGTAATATGTACACGGAGGAGTCGATTTCAGGTCATTATGAGTTAGTATGAATTTTAAAATCAATAGCCTTCATGTTCTACACATCATTTTCACAGTTTCGGCTCAGATGTCATATTAGATCAATCCTCCTCCCAAAGCATACCCCATGAACATTGAACAACCGACTCATGTGTGTGAAAGGTTTTAGATCTTCCCATCCGAATTGTCGGACAACCATGCAAACCTCCTCTCCAGTAACTCATCCTTGTGGAGTCAAGTATTTCCTTTAAGGTCTATCATGTTGTGTGCACAATCGAAAATGAGGGAAAAGAATAGAATAAGGGGAAAAGAATCGGAGGGTGACAACTGTAGTCACCTCTCCATGTGAAGTTCTCTAGTGTAGCCGAGTCTCCACTAAAATCTGCAAGTTGATTTGAATCTTGGACCTTTTGGTCAAAATATTTATTTGGTAGGAGGATTTTTTGTTTGGACTTTTGTTGCTCTTGCAAAGATCTTGCTATGCCCCTACAGATATGGAATCTTTTTTCCGTACATTTTTTGGGACCTTAGAAAACATTGTGCCCAACCACCCATCCCTTTTTCGAACCTTTATTTCAACCCATACTATGGTTTTTAGATGTCCATGCTACTAGAAAAGAAAGTCACACTGTCTTCCAACACCCCGTTTGAGTTGAGCTAAGTGCATAGTGGGAGAGTACAAATCAATTCCCTATTCCAGAGTCGTACCCAGAATGAAGAGATCAGGTTAGACACAAGAGTCAAACGCTGCACATTTTCATGTGGAACTCTAAGAATTAAATCATAGTTATGAAGCTTCTAAAATCCTATTTCTCAGTGAAGTTCCTCTGAAATATAGGTGGATTAAGGTCAAGTCCAGACCACTCTCGATTTCTGCTCATAACTTGGTCCAGAACCCAAGGGCTATTCACAATTGCATATGCATGTAATGCTGGATGATGTGCAGGTGCGTGAAATACAGACATATTTTTTTTTTTTGAGTTTTTTTAATGTAAGGATTTTTTGTCATTTTGTTTATGTAAAAATGAATAAGAAGACATTTTTTAAAAAAAATTGGTTGGACAGAGTCAGTGTTAGTAGCGAAAGATGTTTTTGTGTATGTATTTTGTTTTTTTGGAAAATTTACAAGTTAGTTACCTATCACGTAAATACATATAGACATACGCGAAAATATGAAATATTGGTAAAATATATCCAGAGTATATATACACACCCCCTATACTTCGTGAGTGTTGTGTCCTTAGAGAACAAGAAGTGCAAAGAAGACATTGCTCGAGCTAAGCATAAGAGAGTGAAAAAGAATTATAAACAATAGAAGCTGGTCCACCTCCAATACTTTGGCTGTGAATATTCTAACTACATAAGAAGACCGAAAATGAGGAGGATGATGGGTGAAGTGGATGAAGAGAGTATATACATATGATCAAGTCCCCCTATACCTAGGCTCTCGTCAGCCTAAGTACACAAGAAGGGTGGAAATGGAGCGATCGAGAGAAGGATAGTGTGATGAACATGGTATATACAGATGGAATCGGTCCCCCCATACTTAGGTCTTGTCCTAAGTAGAGGAAGAATATGTATAAGGGAACCAATGGGGTCAGGAGGGAGGGTGTGATGCCAATGATTAAGGAGGTTTTCGACATATCTTTTTATGAGCATGTGGTGGGAGATCAAAATGATAGGAAGATGATGAAGCAGAAGATTCCCAATTATCGTCAGTCATTTTCTGAAAATCATTGAAATATTACGCCTACATCAGTGTACGTCTCGCATATTTATTCTTAGTTGACTTGATGTTGGCGCATACATGTATCGGGTCGATTAAATCAAAGTGGTCAGAGGAGATTTCGACCGACTCAGGGAGAGCCCATGCATAGGTCTCTGGATAGTATTAGAATTCAGGTATTTGATGTTCAATGGTGAGAGCAGTAGGAATGGAGGGTTGGGGAGTGTCTCTGTGGTAATGGTCAGTTCAACAACCAAATCTCAGGTGTAGCAGTAGGGTAGGGATCTTCTACCACTTGGTGGTTACGGTTGTTGATGTCTTTCTGGGTCAGCTAAGAATCCGGTAGTTCCTCAAAGACCGAGTGAGATTGAAGTGCTCCCAATGCTGTAAAATTGATTTCCCAAGTCTCGCACTCAATAATTGCCTTAGCCAATGCCATGAATGGCTTTCCAAGAATGATTGGAGACTGGGTGAATTCTACTTGATGCTTAATATCGATGATCGTGAAGTCCACTTTGAGCGGAACACCATGGAATGTAATGATGACTAAAATGGTTCCTCTCAGCCGCTTTATAGATCGATCAGCCAGTTGAACAATCGCTCTTATCTTTCTGATAGGTCCGCGTTTGAGCTTGTCAAATACAGTAGCCAAGAGGATATTGATTAGAGAGTCGTCTCGATTCAAGCATGGGTAAATGTTATGTCTTTAATTCCACAGTCAAATCTGGGCAACTTCTGCACTCTACAGCTCTTGGTCTTTCTCCTCAACACCAAGGAGGTGGCCATTGACAATATATGTCCTTGTTCTCTTCCTGCCCAACTTTTTCATCACTAATTTGCTCATTACAATTCCTTAATGGTCGGGTAAGTGAGCAATGGCCTGAATCAAGGGAAGTTAAAAAATTGATCCTTTATCCAGTGCTTTCCTCATAGTAGGATCCAACTTCCTCAAGTCTTCTCTACTTTCAATTTTTATGGTTTCTGGTTTTTCAATTTTTTGGGTGTTTTTGAATTTTTTGATTTTTTTGATCTTTATGATGTAGTGTGTAGATGTGGTGTTTTCCAAAGTAGATAAAGAGTTTAGATATGCAGGTTCGGAGTCATCCTTAGTATTTGAGGGTTTTTGAGCAATCTCTGGAGTTCCAACTTTAGATCCTATCATTTTATCTTCCACCTCAATATCTGAGTAACGATAAAATTAAATTATTCGGTTAGTAAAATTTCTAAATTTATCCTCAGGGATTCCATATCTCTTAATTATCTTAGAAATTTCATCCTTAAAAAAAATTTTCGTTACAAATCATGGGATCAATCTGTTTAATCGGAGGAGATACTCCATAAAACCTAAAGTTTCATATTAAACATACCGTGACTCAGGCATGCACTGCTAGGTTGAGTAGAGCCCAATTCCATGGTCATGATTGATCGGATCCTCATATCGTGGAATCGTACAAGGTTCATGTGTGTTAATACAATCAGCCATATCCTTTGTATGTGCAGGCTGTCCATGTTGGTCACTAGTGTCAATCCAATAGAGATGATCAGGATGTGCGGGCCTCCCCATTTGTTTTGATCGGTCCATCATGTTATTCCCGAAGGTCCAGTCTAGGTGTGGTTTTGTGAATGGTTGACCTGTCCCAACATTATGATTAAGAAATAATGAAGTTGATTGGGATTGGTGTCTCTGCCAATTATTGGTCTAAAAAGTGGTTTGGTCTTCGAATAGTTCGGCGAGAACTCAGGAATAAGATTAGTTGTCCCAGTATGAAGTCTAATTATGTGTAACATAGGCTGGGGGAGATGGCAAATATGGAGTGTTGAATTCATTCGGATTATTAGGATTCATAGATTGGACTGGATTCATGCGAGGGTGAAAGTCTCCAACAATTGTTTGAGGATATCGGGACGAAGGGGGTTGTGAGGATTTGGGTCTAACCGAGAAAAATTCGTTTTCAAAGTACAGATTTGGCATGTACTTGGACAAAAGTCCCATAATTTTTGAAGGAGGTTTATTAGTTGAAATGATGGATCTTGGTTAAAGATGTTCAAGTGCTTGGAATACTAAACATAAGAGATCCTAAATTTTTCAGATCAAGAAAGGAGTGTGATGGCATAAATATGCGGTTTTGATATTCGAGCTTGGTTCATGCACACAAATGCAAAAACAAATCAATCCCCAATTTCACCAACTCACACAATGAAGTTGCAAGAGTTCGGTAATTATCTTTTCAATTTTAGTTGATGATAAATCAATCTTACAAGTTGTTAAGTGCCTAAAATTTTCTTCAAGACTGACCCAATTTCTTACGACTAGTTGCACCTACTTTCAGCCAGTATGGGTGTAAGTACGGACCTTAAAACGACTACTCGTGTTACATAAGAATGAAGCCTTACGCAGTGTCTTTTAAACCGCCCACTCTGCTATGGAAATCTGGACCGTTTACCAGCTACCTGTATTTCCTCACTATGAAGTAGCTAATCGTATTTATAGAATCATTGGTCAGTATGAAAATCTGGAGCTGGGCTCTAGCCTTACGTGTCGTCTGTCTCTCACTTGGACAAATAAATGAATCTAAGGTCGGGGTTGCTCTCCCACAAAAACTCTTAATTTTATGGGTTAATTAATATCGTCCTTGTTCAGCAATCCCAATTTTAATTAGGTGATCACTGGAAATTTAAGGTGAACATAAATACATGTCTACCGTACAATCCCAATTTTCTTTTAAAATTATGTGAAAAAATAAGAGGGAGAAATGTGGGAAAAGCTTATACACATGAAACAATGATGTATGCTCAGATAAAAGACTCATAGTGATTCCTCACAATCTCCATGTGGGATGCAATAGAAGAATTGAAAAATTAATCCAATAGAAGAATTGAAAAATTAATCTATATGAATGCAAACCAATAAAAACTACACCTAGCAGATAGTTCTATTAGTCAGAAAGAATTGAGATAAACTTTTTGACTAATTTCAAAGATCTAAGGTGTGTCTCAATTAAGTGAAGTGTGTTCCTAGGTTCTACGAGCACAAAAAATAAAATCTTAGAAGCTCTAATAGACGTATGTGCAGGTCCAACCTACGAGCAACTCATGTTGGACCACACCCTCACCGAAGAGTGTAATAGGCCACAACAGACCATCGAAAAAGTTCTAGGTCTTGTTACATATGCGAGAGTCCAAACGAACAACGTTGTAAATCCTAAACTCTTTACTCTCTCACAACTCAACTTGATCTTAATTTTAATGTGGATTTTCGGAAATCGGTGAAGATGCGACGGTTTTCAAAACTACTCCACGTACAAAGGGTAAACCACACAAAAAATAAGAGATATAGAGTGTGTAAGAGAGTAACTCAAAAACTAAAAATAAAGATAGAAAATAAATGCTTGAAAAATAAATGAAAAAGTATAGTGGCATGTTCGGGGGTTAGACTATCCGAATGTGTGGAAAACAGAGCACTGATTTTCAGACAAAATCTAAGTCATTTGCCTCCACTATAGTAGCACCATCTGACGAGTCTGAAGATACCCTCTTTGAATGATGTGAATTATTGTTTAAATTTGTCGTTTCATTGTAGGTGGGAATTCGAAATTGATCAAGAAATAACCACAATTAATTTCTTCAATTTTATTCAAGTGGCTTTATGTTTATTTTAGTTGGGTAAGACCCAAGGTCAAACTCAAGGAGGCAAAGGAACAATCTAGAATCATGACTATCAAATTTTTATGTGATTCTCAAGAAAGTATTTTTTTTTTGAATTTTTAATGCAATTTGGGAATGCAAAATGCAAATGTGGCAAATTTTAGGGACTAAAATGTAATTTCAATGAAACGATGACAAAAAATACGAAATATGCTCAAGATGTAAATTATGATGAAATGAATGTTGTGTAATTTTTTGGAATTTTTACATGCAAGATAAATATTTTGCAAATTTATGAATGCACATAAAGTGAATTTCAATAATTAATTATAATAAATATTAAAGCTATTTATTTTCAAGTAATAAAATTATCCGAAATCTAACACTAGGTAATTGATCTTTCAAAAATCCTAGACCTAAAAAGTACGAGATTTAATACCTATCAAAAATTAAAGATTGAAACATGCAAAATGATTTTTATGGAGCAAATCATGCTTGCAAATGCAATTTTCTGGGAATGATTTAAAGACAATTAATTCTCTTATACGTGAACTTTTGGCAATTTCTAGGACAATGGTTAATTAACTATGAATTTCCAAGCAGGATTGGGTAAAATATGCAATTTATCGCAATAATATAAATTATTAATTAACCACATTGAGTAAAAATATCACAAGCATGCCATAATGTAGATAATTAGTTGCAGAACATCATACTACTTTTTAGATAATAAAAATTATGTCATGTATAGGTCTAAAATAAAGGGGGAACATAGGGGTAGAATTATAATAAAAAATAGACAAAATGTAGTGAAGGGCTAATCTAGAATTACCTAAACTCTATGCATTTCATTGCAAAATTTCCAGAAGCCACGTATTGATCATGTGACTCTAGAGAGCAGGGTTGTAATTGGAATAATGCACTCCTCCAGGGGAGCTTCTGCAACATGGTCGCAAAGCAGAGGTTCTTTAGGGTTACGTAAGGAGACGTCCCACTAAATGCATGTGCGATGCACGAGGTGGGGTCTCGAGCTTCGTGCCCGATGGCCTGCAATGAAGTTGGCGGTGAAGTGCTGAGGGACGCTCCCCAGTGGAGGTTGAGAAGAGAGCGTTCAGAGGAGGTTGCTGTCGATGAAGTGAAGGTGTGGAGGAAGGTCCTGACGTCAGATGGAAGCGGTGGTGTTGTTGAAGAAGATTGGTGGAGATCCTCCTGGATTTGGAAGTTGAAGCATAGGTGGTTGGGCATTGCTAGCAGAGGAGATTCTCCGGAGTCGAGGACGAAGGTGGAGAAGCTCTGGGTAGTGGGATATGGTGGAGGAAGCTGAAATCGTAGGTGGAAGGTGTTGTTGATGATGACGGTAAAGATGATGTTGTTGATATGAAGTCGTGTTGTCGAAGTTGAAGGTGAAACGCAGAGAAATTGAAGGTGGAGTAGTGAAGTAGGGGCTCAACGGCATGGGCCAGAGCAAGGCAGTAGCAGCGGATGGGGCTACACTACAGTAAGGCCAACGACCTTGGATCCCACCATAGGTGAAGGGTCTCCCGGTTGTTACCACCGAAGATCACTTAGGGACTTAGGGCTTATCGGTGGATGGTCTTGGAAGGGACGACGATGAATGTTAAATAGGAGGCGAGGGTATGCCATATATGGAAGGGGATTGGAGAGGGATTCGATGACCTGTGATGATGGATTGGCGATGGTGTGGAAGACGAGTAGGAAGGCAATCTTGGAGATAGAGGTGATGGCGGCAAGATTGGCGAGGTGGCGGCACCGTAGATGGAAGGCGACGGTCGAAATTGAGCGGGCAGTGGAGAAAATTGTGGTGGACAACGGTGCTAATTTGGGCAAGTGGTGGAGGCAGATGAAAAGCAACGGTCATCCGATCGACCGAGATCGGACGATCGAAATGCTGCCACGTTGCAACGACTTATTTTATACATTTTATTATTTTTAATTCTTTTTAAACTTTTTTAATAAAATGAATTTATAAAAAAACTCAAAAATGGGTGCCACCTGGCAGCTCCACGAGCTGCCACGTGGCACCTCCAGAAAATTTGAAAATAAATGATAAAAATATATCAGAAATATATAGCAAATGAACTGGGATAAAAAAATTTCTTCATGAAAGTTGCTCATCTCGATGAGATCTACAATATTCATGAAGGGATCAAAACCAAAGTTGGTCAAATTCACAAAGTGAATTTTTTTGGTATCCCATTTACATAGAATACCTTGATTTTTGGATTTAACAATTTATTGTCATTTTTAATCCATATAAAAATCTGGAAAAATATGATAAAATCAAAAAAAATATTTAAATATTAATAATTTTTTTGGATTTTTAGTAATTATTAAAAATAGAAATAAAATAAAATACGAAAAAGATAGTTTTTGTATAGACCATCAGTGAAGACTCGGACTCAATTAGCTTTTTTTATTTCAAGCTCATTTTGGATTTGGATTTTATTTATTTTAATAAAACTTTTATTAAATAAAATAAATGAAAAAGAAATAAAATAAAATTAGTTAATTATGTACATAAAATATTAGTCAAAAACTATTAAAATCCAAAATGTACAAAAGAGGCCCAAAACTCAACTTTCACATATGAGCTCTGATTCACATGAACTTGGTCTTGTTTTGAAGGTAATTGAACGTACATTAGTCAAAAGTAATTATGATCAAATCAGACACTGTATGAGGAAGATATTGACAATTTAGTCTGGAAATCCTAAAATTATGTTTTGAGTTTTTGGTCCACTTATTTAAGTTAGTGATTTTTTTTGAATTTTTATTTATTCTTCTTAGTAATATGTACACAGTGGGGGTGATCTCAGGTCATTAGGAGATAGTACGAATTAATTAAAAATCATAGGTTAAGCTATTTTATAGGTTAATTAGGCTGGGATTTTTGCTTCTTATTTTATGTAATTATAAGTGATAAAATACTGTTATTATTAATACATGCATGAATGCAAATTATGCAGAATAAATGAAGAATGGCTAATGAATGTTAGGGATTTAAGCTTAATTAGTCATTTTTGGAGTGATGAATATGAGATTCATCAATGATACTATATAATAACCACTCAAAAATTTAGGTATCTTTAAAAAAATAGTTACCCTAAATATCAAGCGAACGAGTCAATTTTGCATGTAAAGATTGAACTACTACTATTGTAGTTAGGAATCTAGGGTTTTCACATCAAGAAGTAAGAATTCAAGGTTGTTATTTATCATGTATTTCTCTAAATAAATGATACAACAATTAATAGGGATAAATTTCAAATATCTATGAGTATATTTAAATGATTAAATACATTAATATATGTCAACTAGATGATCCAATCATCTTTTGACCCATCTCTAATAAATATCACATATCTTAGGCAAATAGAGTCGGAATTGTATGAAAAAATCAATCACATTCCTAGTTTGATTCCTGATAATTAATGTATTTTTAACATATTTACTGAGAGTAAAATAGTAAAGGAAAAATATTTTGTTACAGATTAGAGTTTACAAGCAAAAACAACAAAATTACAAGATCTTTTCGATTTTAAAGCGATGTTCATTCGAAGCCAACCATTGGTGAATGTTTTAGGGAAATGCTCAGAAAATATAAACACATTTAAATATTCAAAAAATTATTCAAAGATGGCATAAACTATATCTTTTCATATGAGCAAAAAACTATATGAAAAAACATCTACACAAAAATAACACATCCATGCGCATCCAGTATTTAAAACATTGTTCCCTTAAGGTATGGTGTTGGACATGAGAGCCTACGACGAGCCATTATCCAATAAATGTTATTGTGAATATCATTCAATGATCTGTAATGAAGACAATTAATTTGCATAATAGGTCCCTTAGTACAATTAAGGTTATGTACCATGGCCATCTTAATGATCATACAACTGCTGATTCAATATTGAATCATAGAGGCTTGTGCTTGGATTTATATCTAAAGAGTTAGAGGACTCATCAAGCACTGTTAAATTGATTATTAAGAGAGGATCTCCTGCATGAGAAGGAGATGGAAATCCTTTCTCTAAAGGTTGATATCTAACCGACCTCTTGATGCAGGTTCTCTGCATAGGAATAGAGATTCGAAGGTGTTATATAAGTCAGGTCAAATAGTTAACGTAACGAGATAGAGATAACCAAAGTCCTAGGTCGTATGCTGTGAAGGTATAGGCACGCATCCTCTGACCAGAGATAGATGTGTTACTATATGTCTGAGTATGTACATTTGACATACAAATAAGTTGATGACCTACCCAAGGTATATACACCGACACGTTGGTGTGCATGCAAGGGCATATGAGTAATACGATCTTTCAAAGGGATCATACATGTTCATTTACTGAACTGGAAGACATGAGCTTACTCATTAGATATTGGGAAGAATCAAATTCTGCGTGCAGTCATCTCACATTGGAAGCTTGACTGAATTTGTAGGATTTGATATATGCTTTTAGAATGTATATGATCGAAACCAAGGTATGATATATTCTTTTGGAAAGTATATGATTGATACCGACTGCCAATCATCGAATGAGAAAATTAATGATAAATCCATGAAGTAGACAATGTACAATTCATCTTATACTTCTGTTTTATTCTGGGTCTTCTAGTATGTAGGATGTACAAGTATTAGGAATATATGAGGGTGATATGATCATAAACGATTGTATAACCATGATACTTCCATTCATAGGGAGTGATGAAATAGGTTTAGATTTTAGTAACTCCTATCAGTAGAAAATTTTCTGATCTTGGTCCAAATGTTGGACATTGATCTAAATGTCATTCAGATGCAATAAGAAGATTAAATCTGTTGTATTAATTTAATCAAGCATCTATGAGAGGTCCGCAATATCTGGATTTGAGATTTGATCTCAATATCCAAGTCACTATATGTGGAATAATAAAATCGACATGTCTTTATCTCCAACTATCCGAGGAGAAAGCACATTATCTTGAAAGAGTTCAGGATAAATTCTTTGCTGATATATGTATCCAAGTATTGAGAAAAATGATAATTAATTGTGGTTTAATTATCATGGATAATATGAATTTGATTCATATTATAAGGAGAGATAGCATAGACAATTAAATATGATTTAATTATCAAAGATGTAAATAATATGAATGTGATTCATAATATTTGGGCACATGAAATAGAGATCCAAGGTGATCAAATGTTAATTAATAATCATGTATACGAAAAATGCGGATAGCACTATCCATATTAACCATATATATTATAAATGTTATTTATAACATATAAAGAGAGCTATTTGTAACTTACAATTGTTAATTAATTGTTGATGTGAATTGGATTTACATTAGACAAATAATTGAAAATGTTATTTATATTTTGTTATGGATTACGAATGTGATTCACAAATTTCCAATGGCAAGATTGCAATATTCACAAAATATATGAATTATTTTTGTAGAATAATTTACAACAAGTGTTGTTGTAAATATTGGATATTTCCATGGAATAATGTAATCCCATGAGATTGTATAAGATTCCCACCAACTCCCATTTGGAAAAGGTAAGGCATCACCTTTCCAATATTTCCAAGTTTGATTGATTTAATTTTACGATTAAATTATATTGATTTATCAATACACATTTAATATAAATTAAATTAATTGTTGTTATGTTTTTTACAACAAAATCTTGGCCAATGAAAGAAGCATAAATCAATATCTTCCATTGATTTTGTGTAGTCCATGGATTGTGATCCATAGATACTATATAAGAAGAGGCACCCCTTCATTTTCAAGTTATAAGATTAAGTTTACAACATCATCAACGCTCTATCCCTCTCTCTTTCTCTCTACACACCTTCTCTCTGTTTCTCTTTAATGGGTCGTCGACTATGGTCGCCATCGCTGCAGCGTCGCCGTTATGTTGTCCAATCATTCGAGCATGGATCTCCATCTCCTTTGGTGCGCCTCGCTCGTGAGGAATATGTCGGATCTCATGTGAAGAGATCAGGAGGTTTGTCGCTTGGATCATCAATATGGATTGCGAGAAGCAAACATTTCATCAATGCACTCGCAAGCATCTGCTCGGTCGGATCAGACATGAGACAGGAGGTCTCTTCATTTAGAGACTCGATCGCAACCACACTTCCATTGCTAGCCCTAATACTTGTTTGTGGTTTAGATGAAATGATCGGGGAAAGTGTTCTTGGACCATGTGGTTTTGTCGCATGAATTTTTTTAAATTCTGTTTCCCGAAGCAACTAGTATGAATAGTCGATACGTATCGCATACGATGTGATCCTCACGCTTTTGTTATACTCTTAAGTATCTAACCATTTCCGTAAAGTGGTATCAGAGCCAGGATGGAGGTTTTGGATGCGGTCTATAAACCTAGTTATACTTGGGTTCATTAGGGTTTGCGAAAGTTTTATCACATTTCATTTTCGTATCTCTGTTTATTGAATATTTCCGGCCCTACTCAAAACATTTAAATACAAAATTATCACTAGGATTATGTTCTCCATTAAATAAGGAAATCGTGGGATTTGAGTTTTCATGATTTTGAATCCATTTGCTCAAGTAATGATCATTTTAGGTAACATGCATCCACTAATTCAGGTACTGTGAATCCTGTTGTAATTACGGAGTTAATTACTATTTTAAAACGCCTAGAATTGCTTGCAAATCACTTGGGTTCTACCGTAAATCAAATAATCGAACTTCAAATTTTATTTTGCAAGATTTGGATGTAAATTGACTGAGATATACAAATTTTAATTAGTGAGGGGCATTGTTGGAAATTAGTTTCCTAATGAAGAACCTTGTGATTGTCATTTAATCAACTAGTGGAAGTAATAGTTAATTTTCTGGAATAGTTATGGATAAATATTTGAGAAATATTTGATGACAATCATTTCCTTAAATTACATTGCCTTGACCAATAATTGATTAGATATGATCTAGATCACAAATTGGTTACTAAATCAAGTTTCCAACAAACATTGTTGCTTGAATTGGATTGGGAATTTGTTTAGCGGATTTCATTATAATGTTAAAAAAAATGTTTTGATTATTATTATATGGTATAACTTTGGTTGAAAAACCGATTATCATATCAAGTACAAAGTGACGATTTTGCATTATCCTTTCTCGAGGCAAATATGGTGTCTAGTCGGGGAGCGTTGGGGTAGATGATTGCACCTTGTGCGATCTATCCCACTCTATCGGTATTGGCCTTGACAGCAGGTAGGGTTGGTATAATGCTTGAGAACTAATGATGTATTTTCTAATTATTAAAATTCAAAATAATATGTATTTGAGATAATGAATATCTCAAGTAACAATAAAGAATGTTTGTTGGATATTAATTGCATCATTAATTTAATATGATTAGATTAATTGGAATCCAATTAAACTTAAAACACTCTATTATGAATAGAGTTGTTATTTCCCGTGGACGAATTAATTATGTGAATATGATTCATATAACTAATTAGAATTTGAACATGATAAGGAGGACCACATAAATGACATCCATAGTCTCCCATCTAGGCAAATGGTTCCGTCATCGGGGATTATATGTAGGAGATGCCTTTTCGAAGTGACAGCTCCTGCATATAAGCGCATCTGGATCAGGCTCTTTGCTTCTCAAAAGAGTAAGGTCGTATGCATAGTGACCCCAATATCGTGTCCTCATATTATTGGGGTTGATATTGGATTGCATATAGCAGGTACTATTCCTGTTGACAGTTGGTTCAATTAACGACAGGTCAACATCACCATAGGGTGGTGGGCTCGGGTGTTAAATACGAAATTGGGAAATGCAGGTTGGACTTGCAAGGAAAAATGTGTTTCCGCTTCTTTTTATCTGAGTTACATGTTTTCATATTATTGGGATGTGACAAAGATATGGAAGGAGATCCGAGATCTCGCTTGAGATATAATGGTAAGACAACTTTGATATAAAAAGTGATTAAGGGAATGAACGTTCAATGTTGACAAGGCAAGACAACTTTGATATAAAAATTCCTAAATCAAAGTAATATATATACATTTATGCGAATTTCTGATTTCATAAAATCATTCATTAAATCCACTCAATACTATACTCAATAATAACCAGTGTAATATCATTGATTGGATCCATGGCCAAGATATTGTACTTGCAGTTGGATAGATAATGTATGTGATTACAACATGCTAGTTTCATCATAATAATGAGGAATGATAATAAAATAGACAATAGGACTAGAAACCTAGGGTTTGTGTGTCTTTATATTCTTGATCTCATCTAATGTACTTTGGAAGTGACATGTCGATGATAATCATAATTGTCAAATAATCCTTGTAAAATCAAAGAAGATGTTTGGGCAAACATATGTTCTCTCAATATTTATTCATGGAATACATGGTTTACTGCACGATGCAGAATGGTGGTCTATGAGAGATGATGTATTCAAAATATTTAAATACTTACTTGAACCTATGTCTTTTAGAGTTAAGATGTATGTAGATATGATGAGTGTCATCATTATACTATACATATACTCAAGTCATTCATGAAGCTTCATAATGTTCATATTGTATGAATTGAATGAAGCTTGTATAAATGTTGAAATGCTCTTACATTGAATTCTTTTTTTGTTCAGCATAAGAAATCCTTTCTCTTAAGAAATGGTTGTTTATAGATTTAAAGAGTGCAATGGAAACATGGGTCTGACCCATGTGAGAAGGAAAGTCATATAGTTGACTATACTTCTATGCCTTCCATATGACATCCAAAGAGTTGGATGAATGCCAATACTACAATAAGTCGATGTATTGATAGTGTGACTATCTAGTCTATCTAGGATCCTTAGAGAAGGCCTCAGACAGTGCATCGGAATAATCTACATCTACATATAATCATTGAAATTGACTTTCTTATTTGATAAGATCAAAGTAAATTAATTGTATCTCATTCTTCTGATGACACTTGCAACTGGTTGCATATGTATTAGAGGACTAGAAAATTGATTTTCAGGTTTAATAGTCATCGTTGGATATTGATGCAATGGTTGCAATAGTCTCTATTGGATAAACAGACTTCATATTCTTAGTGGAAGAGCCCTCGGTCTTAGAGAATGTCTCTATAACCTAGATATTAGAATACACTCTATGTTTATTTCTAAATGTTGGAAATAAACATGAATTCTGGAATGGACCTATCATAAAGAGTTATGATGGATAAATTTTAGATAGTAATATGACATCTAGAGGACTCTACTAAATTAGAAAATTAGTGAATGGTTCATTAACATTTATAATATTGAAAGTTAAACCTTAAAAAGTTCAATAGGAGGATGAAGATCATTTGACAATGATCTGGCATCTAGCCTTGGACATATGTTAGTTTATGAGATCAATAGACTAGTAAGCTATTGAACTTTAGATTGTCTAAAAGTTCAAAACTTACATACTTGTGAATATTGTATTCAAAAGTAGAAATTTTCCAATGCACCGTTCTCCAGGAATGGTGTAAGATGCCAAGGGATTTAGGATGTCATATATATTGATGTATGTGGATTATCTATATCATAATAAACATTATGGATATGTGATATCTATTTATGATTATGTGTTATATGATATATCTTCTCTTCACCTTAGAAACCTTTGAAATGTTCAAAGATATCATAATTTTGGTTCAGAATCAAAGTTTAAAGGAAGATGAAATGAATTTGATCTAATCTAGGTAGCATGTACATGTTAGATGAATTCAAGGAATACATTGTAGAGAAAGGAATATCATACCCATCCCACTACTCCAAATATACCTAAACTCAATAGAGTTATAGGGAGATACAATTGGATCATGTGTGACATGATTTGATTAGATCAATCTTAGAATAATTACCTCTTACTTTTCACGGTATATATGTAGTAGAGACCAATATATATCCTTAATAAGGATTCATACATTTAAGCCAGAATCTAGCACTAGAGAGTGCTATTTCTTTAGTAAAATAAAGGATGGTATTGGATACCTACTTTATGACCTTGAGATACTTAAAAGATCTCATCTCTGAGAATATTATTCTTCGAGGATGACTCTCTTGAGAATCAAGATGAAAATGAAGTGAAGGAATTCATTTAATATTGAGAAGATAAAAAGGCTACTAAAATCAGAAACTAAAAGGATAATAAAAGTTAAAACATTAATACCTTCAAAATAAGTTTGAGGATGGATTACATGTACCAGTTAGGTCTGATAATGATCTAACTTCATACGATGAAGCTTCTGAAGATCATGACATGGAAAGATGGATGTATGCAATGAAAGTCTAAAGTAGACTTCATATATACAAGTGTTGTATATGGACCCTCGAGGATCCACCATAAGGGTAAAACCTGTAAGGTGTAAAAGGATCTTCAAGAGAAAAATGGAACCTAATGAGAAGATAGAAACCCTCAAAGCCCGGCTCGTATCCACCAGATACATGAGAAGAAAGAAGGCATCATTTGCGATGAGATATTCTTTCTAGTGGCCATGCTTAAACTCATCAGATTATTGCTAACTATAGGTACACAACTTGACTTTGACATCTTTAAGATGGAAGTCAAGATTGCCTTCCTCTATTAATACCTCTATGAGGATATTCACAAGAAGTAGCCGCAGAGCTTCATGATTGAGTAAAGCAAGGTGTGCAAGCTAAAGAATTCCATTTATGGACTCAAATAAACTTCTTGTAGTTGGAACATAAGTGAAATTATAAATGTTATGATTTCAGACAGAATCTTGATGAACCATATGAAGTTTACTGGGAGTGCCATTGTGTTCATCATGATAAATGTACACGATATCCAAATCATTTGGAATGATATACGAATAATAATAACTATTTTATAGACTGTATATTCCATACCTTGATATATAATCTCAAGCATACCTCTTAAATCTTAGTTCTGAAGTTATTCAGAAGCAAAGAGAAGAGAGCATTGGAATAGTTATGTACATTCCACCTTGGAAATGTACATTAGTGATACACCTTGGAAATGTTTCATTTTTTTGGAAAATTTTAAGAATGTCTTCTTTCCTGTACGATACGGTACTGACCTATCTAAAAGGATAGCACATCAAGGAGTTGAGGATGGGAATAGCTATATGCCCTAGTGCAGTAGCTTTGGGAAGCTCAATGTATCTAGATATGTACAAAAGACATATGTTTGCCAAGTAGTGAGAGTAGTAAATTATCAATAATCCTATTATAGAAATAAAACATTTGATTGCTATAATTACAATATCTTCAAATATGACAAAACTTAGAGATAGTGATATAAAAGTCTTATCTTCAAAAACATAAGACTTTATAGATAGCGATCTAAAAGGTCTTAACTGTGGATACCTTATGAGATGGAGATCTACGGGATTAAAAGTATTCTGATATGGATTGTGGAAATACTATTTTTAATATTTATTGAGCAGTTGCGTCAAGGACACTATAACCCTTTAACAAGATTGATTATTGGTTGCATAAGATGTAACATTCGCATTGGTTGCGAGCAATGTTACCATGAAATATGCAAGTGTCGTAAAAGGACTTAGCATAGTCTCTTGGGAACAGAGTGATTCATCATCTTACCTAGATATTTTCTAAATAGCCTATGATTGTCCCATGAGTGTGGGTTTAAAGGTTAGCCCATTAATGGCTCTTTAGCTAGTGTGAGATTGTTGGACATGCGAGCCCATGACCCGCCATTATTCAATAAATGCTCATTCCCTGATATGAAATTAAGATTAATTAATGTTCATATTAGGTCCTTTAGTACAATTTGGATTATATACCATGTCCATCTTAATGATCATATAGTTGTTTATTCAATATTGAATCATAGAGGCTGGTACTTGGATGAATATGTAACGAATTAGATTAAGGACTCATCAAGCACTGTTAAATGATTATTAAGAGAGGATCTCCATCTTAAGAAGGAGATGGCAATCCGTTCTCTAAAGGTTGATATCTAACCGTCCTCCTGATGTAGGTCCTCTACATATGAATAGAGATTTGAAGGAATTAGATAACTTAGGTCAAAGAATTGACGTAACAAGATCGAGATAACTAGTCCTATGTTGTATATTGTCACGATAAAGGGATGCATCCTCTAACCTTCAATAGACGTGTTACTATATGTCTAAGTGTGTACATTTGGCATACCAATAGGTTGATGGCCTAACCAAGGTCTATACAACGACGCGTTGGTGTACATGCAAGGGTATTTGAGTAATACAATCTCTTAATGGGATCATACATGTTCATTTACTGAACTGGAAGACATGTGCTCCCTCATTAGATATTGGGAAGAATCAAATTCCACGTGCAGTCGTCTCGCATTGGAAACTTGATTGAATTTGTAGGGTTTGATATATGCTTTTAGGAAGTATATGATTAACACCTAATATATACTTTTGGAAAGTACATGATCGATACCGACTCCCAATGATTTAATGAGAAACTTAATGATAAATCCCTGAAGTAGATAGTGTAAAATTGATCTTATACTTCTACTTTGCTCGGGTCTTCCAGTTGTAGGATGTACATATATTAGGAATACTTGAGGGTGATGTGATCATAAATGATTTTATAACCATGTCGCTTTCATTCCTAGGGAATGATGATATGGGTCTGGATTTTAGTGACTCCTCTCAGTAAAGAAGTGATCCGATCTTGGTCCAAATATTGGACATTGATCTGAATGTGATTCATATTCAATAAAAATATTAGATTTGCTATATTGATTTAATCAAGCATCTATGAGAGGACCGCAAGATTAGGATTTGAAATTTGATCTCAATATCCAAGTCACGATATGTGGAACAATACAATCGCATTGTCCTTATCTCCAAGTATCCATGGAGAAATCGCATTATCCTTGAAAGAGATCAGGATAATTTCATTATTAATATATGTATCCAAGCATTGAAAAAATTGATAGTTAAATGTGATTTAATTATCATGAATAATATAAATTTGATTCATATTATAAGGACAGACATCATAGATAATTAAATATGATTTAATTATCGAAGATGTAAATAATATGAATGTGATTCATATTATTTGAGCACATGAAAAAAGAGATCCAAGATGATTATTTGTGAATTAATTATCATGGATACGAATAATGTGGGTAGCACTGTCCATATATATCACATATATTATAAATGTGATTTATAATATGTAAAAGAGAGCTACTTGTAACTTACATTTCTCAATTAAATGTCGATGTGAATTGGATTCACATTAGACAATTAGTTGAAAATATAATTTACATATTATTTTGGGTTGTGAATGTGATTCACAAATTTCTAATGGTAAGATTGCAATATTCACAAAACAAGTGTTGTTGTAAATATTGGAGATTTCCATTGAATAATGTAATCTCATGAGATTACATAAGATTCCCATCAACTCCCACTAGGGAAGGGTGAGGTAATCTTCTTTCCAATATCTCCAAGTTTTATTGATTTAATTTTAGTACTAATTTATATTGATTTATCAATACATATTGAATATAAATTAAATTAATTGTTGTGGTGTTTTTTACAACAAAATCTTGGCCAATGAAAGAAGCACATATCAGTCTCATCCATTGATTTTGTGTAGTCCGTGGATTATGATCCATGGACTCCCAAAATACTATATAAGAAGAAGCACCTCCTACTCTTCAAGTTACAACATTAAGTTTACAGCATCAACAAGGCTCTCTACCTCTCTTTTTCTCTCTACACACCATCTCTCCCTCTCTCTTATGGCCGTCCACTATGATGCCCTAGAGAGAGTTGCCATAACCGCAACGTCGTTGTTGTGTTGTCAGATTAGTCACTCATGGATCTCCAACTCCTTCGGTGTGCTTCGCTCGTGAAGAATATGTCAGATCTCATGTGATGAGATCAGGAGATTCATTCCTTAGAGCATCAACATGGATTGCGAGAAGCATGTGTTTCATCAACGCGCTCACAAAGCGTCTCGTCTGTCGGGTCAGACTTGAGACAGGAGGTCTCTTCGTTTAGAGACTCGATCGCAACCACGCTTCAAGAGGGAACCCTAATACTTGTTTTTGGTTTAAACGAAATGATCCGAGAAAGTGGTCTAGGATCATGTGTTTTTGTCGCATGAAATTTTTTTAAATTTTGCTGCCCTGAGCAACAAGTCGCTCCCGATCGCATACGATGCGATCCTCATGCCATGATGTGCTTCAGGATCTCACCATATCCTTCATATTGATCACATCCAAATCCTTCAACCAAGGCTATGATATCAATTTATGGGAGTCTAGATAATAAAATCGTCTCATACATAATGGAAGCATGGAGGTTGCTTCATGCGAGATCTAAGTCGACTAGTCATACTAGTTAATGGCACAACAAAATTTTAAAGAAAAATATTGGAACCACGTGGCTTGGGAACCTTTCTAATCCACTCCTTACTAAATGAAACGACCTCCTGTCTCAAGTTCGATATGATATAGACAACACTTGCAAACGTGTGGATGAGACGTGTGCTCCCCACAACCCTAGGTGATGATCCGAAACAAGAAGCTCCTAATTTCGTTATATGAAATCTGTTGCCTTTATTATGAGCATGGATCATTTAGGAAAAAGGAGATACACGAGTGATCGATCTAGTATCACAACGATAGTGCGATGACGGTGATGCTCTCCACAAACTCTATTGTAGATGGCCACTTGTTGTTGAGAAAGAGAGCCTATGGACATGTATGAGAGAGAAAAAGTAAGAGTTTTTGTTGCTTCAACTTGTCTGTTGAATTATGTAGTGAAGAGCCTAGGGTCAACCCTTCTCTTTTACAAAATTGGATGGCTAGGATGCACTCCTAATTGAAATCAATGTTCTAAATTTTGTTGCAATAATTTGTAATAACAATTGATTAATTTAGAAGAAATAAATATATTGAAGACATTCTCCTATAAATTTAATTCTAATTCAATCAACTTAATATGGAATAACAAAGAAGGAGGAGAGTCTCCCAATTGAGGTGGATGGCCACCATGGAGATTCTCTCCATGTAGTTGTCCAATCCTAAATGAATGGAGCTCCTCCTCTTTCATAATTGATGAGATTCTAAAATCTCATCATATTTTGCATATGTCGCAACAACTTTTGTTGCTTAAATTTTCAGCAACTAATTCAAAATAATTTTGCGACAATTTCATTCATGCCATTGATAATTATGAATCATATACTTCCATCCAAAACTAAATGTAAATCAGATTTACATTTTGTATAGGGTGAATACAAATCACATTTAATTGTATAATGTGAATCAAATTCACATTAACTTAATAAGGCGTGAATCTTATTTACAATAAATCTCTTTGATATTATGAACCATATTCATAATATTTATGATTATTATGGATAGTGTTATCCACACTAATCTTATATATGATAATTAAATAGATATTTAAATATCTTAGGTGCCTCTCTATATATGTTCAAATAATGTGAATTGTATACACATTATTAATGATAATTAAATCATATTTAATGATTAAATTTTCAATGTGTATATATTATCAATAATAGAATTATTCTTGAACTCTTTAATGAAAAATGTGCTTTCTTCACGAATACTTGGAGTTAAGGACATGGTGACTATATATTCCATGTACAGTGACTTGGATAGTGAAATTGATCTCATATCTAGATCTAGAAGACCTATCAAAAATCTTATCAAGATAGACAGAATATCCAATCTTCTCCTTACATCTATCATATTCAGACCAATGTCCACCATTTTGAGTAAGATTGGATAACTAGTTTGCTAAGTATAGTCACTAAATCCAAACATGTTTCATCACTCCCTTGGAATGGAAATGTCATGGTTATAAAACCAATTTAGATAACATCACCTTCGAGTATTTCTAATACTTGTACATCCAACATACTGGAAGATCGAGAATAAACCTAAAGTTCTAATTTTCTCTGAAATGTCTCCTTCGTGGTTCGATCACATTCTTTCCAAAAGCATATATCATACCGTCAAATCACGTCTTTTTTCCAAGATAACCAACATTGGAATTTGGTTTATACAAATATCTCATAAATGTGATCAATTTTTCCATTTTAGTAGTGAACCTATATGATCCCTCTGAGAGATCGTACCACTCATATGCCCTTTTATGCACACCAGCTCACCAGTGTATGGACCTTGATTAAATCATCAACCTAATAGTCTTATTAATCTGCATACTTATACATATAGTAATACATCTGTCTCCGGTCAGAGGATGCATTCCTATACGTGACAACATATAACATTGTTCTTAGTTATCTCGGTCTCGTTAAATCAACTCTTTGAACTAACTCATCCTATACCTCTGAAACTATATCCCTATGCAAAAGACATGTATCAAAAGTTCATTCAGATGTTAGCCTTTGTAGTAAAGATTTTCATCTCATTCTCAAGATAGAGATTCCTTCTTGATAATCACTTGACGGTGTGGTTGAGTTCTCAATCAAACTCTTTAGATATTCAACCCTACATCATCCTATATGATCCAACCCCTATATCAATAGTTTTATGATATCAAGAGGCTATGGTACATAACCCTGATTTTACTATGGCACCTATTATCCAAATTAGTTATTCTCCATTTAATATTAAGAAGTGAATTGCAAAAATGTTTATTGCATAATGGCTCGTCGTGGGTTCACATGTCCAACATGGCGATCTAAAGCAAAACAAGCCATAATTATAAGTATCCTTCAAGAAATTTAACATCATTTTTATAAGTGACTTTTTTGGGTCATTAGGAACCTAGCACAAAGACAAGTAATAAAAAGAATGTACGATCTAATAGTCGTTAGATACAACAAAGAACCAATCATACCTCTATAGTGAGTCGCATCAATATCCTTCCATTATCATCTACATCAAGCCAAGATTAAGCTCCCATTGGTGTTGTCTTTTTTTATACTCCCCATCCTGAATCTTTTACAAAGATCTTGAGTGTACTTCGTTTGAGTTATGAAGATCCCTTAAGGTCGCTGCTAAATATGCTAGCATAAAAAGAAACTAATTTCTCCAATTAAAATTATTTCAAACTCCTACAGCAACGTACCAAAATCTCTATAGAAATCTTCATCAGTAGCTTCTCCATCAACATATTTTTGAACTATTAAAATATCATTTGAATTTCTAGTAAACAAAGTTGAGTCCACTTTTCCAATTTCAATGTTAGCAAATAATAGAAAAGATTTCAACCTATCATACGATGCTCTTGGTGCTTGTTTAAGTCTATATAATGTTTAATTTATAAGAGGTTTATATTTATCAACAAAACTAGGTGATTGTTTAACAAAATCTTCTTCTTTTAGATAACCATTAAGAAAACACTTTTTACAACTAATAAAGTAGAGTAGTTGTTAACAAATTCCTAATCTACATATAATAGTAAATAAAGAAGAGTAGTTGTTAACAAATTCCTAATCTACATATAATAGTAAATAAAGGAAGTTTAATCATACCTAGTTGGCATATGAAAACAATATCATCATTCTGGTAGTTCTCAACTAGTTCTTCTATATTGATGTTAATCTGTCAATCCATCATCATGGGCATTAGTCACCATTCTTGGATTTCCATTTGATCATAAATAACTTTCATGACTCTTCATCCATCCATCTGAGGTTCTTATTCTCATCACTGTGTGCTTCTTCTAATATTGATCTTTATTTGATGATGTGTATCTCCTTTGTTGATTTCCTTGTCAAGGTAATCTCATATATTTCCTTGATTGATGTGTTGTGTCTTTTCTTCTATCACCAGTAAATTAATTATATGGTCCCCATTTACTTTCGAGGCCAATTATGTTATTTTTTAGATTTCCCAATTAATTTTTGGGAATCCATACCTTCCTCACTTTTTGACGAAAAGAACTTAACACTAAATTAGCATTAGATAAAGAAACAGAAGCAGGAGTATGTTTAATACATTCTATGTGTTCAAAAAAATATCTTTTCTTTAAGAAACCTTAGATAAATTATCTTTTATCTGTTGGTATTCTCTTTTATATTGACAACTTCATTTGCAAGAAACCTACTCTCGCTTTTGAAAAAACTACTTCATTATAAAGAACTTTCACTTCTAACACAAAATTTTCATTTTTCATGGTTTATCTTCATCCTTTTTTTTCACTTTTCTTATAAGAAGTTAATAACTCATTAAAAGCTTCAACAAGTTCAACATAAGAGGACATACTTATTTCACTGTCAGATGATTCATCTTCAGAATCACAAGCTTCAATGTGTCCATCTTCATCGTGGTTTGCCATGGATGCAATAAGTGTTTTTTCTTCATGAGATGAGTTGATGTAGGAATTAGTTTCGTCCCACGTCGACATATCTTCTCCTCTTTCCAAGTTGATATCTTCCCCGTCTCTTGAGCATAACACTTGAGCATCTTCACTTTTTGAATTGCTTTCTCGTATATCTTCCTCCCTTTCCTCAGTTCTATCAAAGATTCCTCCAATGTATATAGTTTGGGGGTTTACCCAAATTTCGTTTAATGTCTTGCATTTAAACACCTTTTTGTATTATCTAGGTGCAAGTATAACAATTTCATTGCCTCTAGGTTCATTTCTATCTATTTGATTTATTTTTATAAGAATTCATCATCTCCACCTTCTATCTTAGGAAATGTGGACATATTCAAAATACATCTCAAATCCGAAAATCATAAATTTGCTCAAAAGTTTTGAACTTGTTAATCCAAATAAAATATTCCTTGCCTTAGATAAATGGTAGTGTGTTAACTAAGCATGTCGATGTGGTAGAAAGGATTGTGGTTTGCACTTAAGCCATTTACAACCTGTAAGTAGATTTTTATCTTGCAAAACTTAACCTAACTTTAATACCAAATGTGAATCTGGCATAAGAGGGTGGAATAAGGAATTACACAATAACAATATCCAAGTTAGAAATATTCACAAATCACACATATAGAAGAATATAAAAGCATAGAGTCAAAGTGATTTTTGTGTGGAAAACCAAGTGGATGAAAACCACAACCTAGAAACTAGTTGTAAGATTTTCCCTTCGCTCTCTCGGTGAGGCATGTTTCCACTATTCCAATGCTACTTTAACTTGAGGGTAATACAACCTCTGGTATGACACGTACCCATCCTTCGACAACTCCCAAATGAAAATTTTTTCTCTCTCAGAGAATGGAATCAACAACATAGATACATTTACATAAATGCTAAAAGTAATCAGTTAAGCGATGAAACTTTAATTCATAAACTTACAGACTTCCAATGCAAAATATGCTCGAGAATGATGAATATGATCACATTAGAGGATAAAGAGCACAACCAACTTCAGTTGGGAGAAGCTTTAGAGTGAATAGAGCTCGAGAGCGCAAAATTGCAGTAAGAACTCGAATATTACATAAAATGATCACTCTTTCCTTTTTGTCAGTAGAAGATGTCTCTCTTGGTTAGGTTTATCAAACAATGATCCCTAGGATCCTTTATAGAGGGTTGACCTCAAATTGGTATACACGATCGATCATAGAAACTAGGTGATTGATCAAGGGTCATCAATCTTGTCACAAAAGTGATTTAGTAGATTTGACTGTTGGTTTGGAATTCAAAAAGTGATCAAACATGATAAAGGATAACCAGTCAGGGTTGATCTATCATGAATAACAAGATGGTCTATCATGGGTGATCGATTATGGATGTCAAGGTGATCAGTCGTATGTCCAAAAAAAATCGGTGACATTGATGATCCGCTTGATGATATAAAAACAGTAGGACTATTTTTAGTACAAAAATAAGACTATGTAATAAGTCACATCAGCATCCGAAGTCTTCAAAACATGAGATTTTCGAATTGAGTCTTTCTTTGATTCTTTTTATTCTTATCCTTGAACATTTAAGTTGATTTTTTAGTAATTTTAAGATTTGGGTCAGCTTCTAGCTTCCTATATACTTTTCATCAAAGAGCTTCTACGAGCTTCTACTTGAAAATTTAATCAAGCTACAAAACAAATATATAGAAAAGTCACTAGCAAAATAAAAGTCACAAACAACATTATCTTATAGAAAAATTAAAAAATCCATCTCTTTGAAAACCAAAATGCTTTGTCATCTGAATTGATTCCTTGAGTAGACATTTTTCATTCCCTGCATTGACCTTGGGACTTGTTGGCACCTTTGTTAGGGAAGCAACATTTAGGGTAGACTTATATATAACTTGTTTTATTTATCAGCTTTTATTTCTCTTTTCTGTTTTGTCTAAACGATTCTGACCCATCTCTTGTTTCAACTTTGTTGCGATGGCCTGTGGAGCAAGGGAGGACAACTTATAAAGTCCAGATCACCCACCTAAGGAAAAGGATGACTATTCAACCTAGTAGGAGAGAGCGACCGAGGAGAACAGAAGCCGCGAAGAGCAACAGTCATGATTTAGCTTAGTGCAGTTTTGTCTTATTTGTGAGAAAGAGACTCAATTACTAATTTTAAATAATTAAGTAGAATCAGACATAGACTCTTTCACAGGTCCATTTCATCAAGAGACTGTTCACCCTGGGGACATGATCGATTTTATCGATTTTTCATCGTCTACACCTTTATTTATATATTTTTTTCTCTTTATTTAATTTTGCTTTCCATGATTAGAGTTTTCCACTTCGTTTTTCATTTACATATTCGTTGATTGAGCCTTTAGATTTTTAGATTGCCTGATCGATAACTAGGTCCACATCCTAATATGATCGCCATACCTATAGTCCTTTGTGCTTGGACTTAGTCAAACCAAAACAAGATCTTCATGATAATAGCAACTTCTTCTTAGGGTGATTTCAACATTGCATTTCATATAGATTAGCTTTAATTTTACAAATAGATCTCTTGCATGTAGAGTGTTGGCGTAAGGTATGTATCCCTATTCAAGCATTTGCATCCATCATTTTTCATGCATCAGCTTTTCAAATTTTCCTCCTGAAAGCGTTTTACGACCCTTACTAATTCCATCAAATTAATGGTCAAATTAATCGTTGTGTTGTTCGTTGCAGTTGGATGATAAGAGCAGATCAAAAACCACTTTCAATTTAAGTTCAATTTAATTTCGAGCAACAATTTTTTTACTTGGGCAAGCCCAAGGTCGAACTCAGGGAGGTAGCTGTCTCCTTAGGTAGATTTTAAGAAAATTTCCAAGGTCGGATTTTTAGAAGATATTTTTGGTCTTTTGTCAATAGATTTTATGCAAGAAAGAAAAGACACATGCAAAATCGAGCCAGTTTTATAAGTGAATTTAGAAAAGTGATCAAATCAAGTCCAAAAATTGTGAAACTTGGCCAGATGGTGGAATGCAATAAAATTAGGCTACTCTAATGTTTTTAGAATTTTCTGACACTATATGAATTTACTGTGAATTTAAAATGAATGCAGGGTGATTCTTGCAATTTTAATTTTAATATATATCAAACATCAATATTTTTCAGAAATTAAATTATCCTAGGTAGGTCAATGTGAATGACACCCTAACAAATCTTAATTTCTAAAAATACTAAGTTTGTAATTAATTAAAAATGAATTACATAAATAACTAATTAATTTACTATGACTTAGATATGCGTGCAAATGCGATTTTTAGGCCCTATGTAGAAATACTTAGACTCTAACTACATTGATTTTTTTGCAATTTTTAGAGCAACGATTAAGATATTAATCCATTAATCACAGACAATGGGCAAAATATGCTATTTTCTCTAAAATGATTTGTATTAAATAAAGCATTGCTCGTAAAAATTCAACAAGTATCAACAAAGATAAAGCATAAGATATTCTACAAGATGCAAATTTTGGAATTTGAAAATGAGGGTAAATGGATGTCCAAATGATGGTGCAAACACAGGGATGTAAATGCAATACATAAATAAAATGATTAAAGAAATATGCTGACAAGGATGTTTATGCAATTACCAGAACTGGCAGGGGCATGGGTGCAATTTTCTCAGACTGCACGTGCGTCGCATGTGTTCTCCACCTGGCGGGGGCTCAGATCTGATTTGTGGGATTGGCAAGGGCCTCTAGCGTAAAGTCTCCACGGATCTCGTGCTCCTCACATGGTTTCTGACAGCGGGAGAGCATCTTGGCAATTGGCAAAATCTGCAGGGGTGTCCTCGCAATATACCTCAACCTCACATGTCATATACATGAGATGGAGATGAGAATAGAGGGCATGCGGTCGGGCGGAATCC
Organism: Ottelia alismoides; assembly: GCA_037367405.1. Lineage (NCBI taxonomy): Eukaryota > Viridiplantae > Streptophyta > Magnoliopsida > Alismatales > Hydrocharitaceae > Ottelia > Ottelia alismoides. The sequence goes on from JAZKJV010004100.1 coordinate 482,466, forward strand.
TGGAGCAAATGAGGATCGTACTACGAGGGCAGCTAGAGGCTACAGTTGTCGATATCGTTGCTGGCAGCGCACGGAGGGTTCTTATCGTGGACTAGAGCTCGGCCGACACATGGCCGAGCAGTGGCTTGGTGATGGTGGAGAGCTCCTGATGAGGTGTAACGACTGGCTACAGAGGAGTGAGCTCACTACAGAGGCTCGTTAAGGGCGTGCGTCGTGGTGTTGAGTTGAGGTGGAGGCGCAGTTCTTCACGGCAGCGAAGGACGGAGGCATTGTAGGTGCAAGGACTGGAATGCAGCAAATGGCGCAGGGCTTGCTATGCTCGTGAAGGCACGGCAGCCAAAGGCGTTGAGTGTGGTTAGCCGAGGTCGAGAATGCCAAGGGCGGATGGCGGCGACAAAGACGCGGCCGCATGCAGGGAGGAGCTTGGTGGAGGGATGAGACGGTGGAGATGGAAGTAAAGAGGAAGGAGAAGAGAACGTGGGGAGGGGAGGCAAAAACAGGGGATTTTACCAATTCCCCTGTTTGTCATGCATTTTTTTACCCAAGTTAAATTATAGATTAATTGATTCATGAAACTTCCTCCAAAAAATTAATAAAAATCACCGTTGCAATCGCAACGTGTGATTTATCAATTGAAGTGCTCTTTGTTTTTTATTCGTGTAACGAATAACGATGGATTGAAGAGAGAGAGTGTGGGTGTAGAAGAAAGAAGAACAGGGGATGAATGGAGGAGAAGAAGAAGTTACCTGGAGATGGGGTCGGATGCCTGGGGATGAGGCTCTTAATGGAGTCTCAGATCTTTGCTCGATGTAGAGGCGATGCAGAGCTCGAGCAGCTCCCGCTTGAGGTGTGGCAAGGAACCTCGATCCCTTGGATCTCGCCGGAGGGGGCCGTCTTTGCACAACCTTGGTCTCACACTCATTTTCACTGAGTATGGATAGGGAGCTCGGGGATCTCACTTGTAGTAGGCAGATGGAATGAATGAAGGAGGATAGGAGAATATAAAGAGAAGGAGGAGGAGGTTGGAGAAGAGATGAAGAAGGTGGAGCTCGTGGGGAGCTTCTCCCACAAGTAACAAGAGAGAAAGAAAGAGAGAGAAGAGAAGAGCCTCGGCTGTTGATGAAATACACTTTCATCCAATGACCCAGGATGAAGGAGAGGTGGCATAAGTGGGTGAATGAGGAGACGACACGTGGGGGCTCCAGGAGCGACCACGTGTCGCTCCCAGAAATATCCACAACTAAATGCAAAAAAAATAGAAAAGAAATAATAAAAGAGGTTAAATCAAAAAGTGGTCAACATAAAAGTTGCTCGTCTCAACGAGATCTATAACTTTTGTGAAGGGCTGAAAATCAAAAGGAGTCATATGTACAAAATGTATTTTTGGGTGGTACTTTACATGTATAAAATAGCACAATTTTGTCTTTTGCAATTTTTGTGTCATTTTAAATAATAAAAAATTAAAATAAAGTTAGAAAAAAATATGAAATTAATATTTACAACTTAATCTATTTTTTGGATTTTTAATAATTAAGAAAATAAAAGGATGAAATGAAGGGCAAAATGGTCAATATGTACAATATACAAAAGGGGCCCAAAACCCAAGTTTGCATACGAGCTCCGATTTTAATGAAATTGGGATTGTTTCGAAGGTCATTGAATGTATATTACTTTAAAAGTTAGTAGACCTAATTCGGAGGTTGTATGAGAGAGATATGTGCATTTTAAGGTTTAAGGTCTTTTATAGCGCCTCCCGCTACCCTTGTTAATTCAGGTAAATTAATGTCCAAATTAATTGTTATTGTTCTTTGCAGTCGGATAATGAGAGTGAATCAAAAACCCCTTTCAACTTAATTTGCTCCAAAAGTTGTCCATTCACTAGGAATGTTGATCCGTCATCTGCGAGACCCGATATCTTAACACATCCACTATCATGCACCGCATAGACAACAAATGGGCCTGTCCACTTGGACTTCAACATGCCTTGGAAGATCTTCAGCATTGCATTAAACAACCATACCTTCTATCAAGGAACAAAGGTCTTTCGTCTGATATATCTATCGTTCCAACGTTAACCTTGTCCTTGTACACCAAACTGTTGTCGTATGCGTGATTTCTGACTTCCACAAGCTCATCAGATCCATTTCTCTCTGCTTCTGCCCAAGGTGTATGTTCCAGTTGACCTTTTTGATTGCCCATTATGATTTATGCACTAACTCTGCGGGCAAATGGCACGTCTTTCCGAATACCATACGGAATGGGGAGATTCCTAACGGTGTCTTGTAAGCTATCCTATAAGCCCATAGGACTTGATCCAAGATCTGAGACCAATCCTTCCTGTCTGGGCGGACAAGCTTTTGCAATATACATTTCATCTCCCTATTCGACACCTCAGCCATACATTAGTCTGTGGATGGTAAGGACTAGCGACACGGTGTTCGATGTCATAGTCCTTCAAGAATTTCTTCACCTCTCGATTTACAATGTGTCTACCCCCATCTGATATCAACATTTTGGGGATCCCGAACCTAGAGATGATATGCTCTCTGATGAACTTACAGATAGTCCTGTTGTCTGCGGTTCATGTTGGGATATCCTCCACCCACCAGGATAGGTAGTCTACCGCAAGAAGGATGTACTTGAATCCGAGGTTTACAGGGAATGGGCCCATGAAGTCGATGCCCGAGGGGTCAAAGACATCACAAATGATGACAGGCTGCATCGGCATCTCATCCTTGAACCAATGGTTCCTCTCATTCTCTAGCATACTGGGCACGACTTCGCAAAGGTGATGGCATAGCGAAACAGAGTCGGCCAATAAAAGCCACGCTAAAGTACCTTCCATGCGGTCCACTTCCCGGAGTGGTGTCCTCCTACCTCCAAGCTATGGCATAAAGAAAGGACACTTTGGTATTCCTCCTGAGGAATACACCGTCTCCAGACACTATTCGGTCCTTCAAAGAAAAGGATTGGATCCTCCCAATGGTTGTGTCTAGCATCCGACTTTATTCGATCAATGTGGATCTTGGGCCATTCCTCGGGAACCTTCCTGGAGACAAGATAGTTCACGATATTTGCATACCATGGGAGTTAGTCGGCAACAAAAATCGACTCGACAGGGAAGGAGTCTCGAATTGGTGAATCCTCGGAAGTATTAAGATCTTCGAGACGGGAGAGATGATAGGCTACTACATTCTTCTTTTCAGGTTTATCACGAATATCCAAATCAAACTCCTGGATAAGAAAAATCCACCAATGAAGATGGTCCTTCACATCCTTCTTTTCCATAAAGTATCGTAGCGCTGTATGGTCAGTGAACACGATTACCTTGGATCTGATTAAGTGAGATCTGAACTTGTCCAAGGAAAACACTACCATAAGCATTTCTTTTTCCGTAACCGTATAGTTATGCTGAGCGGTATCAAGCACTTTGCTTGCGTAGTGAATTGCAAACAGGATGACATCCCTCCTTTATACTAACACAGCCCCAATAGCAAAATCTGATGCGTCCGTCATGATCTCAAAAGGTAGAGATCATTCTGGGGCCTGTAGGATTAGGGCATCCATGATCATTCCCTGTAGTAGCTTAAAGGCCTCAAGACATTGGTTATCAACAATAAACTCTATGTCCTTGCCTAAAAGCTCAGTTAGCGGTCGGGCAATGTTAGAAAAATCTTTAATAAATCTCCGATAGAATCCGACATGCCCGAGGAAGGACCACAACTGCTTAACGTTGGTTGGTGGCTAGACTCGTCTGATTACATCCACCTTGGCAGGGTCAACCTCCATTCCTCTCTTGGAGATGATGTGCCCCAACACAATGCCCTCTGTTACCATGAAGTGACTTTTCCCCCATGAGAGCACCAGATTAACCTCACAACATCTTTTGAGGACTCGGTCCAGATTCCTAAGACTGGAATAGAAGGAATCGTGGTGGACCGAGAAGTCATCCATGAAGACTTCTAGGAATTCGACGACCATTTCGGCGAATATAGCAATCATGCACCTTTGAAAAGTACCTGGATCATTGCATAACCCAAAGGGCATCCGCCTGAAAGCATAGGTACCGAAGGGGCATGTAAACATGGGTTTTTCCTGGTCCTTAGGAGTTATGGCTATTTTATTGTAGCCCGAGAACCCATCGAAGAAGCAGAAGAATTCTTTCCCCGCTAGTCTTTCTAGGATATGATCAATGAACGGTAGGGGAAAATGATCCTTCTTTGTCGCAACATTCAGGCATCTGTAATCCACACAGACGTACCACGACGTGGGCACTCGCATCACAATCTCCTCTCCATCCTCGTCGGTGGTCATCTGAATTCCCGACTTTTTTAGGAAAACATGGATCGGGGCCACCCATTTAGAGTCGGAGATGGGATAAATGAAACCCGCATTGCACCATTTCTCTATTTCCTTCATCACTACCTCTCGTAAATTTGGATTCAAACGACATTGGAATTCACGAGAGGGTTTGGCTTCATTCTCCAGGTAGATTTGGTGCGAACATAGAGCGGGATTTATCCCGTGGAGATTGGAAATTCTCCAGCCTATCGCCTCGCAGTTTTTCTCCAAGATCTATAGCAAGCGAGATTCCTGCTCCTTGGTCAATCGTGAACTGATGATGACTGGAAATTTCTTCTCCTGACCCGCAAGGAAGGCATATTTTAGTATTGTGGGTAAATGCTTGAGCTCTGGTAATGTGTGATCGTCTAGGAAATCTAGCTCAATTGAATCTGGTTCAGTGTTGAAAATGGTTGGATCTGTCTTTGAAATTGCTGCCACCAAGTCATTCGGCTTTGCAGTTGGATCATCAAAGATTTCCATGCAAATGGCAAAAGCCATGTCCGACTAGTCATCGTCATCTTCAATTGTCCCAAAGAGGTAAGGATCGACAGGCCCAGTTGGGCCTCTAAGTCATCTAAGATGCAGGGGAATGCAGGTTCTGAGCTGTACTTGTTTCTAAGGACCTCTCAAACTGACTCATGCACTGGATCTTCTCCGGAGAGGAGGGACTCATTGGTGCTGGCTGGATTCTGTCTCCATGGTCCAACTGTGTGTGTCTACATGGTCGCAGTCTGCTTCGGATGAAGAGTTCTCGGTGATGGATTCGGAATCCGACCTCTGCAATATGGTTTGCTTCATCTCAAGTTCCTCATCCCCTCCTGGAGTTTGGAACTGGATTTTCCCGATCTTGTAATGAAACAAAGCCCCTGCTGTTCTGAGGAAGGGCCTGCCTAGGATGATCTGGGAGTCTCTCCAATTACGAGGGGTTTCCATATTTATGATAATAAAGTCTACCATGTATTCTTGACCCTCGACTTTGATGACAACATTCCTCAATTCTCCTTGGGAACTCTTGGTGGATTAATCAGCGAATTAAAGGAGGGCTCTAGATTTCTGAAGAGGTCCGTGATTAAGCTGCTCATAGAGGGCTGTATGCATTAGATTGATTGAGGAGTTGTTGTCGAGGAGAGTGAGTGCAAATGCAATGTCATCGACATGACTCACCACATAATGTGCACCCATGTCACTTTGTTTCCTTTGAAATGAATTCTTTATTGCGCAGGTCGTGGCTACTGACAGAACATGTTTCTCAACACGACATTTGGTCTTCCTGCTAACCCTAGTAGGTATGCATCTCACCTTAAGGTATTTCTGAAGTGTAGGTGTCATTTCTACGTACTTGTCAAAGGGGATTGTGACCTTGATATGTTTGTTGCAAAACTCTACCATCTCAGGGTCATCTTTTTGGATTTTTTAGTTTTCTTCTTTCCTCTCTTGAGAGCTCGGGGGAAAGGGATTATTGACTCCAACTCAGATTCTGAAACTGAAAGATTGTCAATCAAAGCATGAACTGAGTTTTGTACAGGACTCGAACTTTGAAACTGACTCTAACTTTGACTATGATGAAAAGAAAAATGTTACTGCAAAACCGGTGATGCATCCTCCGTGACGGCTGGACTGTCCTCCTCAGATGGAGGTGCGGGCTTTTCATCAGTTTCGGTGGATTCTCTGTTGCGGTGGTTCCGTTGCAACTTCGAGGATCCAGAAGTCCTCTTCTTCTACTGGTGATGGTGATGGTGGTGCTGCTCCTCTTCTGCCTCCATGTTCTCCTCAGGTAGATACTTGACCGCTTCTTCCTTCGGTGCCCGTGCCTGATCAGGTACGATCATGATCCTTCCGCTCCTGAGGGACATATGGTTTACATTATCATACGAAAGGATCTCATGTTCAGATAAAGACTTATCTGAATAGTATACCTGATCACGAGGTCGGTTCTGGCCTTGATTTAGGGTGTTCGGGTTGGCCTGAACCTGGGCAGGAATTGGGGTCTTTGGCGTCATTTGTTGATCCTGGGTACGATAAACACGATTCATATCGGTTCTCATATCCAGATAGTAATTCTGGATCTGTTGGACCCTATTAGACAGGGTCTGGATCGCCAAGGTGAGGGACTTCAATTTGGTAGGCTGGGCTGGCTGATGCTGACTTGCAGATGAGGTTTTTTACTGGCCCTGATGGCGATGCCTATACTGCTGTTGCTGATGGGATGGTGACGGGCCCTACTGGTCTGAGTAGAACATACGTTGCTAATGGTGTTGCTGAGGCTGGTACCCTCGTTCGGGCCTGGACTGAACAAAACACGGTGCCGGGACGGAGGTGGTTTCCTGGTAAGGTAGGGAAGGTCGATGAGGCTGACCGTTCTGAAGGATATTGAGAATCCTCAAGCGCATCACGGAAGCGTGATTGCATCGCATCGTATGCAATCGGAGCAATTAGTCGCACTAGATGGTAGATGCAGCGGAAATTAAAATTTTAAATCTGAAGATGAAACCACATGATCACGAGAACACTTCTCGGATCGTTTCATCAAACCACAAAGTATAAGGAATACCTCTTGGAGCATGGTTGTGATCACGAGATCCCAAAGTAGAGATCCTCCTGTCTCAAGTCCGATCCACGAAGAACGCACTAGCGGGCACGATGAGGAGTCGCGTTCGTCCTGCAATCCTCGATGAAGATCCAAGCAATGGATCCCCTGATTTCGTCAAATGAAATCCATCATCTTCCTTAGAGCAATCAACCCCAAATAAGAAGGAGATCCCCGAGTCGTTGAAGGCGAAGACGAGAGTCTCTCCTTTCTCAACACAAGATGTACGGCCATCTTTTGGAGGAGAGAAAGAGAGAGGGCGAGAATATGAGAGAGAGAGAGAGAGAGTTGTAACCTTGTACAGCTCTTAATGATGTACTTTGGAAGGCTACCCTAGCCCTCCTTTTATATTAGTTTAGGATCCAATGGATCTCAATCCATGGGACACATGGATCCAACGCCCAGGCTTGGTCCATGTAAAATCAATGGCTATAATTGTTGTTGGTTAAAACCAACAATATTTATTTATAATTAAATATGTGTTGCAACATTATCAACACATTTTTAATTTAACATAAATAAATTAGTTAAGAGATGAATCAAGATAATAAAATGGAGATAATGTAGCCTCCTAAAATGGTGGCTTATTATCTCCTTTTTATTGTATCATATTATCTCTTAATAATTTGTGATAACTATTATCACAAAATTATCTACAAAATCAAATTCCAAATTAATTTGTGAATATTTCAATCACGCCATTGAAAAATATGTGAATCAAATTCACAACCCAAACTAATTTGTAAATTACATTTCCAATTAATTACTTAATGTGAATCCAATTCACATTAATAATTAACAAATGATTTTTTCATAGTTTCTCTCTCTCTTCAATATATGTATATCATATTTATAATACACAAATATTATGGATAGTATCATCCACGTTCTCTAATCCTTGATAATTAAATCCCATTTAATTATCTTAGATAATAATTCTCACAATATGAATCTCATTCATATTATGCTTGATCATTAAATCTCATTTAATCATCAAGTCCTTCTTGCTTGGATATGCATTTCATCAAATTAATTATTCTTTAACCTTTTCAAGAATAACGTGCTTTCTCCGCAGATACTTGGAGATAAGGACATGGCGATTCTATTATTCCACGTATAGTGACTTGGATGTTGAGATGTTATCTCAAATCCAGATCTTACGAACCTCCCATAGATGCTTGATTATATCAAGACCGCAAATCTAATCTTCTCATTGCATCTGAGTCTCATTCAGACCAATGTCCAACACTTGGACTAAGATCGGATTGCTTCTCTACTGAAAGGAGTCACTAAAATCCAGACCTGTTTCATCACTCCCTCGGAATGGAAGTGTCATGGATATACAATCGTTTATGATCACATCACCCTCAGGTATTCCCAATACCTGTACATCTTGCATACTGGAAGACCCATGGTCAACCCAAAGATCAAGATCAATTTTACACTGTCTTCTTCAGGGTTTGATCACTAAGTTTCTCATTTGATTATTGGGATATGGTATCGATCATATACTTTCCAAAAGCATATATCATACCTAGCTCTTGATCATATACTTTCCAAAAGTATATACCAAACCTACAAATTCAGTCAAGCTTCCAAAGCGAGACGACCGTGCACGGAATTTGATTCATCCCAATATCTCATGAGTGAGCTCATGTCTTCCGATTCAGTAATGAACCTGTATGATCCCTTTGAGAGATCGTATTACTCATATGCCCTTATATGCACACTAGCGCGCCGTTGTATAGACCTTGGTTAGGTCATCAACCTATAGGTCTGCCAAATGTTACTCAAACATATAGTAATACATCTGTCTCTGGTCAGAGGATGCGTGCCTATGCTGGGACATCATTCAACATAGGACTTAGGTTATCTCGATCTCGTTAAGTCAACCCATTGACCTAACTAATCTGACACCTCCGAATCACTATTCCCATGCAGAGGACCTGCATCAAGAGGTCGGTCAGATATCAACCTATGTGAGAAAGGATAGCCATCTCCTACTTAGGCTGGAGATCATCTCTTAATTATCATTTGACGGTGCTTGATGAGTCCTCAATCTAACCCTTTAGATATTCATCCAAGCACCAGCCTCTATGATTCAATTATTGAACCAACAGCTGTTTGATCATCAAGATGGCCATGGTACATAACCCTAATTGTACAGAGGGACCTTTTATGCAAATTATTTATTCTTCATTTCAGATCAGGGAATGATATTCGCAATAACATTTATTACATAATGGCTCGCCGTGGGCTCACATGTCCAACAATCTCCCACTAGCCCAAAGAGCCATTAATGGGCTAATCATTTAAACCCACACTCATGTGACAATCATAGGCTATTTAGAAATAGCTAGGTAAGCAGATCAGTCACTCTATTCCCGTGAGACCACTCCAAGTCCTGTTACGACACTTGCATATCCCTAGGTAACAGTTCTCGCATCCAATGCGAATGTTGCATCTCATGCAACCAATACTCAATCTAGTCAAAGCAGTTATAGTGTCCTTGACACTATTGCTCAATAATTATTATAACCAGTATTTCCATAATCCTTATCAGAATACCCTTATTCCTGGAGATCACTATCTCTCAAGGTATCCACAGTTAAGACCTTTTAGATCTCTATCTATAAAGTCTTAAGCTCTTGATGATAAGACTTAGAGATCACTGTCTCTAAAGCCTTGTCATCTTTGAAGATATAGTTATTACTGCAATCAAGTGTTTTATCTCTCCATAGTAGGATTAGCAACACTTTACCACTCCCACTGCATGGCAGATATCTGGCTTTTGTACACATCTAGTATACACTTAGCTTCTTGTAACTGATGCACAAGTGCAAGCAGTTCTAGCATTCACTTCCTCAACTCTTTAAGGTGCTATCCCTTTAGATAGGTCAGTACCAAATCTCAAGGTAAGAAAGCCTTTCTTGGAATTCCCAAAAATGGAATATGTCCAAGGTGTGCTATAAATGTGACAATCCCAATACCCTCTTTTCTTTGCTTCTGAACAACTTCAGAACTAAAATCTAAGAGGTATTCTTGAGATCATATCTCAAGGTATGTAATAGACAGTCTATAAAACACTTATTATCATCCTTATATCATGCCAAATGACTAGGATATTATCTACATTTAGCACGATGAACGTAATGGCACTCCCACTAAGCTTCACATGGTACATCAAGATTCTATCTGAAATCATAACACTTATGATTTCATCAAATCTGATGTTCCAACTACAAGAAGCTTATTTGAGTCCATAGATGAAGTTTCTTTAGCTTGCACACCTTGCTTTCCTCAACCATGAAGCCCTGGGGCTAATTCATGTGAATATCCTCAGAGAGGTACTCTTAGAGGAATGCAATCTTGACTAGTATCTCGAAGATGCAATAGTCAAGTTGTGTAGCTAAGGTCAGCAATATTCTGATGATTTTAAGCATGGCTACCGAAGAGCAAGTCTTATTGCAAGCAACGTATTCTCTTCCGGTGTGTAGCTCGTGGCTATGAACCGTGTTTTGAAGGTCTCTAACTTTTCATCAGGTTCCCTCTTCTCTTGAAGATCCATTTATACCTTTATAGGTCTTACCCATATAGGTGGATCCTCGAGGGTCCATATACAACACTTGTATATGAAGTCTACTTTAGACATTATTGCTAATATCCATCTTTCCATGTCATGATCCTCAGAGCTTCATCACATGAAGTCCGATCATTATCAGACTTAATGGACACATGCAATACATCCTCAAACTCATTTGAAGAGGTATTCGTGCTTCATCTTTAATTATCCTTTTAGTTCTCGATTCAGGAGCCTCATTATCTTCTCAAGATCAAATGAGTTCCTACACTTCATTTTTTGTCTTGATTCTCAAGAGAGTCATCCTCTAAGAATCACATTCTCAGAGATGATGTCTTTTAAGAATCTCAAGGTCATAAAGTTGGTATATAATACCATCCTTTATTTTCCTAATGACGTAGCACTCTCAAGTGCTAGATTCCAGCTTACATGCATGGAACCTTATTTGGATATATATTGTAGTCTCTACCATACATATATACCAGGAAACTAAGAGGATAATTATGCTAAAATTCATCATTGAGCAAATCATGTCACACATGATGCAATTGTATCTCCCTACAACTCTATTGAGTTTAGGTGTGTTAGGAGGATTGAGATAGAAATGATATTCATATCTTCATAAGGTATTCTTTGAATTCATCTAATAGGTACTTGCTACCTTGGTCAGATCTAATTCATTTAATCTTCCTTCAAACTTTGGTTCTAAACCAAAATTGTGAAATCTTTGAACATTTCGAAGGTTTCTCAGGTGAAGAGAAGAAATATCATATCATACCTAATCATCAGTAGATATACCATATCCATAACGTTTACTATGATATAGATGATCCACATACATCAATATGTATGAGATCCCGAATACCTTGACATCTTGCACCTTTCCTAAGAGAAGGGTGTATTAGACATTCTTCGAATACAATATTCACAAGTATGTAAAATTTGAAATTTTTAGACATTCTAAAGTTTCATCTCTTACTAGTCTATTGATCATATCCATAGACATACGTCCAAGACTTGATGCCAGATCATTGTCAAATGATCTTCATCCTCTTATTGATCTTACAAGGTTTGATTTTCAGTATTAGAAACCTTAATGAACCATTCATTAATTTTCTAATTTTGTGGAGTCCACTAGATGTTAGATTACTATCTGAAATATTTCCATCATAACTCTTTTTGATAGTTCTATCTCATAATTCATGTTTATTTCCAACATTTAGAAACAAATTATGAGTGTACTCTACTATCTAGGTCATAGAGACATTCTCCAAGACTAAGGACTCTCCCACTGAGAATATGAAGTCTATCTATCCAACAGAGATTGTTGCAACAATTACAGCAATATCCATGTTGATGATTACTAAACCTTAAGATCAAATTTCTAATCTTCTAATATATATGTGCAACCAATTGCAAATGTCACTAGAAGATTGGGATACAATTGTCAGACTTTATCTTATGAAATAAGAAAGTCAAAGTCAACGATTATATGTAGATTATTCTGATGCTCTATCTGAGTCCTTTATTAAGGATTTTAATTAGACTTGATAGACATACTATCAACACATCAACTTATTGCAGTATTGGCATTCATCCAACTCTTTGGATGTCATATGGAAGTCACAGAAGTAGGTCAACTCCTTTGACTTTCCTTCTTACTCGGGTCCGACCCATGCTTCCACTGCGCTCTCTTAATCTATAAACAACCATTGCTTAAGACTAAGGATCTCTTATGTTAAATTCAAAAGAATTCAATGTAAGAGCATTTCAACATTTATACATTTTTTTTTATTTTTAATCCCGGTAATTTTGGGGGTCCGGGTATCCCCTCTCATTGATAAAAGAAAGATTTTACAATGACGCACAGATAAGGCTTGTAGCCTCTACAAGAACCATTACAAAACTAAATTTGGCCAACATGGCCTTCAGGAATAAACCTATGCAAAATGACCAACATGGTCTTCTAAATGTCAAAAGAAAAAGGTCCTTTCATGGCTTTCTCCTTTGCTTTTCTGAACTTTGGAGATCTCAACTTGATTTGCTCTGGATTCAGATGAAGCTTGAAGTCAGATGTTTCATTTGTATCAGGAGCTTCTTCTTCCACGTTTTCATCGTTTGGCAACTCATCATTGGATGGAGTTTGCATGCCCTTCCTGTTTGTTTCTGTTTTCTTCTCTAAACTCATTTGAATTCTTACAGAATCCTGTTGGAACTTATGCAACAAGGCAACTTTTAAATCAGCCACAAGCTTCTTCTTAGCATCAGAGTAAAGATTTTGTGCTTTTAGCTTCTGTTGATGACTGATATTGATCAATTTCATCAAGTATCAATTGTTGCAGTTCTTCATTTCCTATTTCTTTGACTACAAGCTGCCTCCCTTTCTGTATTATTTCTTGAGTTTACTGAGGAGTTGGCTTGATCTTGATCTCTGGATTCAAATTTTTCTTCTCCTTCTTTCTATAGTTCACTGTTTTCCACCCATCATCCTCCTTAGCCATATCATGATGTTGATAATACTGAGGTTTAGAAGGAAATGGAGCAGCAATTTCATTGAATTGCCTTCCATCACCATCATTTATTACAAGTGTACCATCCTTCTTTGCACTGATCGGAAGCTCAAACCGCTCCTTTAAAATACCTTTCCCTTTATCTAGCATTTGACTATCCACCTGATCAATTAGAGTTTGTATCTGCTGATGCTTTACTTTCTCAACCCCATCATCTTGCTGTACAGAAGGTTCCACAATTGGCATTACTACAAACTGATGGTGTTGGTTTGAATCAGTTTCCCCTGTGGTTTTTTTAGAAGTCTCGGATTGCTCATGATTCTCAATTTGAGCATGCTCTTCTTCAGTAACTTTAACTCTCCAGACTTTACCCTCTCCTTTCTTCTCCTGTAGTCTCTCACCTGTAAATTTTTCATTTTTACACTCTTCAATATTGTGTCCTAACACACAACATTGGTGACAGAATTTTGGAACTTTCTCATAAATTATTTTTTGCTTGAAAGTTTGTGTCCCATTCTTGATCCAAATGTATGGAATTTGAGATTTCAGCAAATCAATTTCCACATAGACCCTCAAATAGCTTGGTCTAGTGAACTCCTTAACATCCTTGTCCACACAGATGTATCTTCCCAGGGTATTTGCAATAGATTTGACCACACCAGGATTATGAAGGTGCATATTAAGGCTAGGAAGACCAATCCATATAGGAACAGTAGAAGTACGGAGATTTGGCCTAAAATAAGGTGACCAACGAGTGATAGAAACCCAAGAATTGTTGAGTCTAAAATCACCCATAGCATAAGTCTGCACAAAATCACTTTCTTTCTCAAACCTGACTAGAATATGCTTAGAATCGAGAGCACCAAGAAAAATTTCCCTAGCATGAACAAATCTCAACTTCAGAAAACTTCGAAAATGAAAAAGATCAGCTCTTGAGTGTTGAAATCTGGCCACAAGACTAGAAACAAATGGTTTCTGCAGCTGGAGAATTTTAGTTTCAGATATTTCAAAAACATAATCCCCATCTATAAATGAAGCTTCTCTAACCGGTACAGAATCACAAAAAATAGGGACTTGATGAATTCCTTTCATTACAACAGCAAAAGATGTTTTCTTCTCTTCATCTCTATTTACCCAGCTTGATTCTACAGCTTTTTTGATGTCTCTTTTTTGCCCAAACATAATCGGAGATAAAATAGGAAAATCAGAATCATTTCCCACAAAACCATCAGACTTCAGTGGAATTTCTTCAGGTAGCCCAGAATCAGGGCCAGCGTTTTCAGCCATTACCACGTGGAAATCCACTTGGCAACAATCCACTTGTCAACACCTGATAGGAGGCCAACTAATAATGATGCAATAAGAGCGTAAGTAACAATATCCACGTGTAAAGCCCTGATAGGTGAAGGAAAGAATGACCACAGAGAAAGTTCCCCTTAGCAGCTTTCCCCAGTGCGTTACAGCCACGTGTCCTCCCAGGATTCGGTAACAAATAACAGAAGGGACCACAAACACTAAAGAAAGAAAAGTTATTTCCTTCTCAGATCAAACCCCTTCCCTTCCTTCCTCAAAAAGAATCACTACTCCCTTCTCGAATGCAGCTCCGATCAACAGCAATTATGATAGAGCTCTTGCGAAAGAAAGTACAAGGTATGACAAAGCCAATGATGCTTTGTATATCTTCAATACAACCAGCAAGTACTCACATCAACCAAATAGTGCCCAGCTCGCAAGAACAGGGACAAAATCGATTCAAAAACCGATTGATAGCAGTTCTTGATAACCAAAATCGTAACACATGATGATCTAACCCATAATAGAAGGCTAAAACATCATCAAAAAGGCGTAGAATAACCTGGAGAATGAGATGCCCCAAGATCACCCCAAAATCGCCCTTTTCCAGACCTCTCCCTTTCAACATTTATACATGCTTCATTAAATTCACACAATATGAATATCATGAAGCTTCATGAATGACTTGAGTATAGATAATAGAATGATGACACTCATCATATCTACATTCATCTTATCTCTTGGAGATTCAGGTTCAGGTAGGTACTCAAACATTTTGAATACGTCATCTCTTTCGAGCCACCATTATGCATAATGTAGAGAACCATGTCAGTCATGATTAAATGTCTAGAGCACATATGTATGCCAAAATATCTTCTTTTATTTTATAAGGATTATTCGATAATTACGATCATCATCGACATGTCACTTCCAAGGTACACTCGATGAAAGATCAAGACTATAGAGACACAGAAACCCTAAGGTGATGTCTTATTGTCTTATTTAATTGTCATTCCTCATTATGCTGAGGAAACTTGCACATTGCAACCACATACATTATGTGTCCAATTGCAAGTACAATATCTGGATCATGAGTCCAATCTATGATATTTTACTGGTTATCATTGAGTATAACATTCAGTGGGTCTAATGAAAGATTAATTGAAATAAGAAATTTTCATAAGTGTATATATATTATATATACATATTTTACTTTGATTTAGGAATTTTTATATCAAAGTTGTCTTGCCTTGTCAACAATGAAAGTCCATTCCCTTAATCACTTTCAATGTAAGAGATATTCTTACCATTATATCTCTAGCAAGATCTGGGATCTCCTTCCTTATCTTTGTTGCATCCCAATAATATGAGAACCTACAACTCAGATAAAAAGAAGCGGGAACACATTCCGCCTTGCAAGTCCAACTTGCATTTCCCAATTCGGTCTTTAATACCTAGGCCCACCACCCCTAAGATGATGTTGACCCGTCATTAATTGAACCAACCGTCAACAGGCTTAATACTCGCTATACGCAATCCAATATTGCCCCAATAATATGAGGATCCGATATTGGGGTCACTACGTATACGGCCTTACTCTTTCGAGAAGCAAAGAACCCGATCCAATTAAATCATATATAGTATCTGTCACTTCGGACAGGCGTCTCCTATATACAACAACTGGCGACGGAATCCTTTGCCTTGATGGGAGACCATGGATGTCACTTATGTGATCCTCCATCTTCTTATTCAAATTTTATAATTAATTATCATGAATCATATTCACATAATTAACTCTTCCAAGGGAAATACACATCTATTCATAATAGAGTGTTTATTGGATATAATTAATTTAATCACATTAAATTAGTCATCAGTCCAATCATCAATCAACAAACATGTCATTTATTTGAATAGTAGGTATATTCTCAAAGTACGCATTATTCGAATTTTAATGATTAGAAAAATACACATTGACTTTCTACGGCATTATACAGTCCCTACCCGTTATCATGGCCAGTACCGACGAGAGTGGGACAGACCACATACGTTGCAACCCGCGATCCCAATGCTCTCCGACTAGGCACTACATCCGCCTCGAGAAAGGATAATACCATATAGATCATCATGTACTTTGAGATGCTCATCGGTTTTTCAACCGAAATTATACCATATAATATACATCAAAACAATTTTGATTATATTATAAGGAGACTTGCTAAACAAATCCCCAATCCTATTCAAGCAAGAGGGTTTTCATGTAATGTTGTCCTACAACTATTGTAGGATAAACTAAGGTTTTTCATGAAATCAATGTTTGTTGATGAACCAATGATCAAGATCTATTATCTCATCATTGTGGTTTAGGCAAATGTCATTCAATGAAATAATTATCTCTTTAAATATTTCACAAATATTTATCACTAATTATTCCAGAAAATTAACAACTAATTTTCATCATGATAATTAAATGACTTATCACAAGGTTCATGATCCAAGATGTCAATTTCCAGCAGTGACCCCCAATCACTAAAATTAAATTATTATGATCAATTTAAATCCAAAAAATGCAAACTCTATTTCCTAAGATTTACTATTTGATTTATTAAATAATACAAGTAATAGTTCATGCATTTCGAGGTGGATTAAAACCGTAATTATCTCATTAATCACGTTTAAATCCGCAGTTCCCGCAATAATGAATATAGGCATATTCAAAAAGACCATATCTTGAGCAAATGAAGTCCAAATTTCACAAAATCAAATCCTATGGTTTCCTTAATTAATGGAGAACAAAATCCAATTGAAAATGTCGTGTTTAAGCATTTCAAACAGTACAGAAAAAATTCAATTATACAGAGGTGCGAAAATTGAAATGCAGTAAAAATTCCGCAACCCTTTCAAGAACCAAATCGTTTAAGGTCCATGGATCATATCCAAAATCTTATTCGACCTATGACTCTGATACCACTTGAAGGATATTGAGAATCCTCAAGCGCATCACGGAAGCGTGATTGCATCACATCGTATGCAATCGGAGCAACTAGTCGCACTAGATGATAGATGCAGCGGAAATTAAAATTTTAAATCTGAAGATGAAACCACATGATCACGAGAACACTTCTCGGACCGTTTCATCAAACCACAAAGTATAAGGAATACCTCTTGGATCATGGTTGTGATCGTGAGATCCCAAAGTAGAGATCCTCCTGTCTCAAGTCCGATCCACGAAGAACGCGCTAGCGGGCACGAAGATGAGTCGCATCTGTCCCGCAATCTTCGATGAAGATACAAGCAATGGATCCCCTGGTTTCGTCAAACGAAATCTGTCATCTTCTTTAGAGCAAGCATCCCTAAAGAAGAAGAAGATCCCTGAGTCATTGAAGGCGAAGCCGAGAGTCTCTCCTTTCTCAACACAAGATAGACGACCATCTTTTGGAGGAGAGAGAGAGGGCGAGAATATGAGAGAGAGACAGAGTTGTAACCTTGTACAACTCTTAATGATGTACTTTGAAAGGATACTCTAACCCTCCTTTTATATTAGTTTAGGATCCAATGGATCTCAATCCATGGGACACATGGATCCAACAGCCAGGCTTGGTCCATGTAAAATCAATGGCTATAATTGTTGTTGGTTAAAACCAACAACATTTATTTATAATTAAATATGTGTTGCAACATTATCAACACATTTTTAATTTAACATAAATAAATTAGTTAAGAGATTAATCAAGATAATAAAATGGATATAATGTAGCCTCCTAAAATGGTGGCTTATTATCTCCTTTTTATTATATCATATTATCTCTTAATTATTTGTGATAACTATTATCACATAATTATCCAGAAAATTAATTCCAAATTAATTTGTGAATATTTAAATCTTGCCATTGAAAAATATGTGAGTCAAATTCACAACCCAAACTAATCTGTAAATTACATTTCAAATTAATTACTTAATGTGAATCGAATTCACATTAATAATTAACAAACGCTATTTACGTAGTTTCTCTCTCTCTTCAATATATGTATATCATATTTATAATACACAAATATTATGGATAGTATCATCCACATTATCTAATCCTTGATAATTAAATCCCATTTAATTATCTTAGATAATAATTCTCACAATATGAATCTCATTAATATTATGCTTGATAATTAAATCTCATTTAATCATCAAGTCCTTCTTGCTTGGATATGCATTTCATCAAATGAATTATTCTTGAACCTTTTCAAGAATAATGTGCTTTCTCCGCAGATACTTGGAGATAAGTACATGGCGATTGTATTATTCCATGTATAGTGACTTGGATGTTGAGATCTTATATCAAATCCAGATCTTACGAACCTCCCATAGATGCTTGATTAAATCAAGACCGCAAATCTAATCTTCTCATTGCATCTGAATCTCATTCATACCAATGTCCAATACTTGGACTAAGATCGGATTGCTTCTCTACTGAAAGGAGTCGCTAAAATCTTGACATGTTTCATCACTCCCTCGGAATGGAAGCGTCATGGATATACAATCGTTTATGATCACATCACCCTCAGGTATTCCCAATACCTGTACATCCTGCATACTGGAAGACCCATGGTCAACACGAAGATCAAGATCAATTTTACACTGTCTTCTTCAGGATTTGATCACTAAGTTTCTCATTTGATTATTGGGATATGGTATCGAGCATATTCTTCCAAAAGCATATATCATACCTAGGTCTTGATCATATACTTTCCAAAAGTATATACCAAACCTACAAATTCAGTCAAGCTTCTAAAGCGAGACGACCGTGCACGGAATTTGATTCTTCCCAATATCTCACGAGTGAGCTCATGTCTTCCGGTTCAGTAATGAACCTGTATGATCCCTTTGAAAGATCGTATTACTCATATTCCCTTATATGCACACTAGCGTGCCGATGTATAGACCTTGGTTAGGTCATCAACCTATTGGTCTGCCAAATGTACATACTCAGACATATAGTAATACATCTATCTCCGGTCAGAGGATGCGTGCCTATGCTGTGATAGCATTCAACATAGGACTTAGGTTATCTCGATCTTGTTAAGTCAACCCATGGACCTAACTAATCTGACACCTCCGAATCACTATTCCCATGCAGAGGACCTGCATCAAGAGGTCGGTCAGATATCAACCTATGTGAGAAAGGATTGCCATCTCCTACTCAGGCTGGAGATCATCTCTTAATAATCATTTGACGGTACTTGATGACTCCTCAATCTAACCCTTTAGATATTCATCCAAGCACCAGCCTCTATGATTCAATTATTGAACCTACTGCTGTATGATCATCAAGATGGCCATGGTACATAACCCTAATTGTAAGGAGGGACCTTTTATGCAAATTATTTATTCTTCATTTCATATCAGGGAATGATATTTGCAATAACATTTATTGCATAATGGCTCGTCGTGGGCTCACTTGTCCAACACGTTCCCCATCCCCGACTGTCTGCCGATGGGGTCATGGCTATACCACAGCCCGTTGATCTGAACACCTATGGAGGCTCTTATATTCGGTTTCCACTTGCGGGGGTGCATGCTAGTCCTACTGGTATAAAATGGACTCGGTGTATAGGTACAGGTGGTGCAGAAGGGGCATGTAGCTTTATCTTAGCTACCCTTTCAGTAAGTTCCTCCACTTGCTTCGGCAAACGCGAGAGAGACTCAAGGTCAGTGACCCTCTTGTGGATCTGCTCGACCATGGTTAACTTACTAACTGCCATCCCCATGCTGGGAATGAGGTCCTCTGTCAGATCCGCTACAGTCCTCCTAGTTGTCTCGTTGGATAGAATTGATGGAGACAACTGATAGGCCCTGGTGGCCTGCAACTTGCATGTTTCCGCCATCTGCTTTAGTATCTTCCATATAGCATTCTCATTCTTATTCAGATAGCTTCCTCCAAAGGCGGCACTTACTAACACATGCATCTCCGGGGTCAAACCACAGAACAAGGTCTGGACTACGATCGCCTTGGAAATGCCATGGCAGGGACATTTCTGAATTAGGTCATTATACCTATCCCATGCCTCATGGAATGGCTCACTAGGTCCCTGGGAGAAACTAGCGATCTTCGTTCTCATTTGATTAGTCCTATTGAGGGGGTAGAACTTCTTTAGAAAAAGGTCCTTGAACTGCATCCAGGTTGTACATATCACCCCAAGATTTTTCAACCAATGTGCTACCTTATCTCCTAAGGCAAATGGTGTGGCCTTCAATCGAATGTAATCCTTCCCAACCCTAGGATGACTAAGGTTGTTGCAAACCAGCTTGAAGTCTCTGAGGAAGGCATATGGTCCTTCATTTTTCATGTCCATTAAACTTCGGTAGCACGCTAAGGAAGTGGGGCTTGAGCTCGAATGCTTCAGGGGGAACCGCTGGTGCCAACCAACTGTGCATCTCGTTCTTTGCTGGGTTATATGCATCAACCATTGGTCGGTCGATTCCTCCTACCGCAATGATTTGTCTCATTCTTGTTTTAATATCCACATTCTATTATTCAAGAGTGGCGAGGCGAGCCAAGATTTGTCGTAACGGGTCCTCATCTGGGGGTTGCTTAGGTGGCATCTTCTCCTCTAGTACTGGATATGAAACATGGTCTGGGATAGAGGATAAATCAAGGAAGGGGTTCTTACTGAGGTGATGGTCATCCTCGGTAAATTCAGAGGAGATGAAAGGGTTGGTTTGAGAGTAACCACCATGAGTGTAAGGGATCCAGAACTCAAGAAGGTCATGAGCTCTGGGTGGTCCAAGTTGCGCTTAGCCCGGTGAAGATGAGTTTTGTAGGGGACTCGAAGAGAGATTGGCGAATAATATGTCGATATTCCCCCAGTCCGTCATCTTGAATTGGCGAGAAGAATCGGGAGTTCTAAGTAAAGAAAGGATTTTACTCCTACCTAAAGCAAGCAATTCAATCCAAACCCTGTATTTTCACACTCAACATGGTGAAGGACCCGAAACCCAGTCCAATTAATCTGGTTGTTTTTAAGTGTGATTTTCAAGTAAATAGCAAAGATTACTTGGCCTAGAGGGATGTCAGCTCAAAGCCGGATGCGTCTCCCCTATTTAACCTGTCGCCTAAGATACCTGTGCTCTTCCTTTCTTCGCTCATATACCAAGTTAATGGATTCAAAGACCATGCCCCAAACTATCTGCAAGTAGGCGGAGGTTGACAAGGTTGGAACTTCGCCCAGAAGGGTTACTAGCAACTTGTCGTGGAGTACAATTTGTTCACCCCTGACTACCTGTAAACAGGCGGAGGCTACTTGGTACTAGTCAATGAAACTGAAAATATTCAACTCGTGATATTTTCTAGGATCAGTTGGTACGTTATATGGAAGGCAGAGATTTGGGCTCTGCCTTCAGGTGTTCACACACACTCAAGTACCCTCACTCAGCCTGAAAACAAGGTCGGGGTTAATCTCGAGCAAGCAGAATTTCCAATTTTCTTGAATTTTTTTGGTCAATAATGTTAGCAATCTCGGTTTTAAGTTAAGTTCTTACTGGTTTAGTCCAATCCACACATCACTCCTATCGTCCAATCCCAATTTCCTTTAACTTAAGTTGGAAAACTAAGAGAGAGAAATCGAGAAAAGTCGATGCATGAAAAACAATGATGCTTATGTTGAGTGAAGAATACTTACAGTGATCCCTTCTCTTTTATGCAGGATGCAAAACAGAATTGAAATCTTTTTACACTACATGCAAATGCAGACGACAAAATCCGCTCTTAAACAGGCAATTCTATTAGCGAGTGAAGCACATGTTGATTTGACTAGATCAGCGGTCTAAGTGCGTCTTTTAAGTGGTCGTGTGGTCCTAAAAATTACGAGCACAAGCAAACACTAGAGTGGCTTGAGGAGCCGTTAGTGCAAGCCTATTCTAAAAATTCAAACCACACATCATACGGGGACACAGTTTCATTATGTTTACGCTCGCGAGAACCCAAACGGGAACCGCTGGAAATAATGCAAAATTTAAAGAAAATGAGAAATACAAGTCCTCTCAAATCACTCAAACAAATTAAAATGCAGGTTCCTCAAAGCGTCTTCGACTCCTCGCATTCCTCGCACAAAAACAAGTTGAGGTCAGATAGAGAACGACACAAAAATACAAGAATTAAAAGACAGAAAAATATTCACAAGAGAATCAGGGTCAGACTACCCAAGGATAGAAAGGTCAAACATTCAGAATTAGCTGTAAATTAACCTAAGCCATGCCTCCCCGGCAACGACGCCATTTTGGAAAGCGTCTTACTACCCTTACTAATTCGAACAAATTAATGGTCAAATTAATCGTTGTGTTGTTTGTTGCAGTCGGATAATAAGAGCAGATCAAAAACCACTTCCAATTTAAGTTCAATTTAATTTTGAGCGATATTTTTTTTACTTGGGCATGCCCAAGTTCGAACTCAGGGAGGCATCTGTCTCCTTAGGTTGATTTTAAGCAATTTTCCATGGTCGGATTTTTAGAAGATATTTTTGGTCTTTTGTTAATAGATTTTATGCAAGAAAGAAAGGACACATGCAAAATAAGGCAAGTTCTATAACTGAATTTAGAATAGTGATCAAATCAAGATCAAAAATTGTGAAACTTGTGGAATGCAATGAAATTAGGCTACTCTAATTTTTTTTTAGAATTTTCTGACACTATATGAATTTACTGTGAATTAAAAATGAATGCAGGGTGATTCTTGCAATTTTAATTTTAATAAATACCAAACATCAATATTTTTCAGAAACTAAATTATCCTAGGTATATCTATGTGAATGACACCCATAACAACTCTTAATTCCTAAAAATACTAAGTTAAGAATTAATTAAAAATGAATTACGTAAATCACCAATTAATTTATTGTGACCTAGATATACGTGCAAATGCGACGATTCTTGGGCCCAATGTAGAAATACTTAGACTCCACCTACACTGATTTTTTTTGCAATTTTTAGAGCAACGATTAAGATATTAATCCATTAATGACAGGCAATAGGCAAAATATGCTATTTTCTCCAAAAATGAATTGTATTAAATAAAGCATTGCTCATAAAAATTTGACAAGTATTAAGAAATATAAAGCATAAGATATTCTACAAGAGGTAATTTTTGAAATTTGAAAATGAGGCTAAATGAATGTCTAAATGATGGTGAAAACACAGGGATGTAAATGCAATACAGAAATAAAATTGATTAAAGAAATATGCTGACAAGGACATTTATGCAGTTACTAGAACTGGTAGGGGCATGGGTACAATTTTCTCAGGCTGCACGTGTGTCGCATGTGTTCTCCAGTTGGCGGGGGCTCGAGTCTGATTTGTTGAATTGGCAAGGGCCTCTGGCGTAAAGTCTCCACGGAGCTCGTGCTCCTCACGTGGTTTCTGACAGTGGGAGAGCGTCTTGGCAATTGGCAAAATCTGCAGGGGTGTCCTCGCAATATACCTCAACCTCACATATCATACACGTGAGATGGAGATGATAATAGAGGGCATGCGATCGGGCGGAATTCTGGAGCGGACAAGGATCGTACTACGAGGGCAACTAGAGGCTACAGTCGTCGATGTCGTTGCTGGTGGTGCACGGAGGGTTCCTATCGTGGACTAGAGCTCGGCCGACAAACTACCGAGCGGTGGCTTGGCGATGGTGGAGAGCTCCTGATGAGGTGTAACTATTAGCTACGGAGGAGTGGGCTCACTATGGAGGCTCGTCAAGGGTGTGCGTCGTGGTGGTGAGTTGAGGTGGAGACACAGTTCTTCACGGCAGCGAAGGACGGAGGCATTGTAGGTGCAACGGCTGGAATGCAGCAAGTGGCACGGGGCCTGCTATGCTCGTGAAGGCACTGCCGCCAAAGGCGTTGAGGGTGGTTAGCCGAGGTTGGGAATGCCAAGGGCGGATGGCGGCGACAAAGACGTGGCCACCTGCGGGGAGGAGCTTGGTGGAGGGATTAGACGACGGAGATGGAAGTAAAGCGGAAGGAGAAGAAAACGTGGGGAGGGGAGGCAAAAACAGGGGATTTTACCAATTCCCCTGTTTGTCATGCATTTGTTTACCCAAGTTAAATTTTAGATTAATTGATTCATGAAACTTCCTCCAAAAAATTAATAAAAATCACCGTTGCAATCGCAACGTGTGATTTATCCGTTGAAGTGCTCTTTGTTTTTTGATTCGTGGAACGAATAATGATGGATTGAAGAGAGAGAGTGTGGGTGTAGAAGAAAGAAGAATACGGGATGAATGGAGGTGAAGAAGAAGTTACCTGGAGAAGGAGTCGGATGCCTGGGGATGAGGCTCTTACTGGAGTCTCAAATCTTTGCTTGATGCAGCGGCGATGCAGAGCTCGAGCAGCTCACGCTTGAGCTGCGGCATGGGACCTCGATCCCTTGGATCTCGCCGGAGGGGGCCGTCTTCGCTCAACCTTGGTCTCACGTTCACTGTCACTAAGTATGCATAGGGAGCTCGGGGATCTCACTTGCAGTCGGCGGATGGAATGAATGAATGAGGAGAGGAGAATATAAAGAGGAGGAGGAGGAGGTTGGAGAAGAGATGGAGAAGGTGGAGCTTGTGGGGAGCTTCTCCCACAAGTAACTTGAGGTGGAAGAATGAGTTTGGAGAGAGAGAAAGAAAGAGAGAGAAGAGAAGAGCCTGGACCGTAGATGAAATACCCTTTCATCCAACGACCCTGGATGAAGGAGGGGGTGGCATAAGTGGGTGAATGAGGAGACGACACGTGGTGGCTCCAGGAGCTGCCATGTGTCGATCCCAGAAAAATCCACAACTAAATGCAAAGAAAAATAGAACAGAAATAATAAAAGAGGTTAAATCAAAAAGTGATCAACACAAAAGTTGCTTGTCTCAACGAGATCTACAACTTTCGTGAAGGTTCAAAAATCAAAAGGAGTCATCTGTACAAAATGTATTTTTGGGTGGTACCTTATAGGTATAAAACACCACAATTTTGTCTTTTGCAATTTTTTATCATTTTAAATAAGAAATAATTAAAACAAAGTTAGGAAAAAATATGAAAGGAATATTTAAAACTTAATCTATTTTTTTGGATTTTTAATAATTAAGAAAATAAAAGGATGAAATGAAGGGCAAAATAGTCAATATGTACAATATAAATAAGGGGCCCAAAACTCAAGTTTTGCATACGAGCTCCGATTTTAATGAAATTGGTCTTGTTTCGAAGGTCTTTGAATGTATATTACTTTAAAAGTGAGTAGACCTAATTCGAAGGTTGTATGATAGAGAGATATGTGCCTTTTAAGGTCTAAGGTCTTCAACTGGGTTTAGGGTTTTATTGGGTAATTTTACAAGTTAGTATTTTTTTGATATTTTTCTTTAATTAGTGTAAGTCATATATACACAATATAGTTGGTTTTCATAGATTCGGAGTTAGTATAAAATATATACAAATAAGGTATTTTATCTAATATACATGTGAATATTTACAAGTGAAATTGGCTTCTTATTTTTATGCAAATATGAATGCTAAAATGCAGATATTATGCTTGCGTGCATGAATGCTATTTATGCAAGATAAGGGGAAATATGATGCTATTTACTCGGGAACAAAGCTCTACTTTCAATTTTTAGAGTGATGAATCACAGATTCATCACCTCCCCATATTTTACTAGACTTAGATAAATAGGAAAATCAGAAAATCCATCAGGTGATTATATCTAAAATGCCCAAAAAAGTTAAAATCAAAATTTAAAAATGATTATTAATATAACTTTAACCTAAATAAAATCGATAAGTGAATTTCAATATTTCTTGTTCCTAAAGCCCTCATTGTCTTCGGGTACCTTTTAAAGCGAATGAGGCCCAATCTTCACGAATTAGTGCTTCTATCGATGCGTGGGCAACTAGGTTGAGTCTTCTTGAGGGTTCAGTATGAATTACTGAGCATAGGGGTATTGTGACAATAGGGCCTGGTCTCGTCATGCCACATCCGAGTACACTCTAAGGGAAGTATTTTATATGGTACATCTGCTTACTCTCTCCATTTCTTTGGCTAAGTAGCATGACCAAATATGATATTAAGGACCTTAAAAGGTGCATGTTGTTGGCTACAAAGGAAGTGGGAAGTAAAAGATGCTTGTCTTGTAGTGCTAACTCTCCTATAGGGGTAGCGCTAGGCGAAATCTGAAAGATTTCTTAAAGACAACCAAAAAAATGACAAGATAAAAAAGCCGAACTTTCACTGCTCCATGTATTGAGTTGGATAACACAACATTTTTATTGAGGTTTATTTGATTAGATTTAGGTTAAATAATTAAATCCCACACACTTGTGCATGTTTGTGTTCACTGCTTTTGATTCCTATGTCATATTTCTCACTTTGAATCTTTCCTCCATTTACTCTTGTTATTTTCTATTTCATTCTATATTCTCTTTATTCCACATCTTTCTCCTTTTTATCTCTCAAGATCTCGGATTAGGGATGGCTTAGTTCGGACATCATGAGCATCTACATCAATTCTTATATGGAAACATCTCAAGTAATTCATGGCGATTCCCAAGATTTTAATAAAGATCAAAATTGACCCTAATTCTGTACTCTTCTCTACATATGGTGTATTCTTCAATCTGATTAGGGAATGTTTACTCTTGCATACCAAGAACCTAATTTAGATATTCATTGTACGATTTGGAAGTAGAGATAGCTGTGTAGAAAGGAGGGGACAACTAATTGAGAATAATGAAGTCAATATGCAAATGCTCTCTTCCATACATGAGATACAACAACTGACTGCACAAGACTATGCACAAGCCACCTTCCGAGAAATGCTCCTAGAGTTGAGGGGAGATACAAAATAGGGAAGAGGAGGAGGTGAAGAATAAACATCTAGACCCCACGAAGAGGAAGTAGAGGAGAGAAGAGAGGCGCATAGGCCCACATTAAAAGAGACATATAATCCTGGAATTGGTCAGGTGACCGAGTGGATTCAGATCCCACTAATCCATATGCATTTGAGCAGAAACCACATTTCTTATCTCTTCTTACCACTTTTCATTGGAACTCACAAGAAGAACTATATATCCATCTGTAGAAATTTGGCCGTGTCTATAGAACCAGTCAATACCTAGCATTCCATTTGGTTTAGCATAATGATCGCCTTCTCATTCAGCCTTCAAGACAAGGTGCTTTACTAGATCAACCATTTGGTGAAGGTGGTGATGACCTACGAAGAATTGAAGTATGCATTCCTCCACAAGTATTATCCCCTAGGTCGTATGAATTAGACGTGGGCCAAGATTGCACACTTATCCCATGGACCACATTAATCTATCCATGAAGAGAGGGAGAAGTTTAAAGATTAGTTATAAAAATGCCACCATCATGACATTCCAAAGACCATCTTGGTCTAGAATTGGGGGGGGGGGATTGACTGAGATCAGTCAAAGGCTAGTGGAGATGCCTACGGAGGATCCTATTTTAACAATGATGAAGGTGTAGTGTGGCAAATTTTAGAGGAAATGGTCGAAGGAGAGGCCACCCTCTCTTCATCTCGTACATATTAGAAACAACCCAGATCCTCCATAAATCTGTCAATATGGCGACTGCACAGGAAGAGGACAGGTGCAAGATCATAAATCTCAACATCATTGGCAACTACCTATTCAAAGTGTACTAATTGAGAAGCGATCATAGGTACTAGAAAAATTGTCTGTGATTAAACAAAGGATGAAAAATCTGAACAAGCTTGACCATATCACCAAGCAGTTGGAACTCCTGGTCAACTCCATCAACATGTGTCAATTTACGAGCCTATCAACGGAGACTCTTATCAAACCAGAACATCAACCCTAGAGTCTAGGGTAGTCATTACCAGTACAACACATACAAAATGTGTAGGCCCCGAACCAGGTACCACAACAATAGGAAAAGTGTCAAATGGTGGTCAACCACCCTGAATCACAACCATCTTTCGTCGAGTTGTTCTTCCCACCTCCTTAATTTTCAGGAGATAAATGATATGTATAGTAATGGCACACAATTAACCCGTACTAGCGGACACCACTAGGGTCAATCATCAACCACGTTCCTATTCCACCAGAATAATCAGGGTGGAAGAATTTTCCACCACCAGCCGCACCAAGAACAATCTTAACACAATGCTCATACCTGGAGACAACCATATTAACAGCAGCCATATCGCCACAAGTATCATCAGCAGCAGTCGGCACTCAATAAATATCAAAAATACCTTCCTCCTCAGCAACACCAGCATCTTTCTTCCCCATAGTACTTGAACATATGATCCCACAACGAGCCATTATACAATGAATATTATTGCAATCCACTCAATATAAAATGAAGAATAACTAATTTGCATAATAGGTGCCTTAGTACAATTAAGGTTATGTACCATGGCCATCTTAGTGATCACACATCAATTGATTCAGTGGTTGAATTATAGAGGTTGATGCTTGGATGATATGAAAGAGTTAGATTGAGGACTCATCAAGCACGTCAAATGATTGTTAAGAGATGATCTCCAGCCAAAGAAGGATATGGTAATCCATCTCTAAAGTCTTATATTTGACTAACCACTTGTTGCAGGTCCTCTACATAGGAATATATATTCAGAGGTGTTTGATAAATTAGGTCAACAAGTTTACTTAATGAGATCGATCAAGACCTATATCATATACTGTCACGATATAGGAGTGTTATCCTTTGATCAGGGATAGATGTGTTAATATTTGACTGAGTATGTACATTTTGCAGACCAATAGATTGATGATGAAGGATATGGTTAGATCCTTAAGCACATCAATGAAGCGTGAGGATCACATCATATGTGATTGGTAGCGACTAGTCGCACTAGTTGCTCGAGGCAGCGAAAATTAAAATTTTTTCACGTGACGAAACCACATAATCTAAGAACACTTCTCGGATCGTTTCGTCTAAACCAGAAACAAGTAATATGATTCCTCTTGAAGCATGGTTGCGATCGAGTCTCTAAATGAAGAGACCTCCCATCTCAAGTTCAATATGATGGAGGAGACGCTTGCGAGCGCGTGGATGACGCGTGCTTCTCGTAATCCATGTTGATGATCCACGAGACCAATATCCTGATCTCGTAAAATGAGATACGACATTTTCTTCACGACCAAGGCATGTCGAAGGAGACGGATCTCCAAGAGCAAATGATCAGGCAGCATAACGACGACGATGTGGCGATGGAGACTCTCTCTAGGTCTTCCAATGTGGACGGCCATATGGGAGCGAGAGGGCATGTACGGATAAAGAGAGAGAAGAGAGAGAGATTATGTTGTCTAAAAAAGTGCAAAGGGGTGCCTCTCCTTTTATAATATTTTGGGATCCACGGATCTCAATACATGGACAACACAAATCCTATGGCTCACATTGATTTGTGATTATTTTAATGACCAATATTTTGTTCTAAAAACAAAAAAACAATTAATTTAGTTAGATTAAATATATATTGATAAATCAATATAATTCAATCCTAAAATTAAATCAATCAAACATGGAGATTATGGAATGAAGATTGCCTCCTTCCAAAAGTTGGTGGCAATCTCATGTAATCTCATGAGATTACATTATTCCATGGAAATCTCTAAGACTTGGAATAACACTTATTGTAATTTATTCTACAAAATTAATTCATAACTATTTTCTGAATATTGCAATCTTGCCATTGGAAAATTGTGAAACACATTCACAACTCAAAATAAAGTGTGAATTACATTTTCATTTAATTGTCTAATGTGAATCATATTCACATCAACATGTAATTAACAAATGTAAATTACAAATAGCTCTCTCTTATATATTATAAATCACATTTATCATATATATGATTAATATGGATAGTGCTATCCACATTATTCATATCCATGATAATTAAATCAGATTTAATCATCTTGGATCTCTATTCTCATGTTCCCAAATAATATAAATCGCATTCACATTATTCACATCATTGATAATTAAATCACATTTATTTATCTTAGATAACTCTCCTTATAATATGAATCAAATTTATATTATTCATGATAATTAAATCACATTTAATTATCAATTTTCTCAGTGCTCGTATATACATTCCAATAATGAAATTATCCATGAACACTTTCAAGGATAATGTGCTTTCTCCGCGGATACTTGGAGATAAGGACATGGCAATTGTATTGTTCCACATATTGACTTGGATATTGAGATCACATCTCAAATCCAAATCTCAAGCCTCCCATAGATGCTTGATTAAATCAAGATCGCAAATCTAATCTTCTCATTGCATATGAATCACAATCAGATCAATGTCCAACATTTGGACTAAGATCAGATTACTTCTCTATCGAGAGGAGTCACTAAAATCCATACCCATTTCATCACTCCCTAGGAATGGAAGCATCATGGTTATACAATCGTTTATGATCACATCACCCTCAGGTATTCCCAACACCTGTACATCCTGCATACTGGAAGACTTAGAAAAACCCTAAGTATTAAATCAATTTTACACTGTCTACTTCAGGGTTTTATCAGTAAGTTTCTGATTTGATCATTGGAAGTCAATATCGATCATATACTTTGCAAAAGCATATATCATACCTAGGTCTTGATCATATACTTTCCAAAAGTATATATCAAACCTACAAATTCATTCAAGCTTACAAAGCGAGACGACCATGCACGGAATTTGATTTTTTTCCAATATCTCATGAGTGAGCTCATGTCCTTTGGTTCAGTAACTGAACCTCTATGATCACTTTGAGAGATCGTATTACTCATATGCCCTTGCATGCACACCAGCACGTCGGTGTATAGACCTTGTCTAGGTCATCAACCTATTAGTCTGCCAAATGTACATACTCATATATATAGTAGCACATCTGTCTCTAGTTAGAGGATGCATGCCTATATCGTGACAGCATGCGACATATGAATTTACTTATCTCGATCTTGTTAAGTCAACTCTTCGACCTAACTGATCTAACACCTCTGAATCTCTTTTCCTATGTAGAGGACCTGCATCAAGAGGTCAGTTAGATGTCAGCCTTCAGAGAGGATTTCCATATCGTCCTCAAAATGGAGATCATCTCTTAATAATCATTTGACAGTGCTCGATGAGTCCTCCATCTAAAGCTTTAGATATTCATCCAAGCACCAACCTCTATTATTCAATTATTGAATCAATAGTTGTATGATCATTAAGATGGCCATGGTACATAAACCTAATTGTACTAAGGGACCTATTATAAAAATTAATTATTCGTCATTTCAGATCAGGGAATGATATTTGCAGTAACATTCATTTCATTATAGCTCGTTGTGGGCTCGCATGTCCAACAATCTCCCACTAGCCCAAAGAGCCATTAATGGCTAATCATTTATACTCGCACTCATGTGACAATCATAGTCTATTTACAAAAATAGCTAAGTAAACTAATCAATCACTCTGTCCCCAAAGAACTATGCCAAGTCCTTTTACGGCACTTGCATATCTCCGAGTAACAGTGCTGGCATCATTTGTGAATGTTGCATCTTATGCAACCAATACTCAATCTAGTCAGTTAGAGTGTCCTTAACACTATAAAATAATAATTATTATTATTATCAGTATTTCCATAATCCTTATCAGAATACCCTTATTCCTGGAGATCTCTATCTCCTAAGGTTTCTGCAATTAAGACCTTTTAGATCACTATCTATAAAGTCTTAATCTCTTGAAGATAAGACTTTGAGATCACTATCTCTATGTTTCATCATCTTTGAAGATATTGTCATTACTCCAACCAAGTGTTTTATCTCCATAGTTGGATTAGTAACAGTTTACTACTCCCGCTGCATGGTAGACATCTAGCATTCGTACACATCTAGCGTACACTTGGCTTCTCGTAACTGATGCACAAGGGCAAGCACTTCTAGCATTCACTTCGTCAACTCTTTGAGGTGCTATCCCTTAAGATAGGTTAATATCATATCTCAAGGGGATCAAGACTTGGTTTTTCCACGAATGGAATATGTCCAAGGTGTACTACAAATTTGACTGTCCCAATACCCTCTTCACTTTTCTTCTGAACAAAGAATTAATATCTTAAGAGGTATCCTTGAGATCATATCTCAAGAAATGGAACAACCCGATTATAAAACACTTATTATTTTCAATATATCATTTTAAATAATTAGGATATCATCTACATTTAGCATAATGAACGCAATGGCACTCTCACTAAGCTTCACATGGTTCATCAAGATTCTATCTGAAATCATAACATTTATAATTTCATCAAATCTTATTTAAGTCCATAGATGGAGCTCTCTAGCTTGCACTCCTTGCTTTACTCAAACATGAATTCCTAGGGCCACTTCATGTGAATATCCTCAGAGAGGAATTCTTAGAGAAATGCAATCTTGACTTACATCTTGAAGCTATCATAGTAAAGTTACATTGATATAGCTAGCTGAAGGATATGGAATTATCCTCAAGCGCATCACGGAAGCGTGATCATCGTATCAAATACGATGCAGAACGACTAGTCGTAGTAATCATTCTATGCAGCGGAATTTAAAAAATTTTCATGCGATGAAACCACATGATCCTAGAACGATTCTTGGATCGTTTCATCTAGAACCACAACAAGTATAAAGGAACACCTCTTGAAGCATGGTTGATCTAGTCTCTAAGAAAAGAGACATGCTGTGTCAAGTCCGATCATCGGAGAAGACACTTACGAGTGCGAGGCTGAACCGCGTGTTCCTCGCAATCCAACAAGATGATCCAAGCATGGTGAACTCCCGATCTCGTTGCACGAGATCGAACGTCCTCTTTGTGAGTGTAGCACTCTAAGAACACGGAGAAATGAAGAACGTCGAGGTGGCGGCGCAGTGGTGAAAGGCATCGACGGCTTTCTCCTCTAGGGTTTGGTGGACGACCACCAAGAAAGAAAGAGAGAGAGAGAGAGAGAGAGAGAGAGAGAGTTGGCGTGTGCGAGAAATGGGAGAGAGAGAGAGAGATGTTCTCCACAATTGCATCGCCTTAGAGAGCATGGTATGCCTCTCTATTTATAGGGTTTTGGGATACATGGATCTCAATCCATGGGACATATAAAATCAATGGATGAGAGTGATTTATGCTCAATCCAATGGTCATGATTGTTGTTGGTAAAAGCCAACAATTTATGATTTAATTAGATCAAATATATTTGATAAATCAATTACAATTCAATCCTAAATTAGATCAACCAAATAAGGAGAGAATAAACATGGAGATTACATCTACCATATCAATCATCGTGGACGGCCACCAATCCAAGTAGGACTTGGTAGCTGTCCACATGATTCCATGTGGAGGCAATCTCATGAAATCCCATGAGATTGCAAATCTCCATGGAAATCTTCATTATTATTTCCAATAACTTTTGTTGTGATTTATTCTTCAAAAATAATTCATAATTAATTTTGATAATATTGCAATCTTACCATTGGAAATATGTGAATCATATTCACAACCCAAAACAAAATATAATTTACATTTTCAATTAATTACACAATGTGTATCCAATACACATTAATAATTAATCAAAAAATATAAATTATAATTAGCTCTCTCTAATACATTATAAATCATATTTATAATATATTATGAATAATTGGATATTGCTATCCACATTATTCTTATCCATGATAATTAAATCACATTTAATTATACTGGATAATTTCCACACACATCAAGATGATTAAATCACATTTAATAATCAATTCTTCAATGCTTAGATCTATTGAATTATTCTTGAACCCCTTCAAGAATAATGTGATTTCTCTGCAGATACTTAGAGATAAGGATAGGGCGATTGTATTGTTTCACGTATAGTGGCTTAGATGTCGAGATCACATCTCAAATCCAGATCTCATGGACCTCACACAGATGCTTGATCATATCAAGACCGTAGACCTAATCTTCTTATTGCATCTAAATCTCATTCAGATCAATGTCCAATACATGGACTAAGATTAGGTCACTTCTCTATTGAGTGGAGTCACTAAAATCCAAACATGTTTTATCACTCCCTCAGAATGGAAGTGTCATGGTTATACAATCGTTTATGATCACATCTCCCTCAGGTATTCCCAATACCTGTACATCCTGCAAACTGGAAGACCTATGATAATCCTAATGATATAAATTACTTTTACACTGTCATCTTCAGGGTTTGATCATTAAATTTCTCAATCTTGGTCATTGGGAATTGGTATAGATCATATGCTTTCCCAAAGCATATATCTCACGTTCAAATTCATGTCATGCTTCCAAAGCATGTTGACCATGCATGGAATTTGATCTGTCCTAATACCTCATGAGCGAGCTCATGTGTCCCGGTTCACAAATGAACCCGTATGATCCCTTTGAGAGATCGTATTACTCATATGTCCTTACATACACACCGGCTCGCCGGTGTATAGACCTTGGCTAGGTCATCAACCTTTTGGTCTGCCAAATGTACACACTCAGGCATATAGCGACACATCTGTCACTGGTTAGAAGATTCATGCGTATGCTGTGACAGCATTCAACATAGGTCTTTGGTTATCTCGATCTCGTTAAGTCAACCCATTGACTCAACTAATCTGACACCTCCGAATCACTATTCCCATGCAGAGGACCCGCATCAAGAGGACGGTCAGATATCAGCCATATGAGAATGGATTGCCATCTCCTACTCAGACCGAAGATCATCACTTAACAATCATTTGATGATGCTTGATGAGTCCTTCATCTAACTCCTTAGATATTCATCAAAGTATCTGACTCTATGATTCAATCAATGAATCAACAACTGTATGATCATCAAGTTGGCCATGGTACATAACCGTTATAGTACAGAGGGACCTTATAGTGCATTCATTCAATCTCAGAAAGGGAGTGAAAAAATCAATAACTTTTATTGATAAATCATTTATTAGAATAACATTTATTAGGAATGGTTCGCCCCGGGCTCACATTGCTAACAATCTCCCACTAGCCCTCAGAACCATTCAGGAACAATCCTTAAGCCCATACTCATTACATGCTTGTCGAAAACCTTCCGTGTCAGAGGTTTGGTAAGAGGATCAGCAACATTTTCGGAAGAGGCTACCTTGGTGATGATGATGTCACCACACTTTTGAATAACTCAAGTGATGTGGTATTTCCTTTCCACGTGCTTGCTCTTCTGATGCCATCTGGGTTCCTTTGCCTAGGCAATGGCTCCCGTGTTATCGTAGAGTAACGGGATGGGAGTATCAGAGGAAACTACACTAAGCTCAAGGATGAACTTGTGCGACCACAACGCCTCCTTTCTAGCATCCAATGCATCAATGTACTCGGCTTCTGTTGTTGAATCTGTAGTAGTGTCATGCTTCTTGCGACTCTAGCTCACAACACAACCATTCAACAAGAATACAAACCCTGATGTCGACTTTCAATCATCAATATCTGATTGGAAGTCAGAATCTGTATATCCTAAGACTTGGAGATAACCATCTCCATAGACCAAGATGTAATCTTGCGTCCGTCTTAGATATATGAATATGTTCTTTACTGCATTCCAGTGTTGTTCGCCATAGCATGATTGGTAACGACTTACTACTCCCACTGCATGGCAGATATCTGGCCTAGTACACATCATGGCATACATTAAGCTTCCTACGAATGATGCATAAGGACATCCATCCATGGCTTTCTTTTCCTCAACAGTTTGAGGAGCCATTCCTTTAGACAGGTGGATACCATGTCTTAAGTGTAGGAACCCTTTCTTGGAACTATCCATACGAAATCGTTCAAGAATCTTCTTAATGTATCCGTGTTGTGACAATCCCAAAATCCTCTTTTCTCGGTTTCTGAACAACTTCAGGCATATGATGTAAGAGGCTTCTCCAAGATCTTTCATCTTAAAGGTATGGAATAACCAAATTTTCACACTAGTCATCATCCCTGTATCATTCCAAATGATAAGTATGTCATCTATGTAAAACACGATGAATAGAATGGCACTCCCACTAAGCTTCTTGTACACACAAGGTTCATCAGGATTCTGCACAAAATCATAACTCTTTATGGTTTCGTCAAATCAGATGTTCAGCTACGAGAAGCTTGCTTGAGCCCATAAATGGATTTCTTCAGCTTGCACACTTTGCCATCCTCAGTTATGAAGCCCTGGGGTTGCTCCATGTAGATATCCTCCTTGAGGTATACATTGAGGAAAGTTGTCTTGACGTCCATCTGCCAGATGTCGTAGTCAAGATATGCAGCTATAGCTAGCAGTGTCC
Source organism: Ottelia alismoides (assembly GCA_037367405.1). NCBI lineage: Eukaryota > Viridiplantae > Streptophyta > Magnoliopsida > Alismatales > Hydrocharitaceae > Ottelia > Ottelia alismoides. The sequence goes on from JAZKJV010004100.1 coordinate 519,095, forward strand.
TGATGGATTTAAACATAGCCATAGGAGAGAACGTCTCATCGTAATCGATGCCTTCTCTCTGTGTGTTGCCCTTGGCTACGAGCCGTGCCTTGAAAGACTTTACTTTCCCATCAGGTCCCCTTTTTCTCTTTAAGATCCATTTACACCCAATGGGTTTTACCCCTTTAGGTGGATCCTCCAAGGTCCATACACCATTCTTATGCATGGAGTCAATTTCTGACTTCATTGCTAGCATCGATCTATCCATGTCATGATCCACGAGTGCTTCATCAAATGAAGTAGGATCAATGTCGATCTCACTTGATACATAGAATCCATACCTTTCAGGTGGGGCAACCACCCTCGAACTCTTTTGAAGAGGTGTGGGTGTTTCCTCTTCATTTATCTCTTCAGTTTCTGGTCCACGAAGCTCAGAATCCTCAAAGGATTCAATGAGTTCCTCTACTTCATTTTTGTCTTGACCTTTAAGGAAATCATCCTCCAGAAATTTCACATCTCTTGAGACCAAAACCTTTTGGGTCTCAGGGTCATAAATCTGGTATCCAATAACATCTTTAACATACCCAATGAAGTAACACTCACGAGTGTGAGATTCTAGCTTACTTGCGTCCACGTTCTTAGCATGAACCAAGCAACCCCAAACCCTCAAGTGATTAACACTAGGTTTGGTTCCATACCAAAGCTCATGAGGAGTCTTAGGCACAGATGCTAGGAATCTTATTCAATATATATATTACAGTCTCTACTGCATATCCCCAGAAACTAAGAGGTAAATGTGCTTTGCTCATCGTTGAACGGACCATATCCATGATGGTCCTGTTGCGTCTTTCAGCAACACCATTAAGTTGGGGAGTTCCAGGAAGAGTTAGATTGGAGACAATTCCATTCTCCTTAAGATATTCCTTGAATTCATCTAAGAGGTACTCGCCACCTCGATCAGATCGAATCCGTTCAATCTTTCTACCGGTTTGGTTTTCAACCAAAGTCTTGAACTCTTTGAATTTTCGAAGGTTTTAGATTTATGACGTAATAGGAAGACAAACCCATATCGTGAATGGTCATCAATAAACGTCAAATAATATCGATATCTATTTCGAGTCGCGGTAATGAAGGGACAACATACATCGGTATGTATTAGATCAATAATTCCTTCGCATCTTGTAACCTTGTTACGGAAAGGCATCCTAGTCATTTTACCTCGAATACAATGTTCATAGGTAGGCAAAGATTGAACCTGTAGAAAATCTAAAGGTCTATCCTTTATTAATCTCTTTGTCCTATCAACAGACAAATGACCAAGACTTTGATGCCAAATCATATTCTAATGATTTTTATTCTCCCTGGATCTTTTAGGGATTTTATAAGTGGTTGTAATATTCATGACATGCTCATCAATGCACAATTCATAGAGACCACCCGACGTTAAAATACCATCTGTAATATATTTATCATAATGATTTATGACTAATTTATTACAAAAAAGGAATGATTGTCCACTTCTAACTAGCTTAGATACAGATATTAAATTCCTTCTAACTTCAGGTACATAAATACACTCTTTAAGTACTAGGACTCTATCACTCTATAAGGATGGTCGACAAGTCCCGACGACGACTGCTGCAACACTTGCATCAGATCCCATCTGGATGAGTATCTCCTCTTCTTCAAGATTTCTAGTTTCCTGAAACAAATGCAACAAATTGCATACATGAACAGAAGCACCAGAATCTACAATCCAACTTCCTTCTCGTCCAACGAGAAAGCTAGTTTCAATGATGAAAGCAGATTTCAAACCTGCTTGGTCTTTACCTTTGTCTGCCGACTTCAGGTAATCCGGGCAAATATGCCTCCAGTGCCCCAGCTTCTTATAGTGGTGACAGATGTCGGATTTCTTCGATGCTCTCAGTGTGGATGCACTAGAAGATGAGCCAACGCCTAGACTCTTCTTCTTTCTCTTCTGGGTCGGGCCCTTCTGAGAACCTTGCTTCTGACCGTGCTTCCCTCTGACCAGTGCAACCATTGCACTGCCTGCGGGACCATCTTTCTTCATTACGTCTTCTGCAGACTTTAATGCAGCAAGAAGACCAGCGTTCAACACGCCCAACTTGTTCATGTTAAATTAAACCACAAAATTATTGAAAGACTTGGGTAAAGATAACAGAATGAAGTCAACTTGCATGTTTGCATCCATATTTTCCCCAAGAGTCTCTAGTTCAAACAAGTACCCAAACATTTCGAGTACATGTTCTCGAACCGAAGTTCCTTCCTGCGTCTTTCAGCGAACGAGCTCTTTCATAATATTGTAAAGCTGGGTTCGGTTAATGTCAACAACATATCTTTTAGATTATGAATTATCTCCGGGCATGTGCTCATCTCCACATGTTGCTTCTGAAGAACATTGGCGAGAGAACCCAAGATATAGCATCTAGCCAAGACACGATCTTCATCATACTTGTCATTGTATGCTTTTTATTCCTTGGATTTAGGGCTTTCATGCTTGTCTTCGGAAGGCATATAACTTATGCACACAGTAGAAAGAACAAGATCCAAATTACGGATCCAATCCAAGTAATTTGGACAGGTCAACTGGTTGACCTCAAGAAGCTTGCTTAGTTGGGTTCAAGGACTTCATTTTCTGAAATTAAGAATGCACTATATTAGAACATATAATCATATATATTCAAATTTATGATATTTGATTAAGGCATTTTAAATCAAATTGTTCTTGCTCTGTCAACCTTAAAAGTTTATTCCCTTAATCACTTTCAAAGTAAGATATATACTTACCGTTATATCTCAAGCAAGAATTGGAATCTCCTCCTTATCAGTGTCATATACCAATAATATGAGAACCTACGACTCCAATAAAGAGAAGCGGGAACACATTCCGCCTTGCAAGTCCAACTTGCATTTCCCAATTCGGTATTTAATACCCGTGCCCACCACCCCTAAGGTGATGTTGACCCGTCACTAATTGAACCAACTGTCAACAGGAATACAACTTGCTATACGCAATCCAATATCGCCCTAATAATATGAGGACACGATATTGGGGTCACTATGCATGCGTACTTACTCATTCGAGAAAGGGCGAGCCCGATCCAAATGAATCGTATGCAGGATCTATCACTTCGGACATGCGTCTCCTACATACAATATCTGGCGACGGAACCCTTCGCCTTGATGGGAGACCATGGATGTCACTTATGTGATCCTCCACCTCATATTCAAATTGTAATTAATTATTATGAATCATATTCATATATTGAATTCTTCCAAGGGAAATAACAACTCCATTTATAACAGAGTGTTTCAATTGGACATAAATAATTTAATTATATTAAATCAATTATCAATCCAATTTAATCAACAAACTTGATTGTTTTACTTGAATATATATATGGTATTTTCTCAAAGTACGTATTGATTCGAATTTTAATAACTAGAAAATACATATTAATTTTCTCCGGCATTATCGAGTCCCTACCCCTGTCATTGCCAGTGCTGACGAGAGTGGGACGGACCACATACGTTGCAACCCACTACCCCAATGCTCTCCGACGAGACATCATATCCACCTCAGGAAAGGATAATGCCAGATAGATCAATTTGTACTTGAGATGATCATGAGTTCTTCAACCGAAATTATACCATATAGTAGTAATCAAAATATTTTTGATTATAAGGAAATTTGCTACACAAATTCCCAATCCTATTCAAGCATCATGTTTGATGATTCTGTTTCTAATCATGATCTAGATCAAATCTAATCAATTAATTGGTTGAGGCCAAATAAATTAAGGAAATAACCATCTTCCAATATTTCACAAATATTCCATAATTATTTCATGAAATTAACAATTAATTTCACTAATTGACAATCACATGGTTCTTGATTAGGACTGTAATTTCAGCAATGACCCCTACTCACTAAATTTAACATATGTCAATCAATTTAAATTCAAATTAGACAAACTCAATTTTCAAAGATTGCTAACTTGATTTAGGACAGAACCCAAGTGATATTTCAAGCATTTCAAGGGTTATCAAAACAGTAATTAACTCATTAATCATGTTATGGTTCGTAGTTCTCGCAACAGTGAATACATGTTCACTAAAACAACCATATCTCGAGCGAACGCAATCCAATTTACGTAAACTCAGATCCTATGTTTTAAATATTTAATGCGGAACAAGATACAAGTGATTAATTCATGTTTAAATATTTTAAACAGGGCCGGATTTATTCACTAAGAAGATGTGCGCAAAATCAAATGCGACAAAAAACATTCGCGACCTTAACGAACCCAAGTCGTCCTAGGTTTGCGGATCGTATCCAAAAACTTCGACCTATGGATCTGATACCACTAGAAGGATATGGAATTATCCTCAAGAGCATCACGGAAGCGTGATCATCGTATCAAATACGACGTAGAACGACCAGTCGTACTAGTTGTTCTGTGCAGCGGAATTTAAAAAAATTTCATGCGGTGAAACCACATGATCCAAGAACGATTCTTGGATCGTTTCATATAGAACTACAAAAAGTATAAAGGAATACCTCTTGAAGCATAGTTGATCTAGTCCCTAAGAAAAGAGACCTCCTGTCTCAAGTCTGGTCATCGGAGAAGACACTTGCGAGCGCGGGAATGAACCGCATGTTCCTCGCAATCCAACAAGATGATCAAAGCACGATGAACTCCTTATCTCATCGTACGAGATCGAATGTCCTCTTCATGAGTGTATCACTCCAAGAAGACGGAGAACCGAAGAACGTCGAGGTGACGGTGCAGTGGCGAAAGGCATCGACGGCTTTCTCCTCCATGGTTTGGTGGACGACCACCAAGAAAGAGAGAGAGAGAGAGAGAGAGAGTTGGCGTGTGAGAGAAGTGAGAGAGAGAGAGTGATGTGCTCCAAAATTACATTGTCTTAGAGAGCATGGTATGCCTCTCTGTTTATAGGGTTTTGGGATCCGTGGATCTCAATCCGTGCGACATATAATATCAATGGATGAGATTGATTTATGTTCAATCCAATGGTCAAGATTGTTGTTGGAAAAAGCCAACAATTTATGATTTAATTTAGATAAATATATTTGATAAATCAAATACAATTCAATCATAAGTTAGATCAACCAAATAAGAAGAGAATAAACATGGAGATTACATCTCCCATGTCAATCATGGTGGACGGCCACCAATCCAAATAGGACTTGGTCGCCGTCCACATGATTCCATATGGTTGCAATCTCATGAAATTCCATGAGATTGCAAATCTCCATGGAAATCTCCATTATTATTTCCAACAACTTTTTTGTGATTTATTCTTCAAAAATAATTCATAATTAATTTTGAGAATATTGCAATCTTACCATTGGAAATTTGTGAATCATATTCACAACCCAAAACAAAATATAATTTACATTTTCAATTAATTACACAATGTGTATCCAATACACATTAATAATTAATCAAAAAATATAAATTATAATCGCTCTCTATAATACATTATAAATCTAATTTATAATATATTATGAAGAATTGGATATTTCTAGCCACATTATTCTTATCCACAATAATTAAATCACATTTAATCATATTGGATAATTTTCACACACATCAAGATGATTAAATCACAATTAATCATCAATTCTTCAATGCTTAGATTTATGGAATTATTCTTGAACCCCTTCATGAATAATGCGATTTTCTGCAGATACTTGGAGATAAGGACAAGACGATTGCATTGTTACGCGTATAGTGACTTGGATGTCGAGATCACATCTCAAATCCAGTTCTCATGGACCTCCCACAGATGCTTGATTATATCAAGACCGTAGACCTAATCTTCTCATTGCATCCGAATCTCATTCAGATCAATGTCCAATACATGGACAAAGATCAGGTCACTTCTCTATTCAGAGGAGTCACTAATATCCAAACCTGTTTCATCACTCCCTCGTAATGGAAGCGTAATGGTTATACAATCGTTTTTGATCACATCACCCTCAGGTATTTCCAATACATGTACATCCTGCATACTGGAAGACCTATGATCATCCTGAAGATATAGATCACTTTTACACTGTCATCTTCAGGGTTTGATCATTAAGTTTCTCAATCTTGGTCATAGGGAATTGGTATAGATCATATGCTTTCCCAAAGCATATATCTTACCTTCAAATTCATGTCATGCTTCCAAAGCATGACGACCATGCATGGAATTTGATCTGTTCCAAGACCTCATGAGTGAGCTAATGTCTCCCGGTTGGCAAGTGAACCCGTACGATCCCTTTGAGAGATCGTATTACTCATATGTCCTTACATGTACACCAACTCGTCAGTGTATAGACCTTGGCTAGGTCATCAACCTATTAGTCTGCCAAATGTACAAACTCATACATATAGCAACACACCTGTCTCTGGTCAGAGGATGCATGCCTATGCTGTGACAGCATTCAACATAGGTCTTTGGTTATCTCGATCTCGTTAAGTCAACCCATTGACTCAACTAATCTGACACCTCTGAATCACTATTCCCATGCAGTGGACCTGCATCAAGAGGCCGGTCAGATATCAACCATATGAGAAAGGATTACTATCTCCTACTTAGACTGGAGATCATCACCTAACAATCATTTGATGATGCTTGATGAGTCCTCCATCTAACTCCTTAGATATTCATCCAAGCATCAACCTCTATGATTCAAGCAATGAATCAGAGGATATTTACACCCACAACCCTGAGTAATCTCGCAATAACGTTCATAACGCTGCATAATCACGATTTACATGACAAACCCCAAGTAATGCTTAACTCTTATATGACATAACCTTGTGTTATGTTCCGTTTTAGATATCCGTTATATTTGATGGTTTCCATTTTAAAAAGATGAAATTACCCTTAGTACACATTCGTATTTGCAAATCATGCCATGGCCTTCCCTCTCCATCACTATAGAGAGGTTAGCTGCAAGCTTACTCCTGACACCCTAGTCTGAAAGCTTCCCCCAGACCCCGCCTGCAATTGCCTCTCTCCCCGTCGACCTCTGCAAGCCCCCCGCCCCTCCTCCCACTGCTGGTCACGTCCAGCCTTCCCCGAACTGCAACGCCCCCGACCCGGCTGCTCCCGCGTCTGCAAGATCCCCCCCTCCCCGGCTCTTGCTCTCGCGTCTGCGAGCCCCTTCCGCTTTCCTGCAGCCTCCCCCCGACTGCAACGCCCCCCACTTTGCTTCCCTCCAGGTGTCCTCCCCGACCCGGCTCCAGCTCCCACGTCTGCGAGCCCCCCGGCTGCCCTGTAATCGTCCTCCCCGACACGGCTCCAGTTCCCGTGCCTGCGAGCGCCCGGGTGCCCTGCAAGCGTCCTCCTCGACCCGGCTCCCGCGCCTGCAAGCTGCTCTACAGGCGTCCTCTAGCCTCACCCCGGACTGGAACGCCCCCAACCTGGTTCCAAGCTCCCGTAGCCCCCCATGCAGGCCTCGCTCTAGCTCCCGCACCTGCGAGAACCCCCACCCCCTGCAGCTACCCTACGGGCATCCTTCCCGACCCGACCACTGGCAGTAGAGGGAACCCACTCTACCTCACCTCTCGTGGCTACTCTACAAGCATATTCTCTGACCTGGACACTGGCAGCAGAGGGAATCTGTTCCACTATTTGATCTTGACGAGAATATCGGATTTTTATGTCGAAAGGTGGGAGTTTTAGACGATATTACGACTGTTTTCGGTTGGATTTTAAGGATTGAGAGGAGAATCGATTGGAATTCGTGCACGGAGAAGGGGTTTTGATAGACGTATGGGAGGGAATAGAACCAGACGCTTTATTATGGGGGATTTTTTATTTTAATTACAACCGTTGGATATAGGATTGGTTAGATTAACTTTAAGTCTGGAAGAGTTAACTGGTTAAAATAACATAGGGTTATGTGTGTGGAACGGAAGACTTATTCAAGGTTTTTCATGTAATTTGCGATTATGCTGCGTTATGAATGTTATTACGAGATTACTCAGGGTTATGGGTGTAAATATCCCATGAATCCACAGCTGTATGATCATCAAGTTGGCCATTATACATAACCCTTATTTTACAGAGGGACCTTACAATGCATTCATTCATTCAATCTCAGAAAGGGAGTGAAAAGAATCAATAAATTTTATTAATAAATCATTTATTACAATAACATGTATTCTAGGAATGGTTCACCCCGGGCTCACATTGCTAACATTAGCGATATCCTGATGGATATAAGCATGGTTACTGAAGAGCAAGTCTCATCGCAAGCGATGTCTTCTCTTCTGTATGTAGCTCATGGCTACGAGCCGTTCTTTGAAGGTCTCTACCTTCTCATCTGGTTCCCTCTTTGTCTTGAAGATCTATTTACCTAACAAGAATTACCCTTATAGGTAGATCCTCGAGGGTCCATATGCAACACTTGTATATGAAGTCTACTTCAGACATCATTGCTAAAATCCATCTTTCCTTGTCATGATCCTCATGAGCTTCATCACATGAATTACGATCATTGTCAGACTTAACTGACACATGGAATACATCCTCAAACTTTTTTGAAGAAGTATTAGTGTTTCATCTATAGTTGTCATTTTAGTTTCCGATTTAGGAGCCTCATTATCATCTCAAGAATAAATGAGTTCCTTTACTTTATTTTCATCTTGATTCATAAGAGAGTCATCCTCTAAGAATTATATCCTTAGAGATGAAATCTTTTAAGAATCTCAAGGTCATAAAGTAGGTATACAATACCATCCTTTATTTTCCTAATGAAGGAGCACTCACTAGTGCTAGATTCCATCTTACATGCATGTAATCTTATTGAGGATATATATTGTAGTCTCTACGACATATATACATGGGAAACTAAGAGGTAATTATGCTAAAAATTATCATTGATCAAATCATGGCATACATGATCCAATTGTATCTTCCGACAACTTTCTTAAGTTTAGGTGCATTTGGAGGAGTGAATAGAAATGATATTCATATCTCCATAAGGTATTCCTTGAATTCGTCTAATTGGTACTAGCTACCTAGGTTAGATTAAAGTCATTTTATCTTCCTTCAAACTTTTGTTCTAAACCAAAATTGTGAAGTCTTTGAACATTTCAAAGGTTTCTTAGGTAAAGAGAAGAAATCTCATATCATACATAATCATCAATAGATATCACATATCCATAATGCTTATTATGATATAGATGTTCCACATACATCAATATGTATGAGATCCCGAATACCTTGGCATCTTACACTATTCCCAGAGAAGGGTGTATTGAACATTTTTACTTTTTGATTACAATACTCACAAGTATGTAAGATTTGAAATTTTAGACATTCTAGAATTTCATCTCTTAGTTGTCTATTGATCTCATCAACAGACATATGCCCAATACTTGATGCCAGATCATTATCAAATGATCTTCATCCTATTATTGATATTTAAAGGTTTAATTTTCAGTATTAGAAATATTAATGAACCATTTAATAATTTTCTAGTTTTGTAGAGTCCACTAGATGTCACATTACCATCTGAAATATATCCATCATAACTCTTTATGCTAGGTTTATTCCATAATTCATGTTTTTTACAACAATTAGAAATAACTATGAGGGTATTCTTGTATCTAGGTCATAGAGACATTTTCTAAGACTATGGCCTCCCACTGAAATTATGAAGTCTATCAATCCAATAGAGATTGTTGCACCAATTGCACTAATATCCATGTAGATGACTATTAAACCTGAAGATCAAATTCCAGTCTTCCAATACATATGCAACAAATTGCATGTTTCATTAGAAGATTGAGATACAATTATCAGACTTTGATCTTATCAAAAAAGAAAGTCTATTTTAATGATCAAATGTAGATACAAATTATTACGATGCACTATGTGAGTCATTCTCTAAGGATTCTAAATAGACTTGATAGTCATACTGTCAATACATCAACTTATTGTAGTATTGACATTCATCCAACTCTTTAAATGTAACATGGAAGTCCTAGAAGTACAATCAACCCTTTGACTATCCTTCTCATCTTGGGTCTGACCCATGCTTCCACTATGCTCCCTTTATCTATAAACAACTATTGCCTAAGACTAAGGATCTGTTATCTTGAACTCAAAAGAATTCAATGTAAGAGTATTTCAACATTTATGCATGCTTTATTTAATTCATATTATATGAACATTATAAAGCTTCATGAATGTATTGAGTATAGACAGTAGAATGATGACACTCATCATATCTACATCCATCTTAACTCTTAAAATTCAAGTTCAGGTAGGTACTCAAACATTTTGAATACATCATCTCTGTCAAAGCTACCATTCTGCATGATGCGGAGAACTATGTCACTCATGATTAAATGTCAAGAGCACATATATATGCCAAAAAACTTCTTGGATTTTATAAGGATTAATTGACAATCACGATCATCATCGACGTGTCACTTCTAAAGTACATTCGATGAGATCAAGACTATAGAGACATACAAACCCCAGGGTTGTAGTCCTATTATCTAGTTAATTGTCCATCCTCATTCTTATGAGGAAACTTGTACATTGCACCCACATACATTATGTATCCAACTACAAGTACAACATATTTATCATGGATCCAATCCATGACATTTTACTGATTATTATTGAGTATAGTATTGAGTGGGTTTAATGAAGGATTATATGAAATAAGAAATTTGCATAAGTGTATATATTTATATATATACATAAGGAATTTTTATATCAAAGTTTTCTTGCCTTGTCAACAATGAAAGTTCATTCCCTTAATCACTTTCAATGTAAGAGATATACTTACCATTATATCTCAAGCAAGATCTGGGTTCTCCTTCCTTATCTTTGTCACATACCAATAATATGAGAACTTGTAACTCGGATAAAAAGAAGCGGGAACACATTCCACCTTGCACGTCCAACTTGAATTTCCCAATTTGGTCTTTAACACCCGGGCCCACCATCCCTAAGGTGATGTTGACCCGTCATTAATTGAACCAACCGTCAACAGGATTAGTACTCGCTATGTGCAATCCAATATCGCCCCAATAATTTGAGGACTCCACATTGGGGTCAGTACGCATACGACCTTACTCTTTTGAGAAGAAAAGAGGCCGATCCAGATGCACATGCATACAGGAGCTGTCACTTCGGACAGATGTCTCCTACATACAATCCCTAGCGACGGAACCCTTAACCTTGATAGGAGACCATGAATGTCACTTATTCGATCCTCCATATAATATTCAAATTCTAATTAATCATTATGAATCATATTCACATAATTAATTATTCCAAGGGAAAAAACAACTCTATTCATAATAGAGTGTTTCAATTTTAATTGGATTCCAATTAATCTAATCAAATTAAATTAATGATCTAATCAATATCCAACAAACAGTTTTAATTGTTACTAGAAATTATGGTATTAGAAAAAAAATAAAATACGTATTATTTCGAATTTTAATAATTAGAAAAATACATCATGATCTCTCAAGCATCATTTGTTCCCTACCCGTTGTCATGGCCAGTACTGAAGGGAGTGGGAGAGACCGCACACGGTGCAACTTGCTGTTGGACATGTGAGCCCACGGCGAGCCATTATGCAATAAATGTTATTGCACATATCATTCCCTGATCTGAAATGAAGAATAAATAATTTGCATAATAGGTCCCTCTGTACAATTAGGGTTATGTACCATGGCTATCTTAATGATCATACAGCTGTTGATTCAATATATGAATCATAGAGGCTGGTGCTTGGATGAATATCTAAAGGGTTCGATTGAGGACTCATCAAGCACCGTCAAATGATTATTAAGATGTGATCTCCAGCCTGAGTAGGAGATGGCAATCCTTTCTCACATAGGTTGATATATGACCGACCTCTTGATGCAGGTCCTCTGCATAGGAATAGAGATTCAGAGGTGTCAGATTAGTTAGGTCAAAGAGTTGACTTAACGAGATCGAGATAAACTAAGTCCTATGTTGAATGCTGTCACAGCATAGGCACTCATCCTCTGACCGGAGACAGATGTATTGCTATATGTCTGAGTATGTACATTTGGCAGACCAATAGGTTGATGACCTAACCAAGGTCTATACACCGGCGCGCTGGTGTGCATATAAGGGCATATGAGTAATACGATCTCTCAAAGGGATCATACAGGTTCATTACTGAACCGGAAGACATGAGCTCACTCATGAGATATTGGGAAGAATCAAATTCCGTGCACGGTCGTCTTGCTTTGGAAGCTTGACTGAATTTGTAGGTTTGATATATACTTTTGGAAAGTATATGATCAAGACCTAGGTATGATATATGCTTTTGGAAAGTATATGATCGATACCAAATCCCAATGATCAAATGAGAAACTTGGTGATCAAACCCTGAAGAAGACAGTGTAAAATAGATCTTGATCTTCGGGTTGACCATGGGTCTTCCAGTATGCAGGATGTACAAGTATTGGGAATACCTGAAGGGTGATGTGATCATAAACGATTATATATCCATGACGCTTCCATTCTGAGGGAGTGATGAAACAGGTCTGGATTTTAGTGACTCCTTTCAGTAGAGAAGCAATCCGATCTTAGTCCAAGTGTTGGACATTGGTCTGAATGGGATTCAGATTCAATGAGAAGATTGGATTTGCGGTCTTGATTTAATCAAGCATCTATGGGAGGTTCGTTCGATCTGGATTTGAGATAATATCTCAATATCCAAGTCACTATACATGGAATAATACAATCGCCCTGTCCTTATCTCCAAGTATCTGCGGAGAAAGCACATTATTCTTGAAAGGGTTCAAGAATAATTCATTTGATGAAATGTATATCCAAGCAAGGACTTGATGATTAAATGAGATTTAATTATCAAGCATAATATGAATATGATTCATATTATTATCCAAGATAATTAAATGAGATTTAATTATCAAGGATTAGAGAATGTGGATAATACTATCCATGATATATGTGTATTATAAATGTGATTTATAATATGTATATATAAGAGAGAGAATTTATGTAAATAGCATTTGTTAATTAATAGTGTGAATTGGATTCACATTTGTTAATTAATTGGAAATGCAATTTACAAATTAGTTTGGGTTGTGAATATGATTCACATAATGTTCAATGGCATGATTGAAATATTCACAAATTAATTTGGAATTAATTTGGTGGACATTTTTGCAATAATTGAGAGATAAAATAATATAATAAAAGGAGAAATAAAGCCACCAAATTTAGAGGTGACGTCACCCATGAAAGAGTCATGGGTGACGCCCCTTAATTTTAGGAGGCTATATTGACTCCATTTTATTATGATGATTAATCTCTCAACTAATTTATTTATGTTAAATTAAAAATGTGTTGATAATGTTGCAACATATATTTAATTTAATCATAAATAAATGTTGTTGGTTTTAACCAACAACAATCATAACCATTGATCTTACATAGACCAAGCCTAGCCGTTGGATCTATGAGTCCATGGATTGAGATCCAATGGATCCTTAACTAATATAAATAGAGGGCTAGGGTAGCCTTCCATGGTACATCATTAAGAGTTGTGCAAGGTTACAACTCTCTTTCTCTTTCTCATTCTCGCCCTCTCTCTTTCTCTTCTCCATCAAGTGGCCGTCCACTTTGTGTTGAGAAAGGAGAGACTCTCGGCTTCTTCTTCGACGACTCGAGGATCTCCTTCTTCTTTGGAGTTTCTTACTATAAAGGAAGACGACGGATTTCGTTTGACGAAATCGGCGGAGCCATCGCTTGGATCTTCATCGAGGATTGCGGGAAGGAACGTGACTCATCATCGCGCCCGCAAGTGCGTTCTTCGTGGATCGGACTTAAGATAGGAGGATCTCTACTTTGGGATCTCGCGATCACAACCACGCTTCAAGAGGTATTCCTTATACTTTGTGGTTTGATGAAACGATCCGAGAAGTGTTCTCGTGATCATGTGGTTTCATCTTTAAAGTTAAAATTTTAATTTCCGCTGCATCTAGCAACTAGTGCGACTAGTTGCTCCGATTGCATACGATGCGATCGAAACGCTTCCGTGATGCGCTTAAGGATACTCAATATCCTTCAAGTGGTATCAGAGCCAGGTTGAATAAGGGTTTGGATATGATCCATAGACCTTAGACGATTTGGTTCTTGAAAGGGTTGCGAAATTTTTACTGCATTTCAATTTTCGCACCTCTGTCTAATTGAATTTTTCTGTACTGTTTAAAATGTTTAAACACGAAATTTTCAATTGGATTTTGTTCCCCATTAAACAAGGTAACCATAGGACTTGAGTTTACTAAATTTGGACTTCATTTGCTCAAGATATGGCTTTTTGAATATGACTATATTCACTGTTGCGGGAACTGCGGATTTGAACGTAATTAATGAGATGATTACGGTTTTAATCAGCCTTGAAATGCGTGAATTATCACTTGGTTTCTTTAATAAATTAAATAGGAAATCTTTGGAAACTGAGTTTGTATTTTTTGGATTTAAATTGATCAAGATAAGTTAATTTTAGTGATTGGGGGTCACTGCTGGAAATTAACAATTTCTTGATCTTGAACCTTGTGATATGTCATTCAATTATCATGATGAAAATTAATTGTTAATTTTCTGGAATAATTAGTGATAAATATTTGTGAAATATTTAAAGAAATAATTATTTCATTGAATGACATTTGCCTAAACCACAATGATAAGATATTAGATCTTGATCATTGGTTCATCAACAAACATTGCTTTCATGAAAACCATAGTTTATCCTACAATTGTTGTAGGACAACTTTTACATGAAAACCCCTTTTGCTTGAATAGGATTGGGGATTTGTCTAGCAAATCTCCTTATAATCAAAAATGTTTTGATGTATATTATATGGTATAATTTCTGTTGAAAAACCGATGAACATCTCAAAGTACATGATGGTCTATCTGGTATTATCCTTTCCCGAGGCGGATGTGGTGCCTAGTCGGAGAGCATTGGGGTCGCGGGTTGCAACGTATGTGGTCCGTCCCACTCTCGTCGGTACTGGCCATGACAGCGGGTAGGGACTGTATAATACCGGAGACAGACAATGTGTATTTTTCTAATTATTAAAATTTGAATAATACGTACTTTGAGTATATACCTACTATTCAAGTAAAAGCCATGTTTGTTGATTGATGATTGGATTAATGATTAATTTAATATGATTAACTTAATTATATCCAATAAACACTCTATTTTGAATAGATGTGTATTTCCCTTGGAAGAATTAATTATGTGAATATGATTCACGATAATTAATTACAATTTGAATATGAGGTGGAGGATCACATAAGTGACATCCATGGTCTCCCGTCAAGGCAAAGGATTTCGTCGCCAGTTGTTGTGTATAGGAGACGCCTGTCCGAAGTGACAGATCCTATATATGATTTAATTGGATCGGGTTCTTTGCTTCTCGAAAGAGTAAGGCCGTATACGTAGTGACCCCAATATCGGGTCCTCATATTATTGGGGCGATATTGGATTGCGTATAGCGAGTATTAAGCTTGTTGACGGTTGGTTCAATTAATGACGGGTCAACATCATCTTAGGGGTGGTGGGCCCGGGTGTTAAAGATCGAATTGGGAAATGCAAGTTGGACTTGCGAGGAGGAATGTGTTCCCGCTTCTTTTTATCCGAGTTGTAGGTTCTCATATTATTGGGATGCAACGAAGATAGGAAAGGAGATCCCAGATCTTGCTAGAGATATAATGGTAAGAATATCTCTTACATTGAAAGTGATTAAGGGAATGAACTTTCAGTGTTGACAAGGCAAGACAACTTTGATATAAAAATTCCTAAATCAAAGTAAAACATGTATATATAATATATATATACCCTTATGCAAATTTCTTATTTCAGATAATCCTTCATTAAACCCACTCAATGTTATACTCAATGATAACCAGTAAAATATCATGGATTGACTCATGATCCAGATATTGTACTTGCATTGGACACATAATGTATGTGGTTGCAATGTGCAAGTTTCCTCAAGATAATGAGGAATGACAATTAAATAAGACAATAAGACATCACCTTAGGGTCTGTATGTCTCTGTAGTCTTGATCCTTCATCGAGTCTACTTTGGAAGTGACATGTCGATGGTGATCGTAATTGTCGAATAATCCTTATAAAATAAAAGAAGATATTTTGGCATACATATGTGCTCTAGACATTTATTCATGAATGACATGGTTCTCTGCATTATGCAGAATGGTGGCTCGAAAGAGATGATGTATTCAAAATGTTTGAATACCTACCTGAACCTAAGTCTCTAAGAGTTAAGATGTATGAAGATATGATGAGTGTCATCATTCCATTATCTATACTCTAGTCATTCATGAAGCTTTATGATATTCATATAGTATGAATTTAATGAAGCATGTATAAATGTTGAAATGCTCTTACATTGAATTCTTTTGAATTTAACATAAGAGATCCTTAGTCTTAAGCAATGGTTGTTTATAGATTAAGAGAGTGCAGTGGAAGCATGGGTCGGACCCGAGTAAGAAGGAAAGTCAAAGAGTTGACCTACTTCTGTGACTTTCATATGACATCCAAAGAGTTGGATGAATGCCAATACTACAATAAGTTGATGTGTTGATAGTATGACTATCAAGTCTGTCTAAATTCCTTAGTGAAGGACTCAGATAGAGCATCAGAATAATCTACATAAATCATTGACTCTGACTTTCTTATTTCATAAGATAAAGTCTGACAATTGTATCCCAATCTTCTAATGACAATTGCAATTGGTTGCATACACATATTAGAAGATTAGAAATTTGATCTTAAGGTTTAATAGTTATCTACATGGATATTGATGTAATTGTTGCATCAATCTCTGTTGGATAGATAGACTTCATATTCTCAGTGGGAGAGTCCTTAGTCTTAGAGAATGTCTCTATGACCTAGATATTAGAATACCCTCATTGTTTGTTTCTAAATATTGGAAATAAACATGAATTCTGAGATAGAACTATCACAAATAGTTATGATGGATATATTTCAGATAGTAATCTAATATCTAGTGGACTCCACAAAATTAGAGAAATTAATGAATGGTTCATTAAGATTTCTAATACTGAAAATTAAACCTTGATAGATCAATAGGAGGATGAAGATCATTTGACAATGATCTGGCATCAAGCCTTGGACATTTTTCTGTTGATTTGATCAATAGACTAGTAAGATATGAAACTTTAGAATGTCTAAAATTTCAAATCTTACATGCTTGTGAATATTGTATTCAAAGTAAAATGTCCAATACACCCTTCTCTAGGAATGGTGTTAGATGTCGAGGTATTCAAGATCTCATACATATTGATGTATGTAGATCATCTATATCATAATAAACATTATGGATATGTGATATCTATTAATGATTATGTATGATATGAGATTTCTTCTCTTCACCTGAGAAACCTTTGAAATGTTCAAAGATTTCACAATTTTGGTTTAGAACCAAAATTTAAAGGAAGAATAAATGAATTTGATCTAACCAAGGTAGCAAGTACCTATTAGATAAAATTCAAAGAATACCTTATGGAGATATGAATACCATTTCTATCTCACTCCTCCTGACACACCTAAACTCAATGAAGTTGTAGGGAGATACAATTGGATCATGTGTGACATGATTTGGTCAATGATGAATTTTAGCATAATTATCCCTTAGTTTCCAAGTATATATGTGTAGTAGAGACTACAATATATATCCTTAATGAGGTTCCATGCATGTAAGCTGGAATCTAGCACTTGAGAGTGCTACTTCATTAGGAAAATAAAGGATGGTATTGGATACCTACTTTATGACCTTGAGATTCTTAAAAGATCTCATCTCTGAGAATGTGATTCTTGGAGGATTGAGACTCTTGAGAATCAAGATGAAAATGAAGTAAAGGATTAATCTTGAGAAGATAATGAGCCTCCTAAAATTGGAAACTAAAAGGATAATTAAAGATGAAACATTAATACCTCTTCAAATGAGTTTGAGGATGTATTCCATGTGTCAGCCAAGTCTGACAATGACCGGACTTCATGTGATGAAGCTCCTAAGGATCATGACATGGAATGATGGATATTAGCAATAAAGTCTAAAGTAGACTTCATATACAAGTCTTGTATATGGACCCTCGAGGATCCACCTATAAGGGTTAGACCCGTTAAGGTGTGAATGGATCTTCAAGAAGAGAGGGAACCTGATGAGAAGGTGGAGACCTTCAAAGCTCGGTTCGTAGCCATAAGCTACACCTCGGAAGAGAAGACATTGCTTGCGATGAGACTTGCTCTCCGGTAACCATGCTTAAACTCATCAGAATATTGCTAACCTTAGCTACACAACTTGACTATTGCATCTTCAGGATGTAATTCAAGATTGCATTCCTCTTAAGAATACCTCTCTGAGGATATTCACATGAAGTAGCCCCAGGGCTTCATGATCGGGGAAAGTAAGATGTGAAAGCTTAATAAATCCATCTATGGACTCAAATAAGCTTCTTGTTGTTGGAACATAAGATTTGATGAAATTATAAATGTTATGATTTCAAATAGAATCTTGATGAACCATGTAAATCTTAGTAGGAGTGCCATTGTGTTCATCGTGCTAAATGTAGATAATATCCTAATCATTTGGAATGATATAAGGATGATAATAAGTGTTTTATAGACTGGCTAATCCATACCTTGAGATATGATCTCAAGAATACCTCTTAGATCTTAGTTCTGAAGGAGTTCAGAAGCAAAGAAAAGAGGGTATTGGGACTGTCACATTTGTAGTACACCTTGGACATATTCCATTCCTGGAAATTCCAAGAAAGGCTTCCTTCCTTGAGATTTGGTACTGACCTATCTAAAGGAATAGCACCTCAAAGAGTTGAGGAAGTGAATGCTAGAGCTGCTTGCACTTGTGCATCAGTTACAAGAAGCCAAGTGTATGCTAGATGTGTACAAAAGCCAGATATCTGCCATGCAGTGGGAGTAGTAAATTGTTACTAATCCTACTATGGAGAAAGAACACTTGATTGCAGTAATAACAAAATCTTCACAGATGACAAGATTTTTGAGATAGTAATCTCAAAGTCATATCTTCAAAAGCTTAAGACTTTATAGATAGAGATCTAAAAGGTCTTAACTGTGGATACCTTGAGAGATAGGGATCTCCCGGAATAAGGTTATTCTAATAAGGATTATGGAAATACTGGTTATAATAGTTATTGAGCAATAGTGTCAAGGACACTATAATTGCTTTGTCAAGATTGAGTATAGGTTGCATTAGATGCAACATTCGCATTGGATGCAAGCACTGTTACCTAGGGATATGCAAGTGCCGTAAAAGGACTTGGCGTAGTCTCGCGGGAACAGAGTGACTGATCAGCTTACCTAGCTATTTCTAAATAGCTTATGATTGTCACATGAGTGTGGGTTTAAATGATTAGCCCATTAATGGCTCTTTGGGCTAGTGGGAGATTGTTGGACATGTGAGCCCACGGCGAGCCATTATGCAATAAATGTTATTGCACATATCATTCCCTGATCTGAAATGAAGAATAAATAATTTGCATAATAGGTCCCTCTGTACAATTAGGGTTATGTACCATGTCTATCTTAATGATCATACAGCTGTTGATTCAATATATGAATCATAGAGGCTGGTGCTTGGATGAATATCTAAAGGGTTCGATTGAGGACTCATCAAGCACCGTCAAATGATTATTAAGATGTGATCTCCAGCCTGAGTAGGAGATGGCAATCCTTTCTCACATAGGTTGATATCTGACCGACCTCTTGATGCAGGTCCTCTGCATAGGAATAGAGATTCGGAGGTGTCAGATTAGTTAGGTCAAAGAGTTGACTTAACGAGATCGAGATAACCTAAGTCCTATGTTGAATGCTGTCACAGCATAGGCACTCATCCTCTGACCGGAGACAGATGTATTGCTATATGTCTGAGTATGTACATTTGGCAGACCAATAGGTTGATGACCTAACCAAGGTCTATACACCGGCGCGCTGGTGTGCATATAAGGGCATATGAGTAATACGATCTTTCAAAGGGATCATACAGGTTCATTACTGAACCGGAAGACTTGAGCTCACTCTTGAGATATTGGGAAGAATCAAATTCCGTGCACGGTCGTCTTGCTTTGGAAGCTTGACTGAATTTGTAGGTTTGATATATACTTTTGGAAAGTATATGATCAAGACCTAGGTATGATATATGCTTTTGGAAAGTATATGATCGATACCAAATCCCAATGATCAAATGAGAAACTTGGTGATCAAACCCTGAAGAAGACAGTGATCTTCGGGTTGACCATGGGTCTTCCAGTATGCAGGGTGTACAGGTATTGGGAATACCTGAAGGGTGATGTGATCATAAACGATTGTATATCCATGACGCTTCCATTCCGAGGGAGTGATGAAACAGGTCTGGATTTTAGTGACTCCTTTCAGTAGAGAAGCAATCCGATCTTAGTCCAAGTGTTGGACATTGGTCTGAATGGGATTTAGATTCAATGAGAAGATTGGATTTGCGGTCTTGATTTAATCAAGCATCTATGGGAGGTTCGTTCGATCTGGATTTGAGATAATATCTCAATATCCAAGTCACTATACATGGAATAATACAATCGCCCTGTCCTTATCTCCAAGTATCTGCGGAGAAAGCACATTATTCTTGAAAGGGTTCAAGAATAATTCATTTGATGAAATGTATATCCAAGCAAGGACTTGATGATTAAATGAGATTTAATTATCAAGCATAATATGAATATGATTCATATTATTATCCAAGATAATTAAATGAGATTTAATTATCAAGGATTAGAGAATGTGGATAATACTATCCATGATATATGTGTATTATAAATGTGATTTATAATATGTATATATAAGAGAGAGAATTTATGTAAATAGCATTTGTTAATTAATAGTGTGAATTGGATTCACATTTGTTAATTAATTGGAAATGCAATTTACAAATTAGTTTGGGTTGTGAATATGATTCACATAATGTTCAATGACATGATTGAAATATTCACAAATTAATTTGGAATTAATTTGGTGGATATTTTTGCAATAATTGAGAGATAAAATAATATAATAAAAGGAGAAATAAAGCCACCAAATTTAGAGGTGACGTCACCCATGAAAGAGTCATGGGTGACGCCCCTTAATTTTAGGAGGCTATATTGACTCCATTTTATTATGATGATTAATCTCTCAACTAATTTATTTATGTTAAATTAAAAATGTGTTGATAATGTTTCAACATATATTTAATTTAATCATAAATAAATGTTGTTGGTTTTTACCAACAACAATCATAACCATTGATCTTACATAGACCAAGCCTAGCCGTTGGATCTATGAGTCCATGAATTGAGATCCAATGGATCCTAAACTAATATAAATAGAGGGCTAGGGTAGCCTTCCATGGTACATCATTAAGAGTTGTGCAAGGTTACAACTCTCTTTCTCTTTCTCATTCTCGCCCTCTCTCTTTCTCTTCTCCATCAAGTGGCCGTCCACTTTGTGTTGAGAAAGGAGAGACTCTCGGCTTCTTCTTCGACGACTCGAGGATCTCCTTCTTCTTTGGAGTTTCTTACTCTAAAGGAAGACGACGGATTTCGTTTGACGAAATCGGCGGAGCCATCGCTTGGATCTTCATCGAGGATTGCGGGAAGGAACGTGACTCATCATCGCGCCCGCAAGTGCGTTCTTCGTGGATCGGACTTAAGATAGGAGGATCTCTACTTTGGGATCTCGCGATCACAACCACGCTTCAAGAGGTATTCCTTATACTTTGTGGTTTGATGAAACGATCCGAGAAGTGTTCTCGTGATCATGTGGTTTCATCTTTAAAGTTAAAATTTTAATTTCCGCTGCATCTAGCAACTAGTGCGACTAGTTGCTCCGATTGCATACGATGCGATCGACACGCTTCCGTGATGCGCTTAAGGATACTCAATATCCTTCACTTGCTACCCCAACGCTCCTTGACTAGACACCATATCCACCTCCGGAAAAAATAATGCCAAGTCAATCACTTTGTACTTGAGATGATAATCAGATTTTCATGCGAAGTTATACCATATAATAAACATAATAATCAAAACAATTTTTATTAACATTATAAGGAAATTTGCTAAACAAATTCCAAATCTTATTCAAGTAACTATGTTTGTTAGAAAGTAGATAATGTAGATCATGTAACCAATTTCTGATCTAGATCACATCTAATCAATTATTGGTTAGGGCAATGTCATTTAAGGAAATAATTATTATCATATATTTCACAAATATTTATCCATGATTATTCAAGGAAATTAAATCATTTATTTCACTAATTGTTTAAATGACAATCACAAGGTTCTTGATTTGGAAAGTAATTTCCAGCAGTGACCCTCACTAAAAGTACCATATCTCAACCAATTTAAATATAAATTAAGCAAAATATCCAAAAGTTTGCTAATTTTATTTACAATAGAACCTATATGGTCTTCACGCATTTCAAGGAATTTCTAAACCGCAATTAACTCATTAATTACGTTGAGATTCGCAGTCCCTGAAATAGTAAATACATGTTCACTAAGAAGTTCATAACTTAAGCAAACAGATTAGAAATCACGCAAATACAGATCCTATTGTTTCCTTATTTAATGGGGAAGAAAATTAAATTATTATTTTCGTTTTTAAACAATCTAAACAGGGCCTAAAATATCCATAAAATAGAGATGCGAAAATGAAATGCGAGAAAACATTCACAAACCCTAACAAACCAAAGTCATCCTAGGTTTATGGATCACATCCAAAACCTTCAACCTAAGTCTCTATTACCACTTGAAGGATATGTTTAGATCCTTAAGCACATCACAGAAGAATGAGAATCGCATCGTATGCGATCGGTAGCGACTAGTCGCACTAGTTGCTCGAGGCAGCAGTAATTAAAAGTTTTTTCACGTGATGAAACCATATGATCCAAGAACACTTCTCGTACCATTTCATCTAAACCATAAACAATTAATAGGATTACCTATTGAAGCATGGTTGCAATCGAGTATCTAAACGAAGAGACCTCCTGTCTCAAGTCCGATCCGACGGAGGAGACAATTGTGAGCGCGTGGATGAGACGCGTGCTTCTCGCAATCCATGTTGATGATCCAAGTGACAAATATCCTGTTCTCGTCAAACGAGATATGACATCTTCTTCGTGATCAAGGCACTTTGAAAGAGATGGAGATCCACGAGCAAACGATTGGGCAACATAACGACGACGCTGCGACGATGGAGACTCTCTCTTATGCTTCCATGGTGGACGACCATATGAGAGAGAGAGAGAGAGGGCATGTACAGAGAAAAAGAGAGAGAGAGAGATCTTATGTTGTCTAAAAAAGTGAAGGATATGGTTAGATCCTCAAGTGCATCACGGAAGCGTGAGCACACTATCGAATACGACGAAGAACAACAAGTCGTACTAGTTGTTCTATGCAGCGGAAATTAATTTTTTTTTCATGCGACGAAACCACATAATCCTAGAACACTTCTCGGATCGTTTCGTCTAAACCACAAACAAGTAATAGGATTACCTCTTGAAGCGTGGTTGGGATCAAGTCTCTAAACGAAGAGACCTCCTGTCTCAAGTCCGATCCGACGG
This sequence comes from Ottelia alismoides, assembly GCA_037367405.1. Taxonomy (NCBI): domain Eukaryota; kingdom Viridiplantae; phylum Streptophyta; class Magnoliopsida; order Alismatales; family Hydrocharitaceae; genus Ottelia; species Ottelia alismoides. Next base: position 542,818 of record JAZKJV010004100.1, read on the forward strand.
AGGAGACGCTTGCAAGCGCGGGGATGAACCGCGTGCTTCTCGCAATCCATGTTGATGATCCAAGAGGTGGATCTCCTGATCTCGACACACGAGATCCGACATCTTCTTTACGAGCAGAGCACGCTGAAGTAGACAGAGATCCACGAGCAAACCATCGGGCAGCATAACGACGACGTCGCGGCGATGGAGAACCTCTCTAGGGCATCCATGGTGGACGGCCACATGAGAGGGAGAGAGAGAGTAGGCGTGTGAAGAGAAAGGGAGAGAGAGAGAGACTTCAATATTGCATAGCCTTAGAGAGCATGGTATGCCTCTCTATTTATAGGGTTTTGGGATCCATGGATCTCAATCCATGGGACATATAAAATCAATGGATGAGATTGATTTATGTACACTCCAATGGTCAAGATTGTTGTTGGTAAAAACCAACAAATAATAATCTAATTTAAATCAAATATATTTGACATCTCAAATATATTTCAATACTAAATTAGATCAATCAATTATGGAGATATTTTCATGGAGATCTCCACATTAGGTGTGGTGGGGACGGCTACCAATTTCCTTGTGGAATTGGTGGTTGTCCACCATCTCTCCATGGTGGAGGCAAATCAATGTAATCTCACAAGATTACATATCTTCATGAATTTCTCCCTTAATTTCCAACAACTTTTATTGTAAAATATTGTACAACAATAATTCATAATTATTTTGGGAATATTGCAATCTTGCCATTGGAAATTTGTGAATCATTTTCACAACCCAAAATAAAATGTAAATTACATTTTTCAATTTAATGTCCAATGTGAATCCAATTCACATCAAAATTTAATTAACATATGTAAATTACAAATTGCTCTCTCTTATATATTATAAATCACATTTATAATATATATGATTAATATTGATAGGGTTATCCACATTATTCAAATCCATGATATTTAAAACACATTTAATCATCTTGGGTTTCTATTCTCATATGTTCAAATAATATCAATGACATATTATTCATATCTTTGGTAATCAAATCACATTTAATTATCTAAGACAACTCTCTTTATAATATGAATCGAATTAATATTAATCATGATAATTAAATCACATTTAATTATACATTTTCTCAGTGCTCGGATATATATATATATATATATATATCAACAATAGAATTATCCATGAACTCATTCAAGGATAATACGTTTTCTCCGCGAATACTTGGAGATAAGGACAGGGTGATTGTATTGTTCCGCGTATAGTGACTTGGATATTAAGATCACATCTCAAATCCAGATTGCGGGCCTCCCATAGATGCTCTATTAAATCAAGACTGCAAATCTAATCTTCTTATTGCATCTGAATCACATTCACATAAATGTACAACATTTGGACCTAGATCAGATCACTTCTCTACTGAGAGGAGACACTAAAATCCAGACGCGTTTCATCACTCCCTAGGAATGGAAGCGTCTTGGTTATATAATCGTTTTTTGATAACATCACCCTCATGTATTCCCAATACCCGTACATCCTACATACTGGAAGACTCAGATTAAACCCAAAGTATTGGATCAACTTTATACTGTCTACTTCATGGTTTTATCAGTAAGTTTCTCATTCGATCATTGGGAGTCAGTATCGATCATATACTTTCTAAAAGAATATATCATACCTAGGTCTTGATCATATACTTTCCAAAAGTATATATCAAACCAGCAAATTCAGTCATGCTTCCAAAGCGAGACGACCGTGCGCATGGAATTTGATTCTTCCCAATATCTCATGAGTGAGCTCATGTCTTCCGGTTCAGTAATTGTACCTGTATGATCCCCTTGAGAGATCATATTACTCATATGCCCTTATATGCACACCAGCGCGCCGGTGTATAGACCTTGGTTAGGTCATCAACATATTGGTCTGCCAAATGTACATACTCAAACATATAGTAACACATATGTCTCCGGTCAGAGGATGCATGCCTGGATAGTGACAGCATACGATATAGGACTTTGGTTATCTCGATCTCGTTAAGTCAACTCTTTGACCTAACTAATCTGACACATCCGAATCTCTATTCCTATGCAGAGGACCTGCATCAAGAGGTCGGTTAGATATCAGCCTAAATGAGAAAGGATTGCCATCTCCTACTCAGGTTGGAGATCATCCCTTAACAATCATTTGACGTTGCTTGATGAGTCCTCAATCGAACTCTTTAGATATTCATCCATGCATCGGCCTCTATGATTCAACAGTTTAATCAACAATTGTATGATCATCAAGATGGCCATGGTACATAACCCTAATTGTACTAAGGGACCTTTTATGCAAATTATTTATTCTTCATTTCAGATCAGGGAATGATATTTGCAATAACATTTATTGCATAATGGCTCGTCGTGGGCTCGCATGTCCAACAATCTCCCACTAGTCCAAAGAGCCATTAATGGTCTAATCATTTAAACCCACACTCATGTGACAATCATATGCTATTAAGAAAATAGTTAGGTAAGCTGATCAGTCACTCTGTTCCCACGAGACTACGCCAGGTCCTTTTACGGCACTTGCATATCCCCAGTAACAGTGCTCGCATCTAATGCGAATGTTGCATCTTATGTTAAAGCTATTATAATGTCCTTGACATTATAGCTTAATAATTATCATAACCAGTATTTCTATAATCCTTATCAGAATACCCTTTTTCCTGGAGATCTCTATCTCCTAAGGTATCCACAGTTAAGACCTTTTATATCTCTATATATAAAGTTCTTGAATATAAGACTTTGATATCACTATCTCAAAAATCTTGTCCTCTATGAAGATATTTTTTTACTGCAATCAAGTGTTTTCTCTCCATATTAGGATTAGTAATAGTTTACTACTCCCACTGCATGGCAAGTATCTGGCTTTTGTACATATCGAGCATACACTCAGCTTCTCGTAACTAATGCACAAGTGAAAGTAGTTCTAGCATTGACTTCCTCAACTCTTTGAGGTGCTATCCCTTTAGATAGGTCAGTGCCATATCCTAAGGGATGGAAGCCTTTCTTGGAATTTTCCAAAAAATGGAATATGTTCAAGGTGTACTACAAATGTGACAGTCCCAACATCCTCTTTTCTTTGTTTCTGAACAACTTCAAAAACTAAGATCTAAGAGATATCCTTGAAATCATATCTCAAGTTATGGAACAACCAGATTAGAAAACACTTATTACTATCCTTATATCATTTCAAATGGTTAGGATATCATCTACATTTGGCATGATGAACACAAACGCACTCACACTAAGCTTCACATGGCTCATCAAGATTCTATCTTAAATCATAACATTTATAATTTCATCAAATATTATGGTCCAATCTTCAAGAAGCTTATTTGAGTCCATAGATGGATTCCTTAGCTTGCACACCTTGCTTTCCTCAACCATGAATCCCTGGGGCTACTTCATGTGAATATCCTCAGAGAGGTATTCATAGAGGAATGCAATCTTGACTTACATCTCTTGAAGATCCATTTACAACTTTATGGATCTTACCCATATAGGTGGATCCTCGAGGGTCCATATAAAACACTTGTAGATGAAGTCTACTTTAGACTTTATTGCTAACATCCATCTCTCCATGTCATGATTCTTAGAGACTTCGTAACATGAAATCCGATCATTGTCAGACTTAACTGACACACGAAATACATCCTAAAACTCATTTGAAGAGGTATAAGTGTTTCATCTTTTAGTATCCTCTTAGTTTCCGATTTCAGGAGCCTTATTATCTTCTCAAGATTAAATGAGTTCCTACACTTCATTTTTATCTTGATTCTCAAGAGAGTAATCCTCTAAGAATCATATTCATAGAGATGAGATCTTTTAAGAATCTCAAGGTCATAAAGTAGGTATCCAATACCATCCTTTAATTTCCTAATGAAGTTGTACTCTCTAATGCTCAATTCCAGCTTACTTGCATGGAATCTCATTGAGGATATATAATGTAGTCTCTACTACATGTATACCTGGAAACTAAGAAGAAATTATGCTAAAATTCATCATTGATCAAATCATGTCACACATGATCCAATTGTATCTCCCTATAACTCTATTGAGTCAAGCTGTATTAGGAGGATTGAGATTGAAATGATATTCATATCTCCATAAGGTATTCTTTGAATTCATCTAACTGGTACAGGCTACCTAGATTTGATCAAATTCATTTTATCTTCTTTCAAGCTCTGGTTGTAAACCAATAATAATGAAATCTTTGAACATTTCAATGGTTTCTTAGGTGGGGAGAAGAAATCTCATATCATACATAATCATCAATAGATATCACATATCCATAATGTTACTATGATATAGATGATCTAAATACATCAATATGTATGAGATCCTGAATACCTTGACATCTTACACCAATCCAAGGAAGGGTGTATTGGACATTTTTACCTTTTGAATACAATATTCACAAGTATGTAAGATTTGAACCTTTAGACAATCTAAAGTTTCATCTCTCACTGGTCTCTTGATCTCATAAACAGACATATGTCCAAACTTGATGCCAGATCATTGTCAAATGATCTTTATCCTCCAGTTGATCTTATAAAGGTTTTAATTTTCAGTATTAGAAATCTTAATGAACCATTCATTAATTTTCTAATTTTGTGGAGTCCACTATATGTTAGATTACTATCTGAAATATACCAATCATAACTCTTTATGATAGTTCTATCTCAGAATCCATGTTTCTTTCCAACATTTAGAAACAAACAATGAGTGTATTCTTATATCTAGGTCATAGAGACATTCACTAAGACTAAGGGCTCTCCCACTCAAATTACCAAGTCTATCAATACAACAGAGATTGTTACAACAATTGCATCAATATCTATGTGGATGACTATAAGCCTTAAGATCAAATTTTCTAGTCTTCTAAAACATATGCAACCCATCGCAAGTGTTGTAGAAGATTGAGATACAATCACAAGACTTTATCTTATTCAATAAGCAAGTCTATCTCAATGATTTATAATATATATGATTAATATGGATAGTGCTATCTACATTATTCATATCCATGATAATTAAATCACATTGAATCATCTTGGATATCTATTCTCATGTTCCCAAATAATATGAATCACATTTACATTATTCACGTCTTTGATAATTAAATCACATTTAATTATCTTAGATAACTCTCCTTATAACAGGAATCAGATCCATATTAATCATGATAATTAAATCACATTTAATAATCAGTTTTTTCAATGCTCGGGTACACATATCAACAATGAAATTATCCATGAACTCTTTCAAGGATAATGCGCTTTCTCTGCGAATACTTGGAGATAAGGACAGGATGATTATATCGTTCTACGTATAGTGACTTGGATATTGAGATCACATTTCAAATCCAGATCTTGGGTCTCCCATAGATGCTTGATTAAATCAAGACCGTAAATCTAATCTTCTCATTGAATTTGAATCACATTCAGATCAATGTCCAACATTTGGACTAAGATCAGATTACTTCTCTACTGAGAGGAGTCACTAAAATCCAGACCCATTTCATCACTCCCTAGGAATGGAAGCTTCATGGTTATACAATCGTTTATGATCACATCACCCTCAGGTATTCCCAACATTTGTACATCCTGCATACTGGAAGACATAGAATAAACCCGAAGTATTAGATCAATTTTAAGTTATTTACTTCTGGATTTTATCAGTAAGTTTTTCATTTTATCATTGGGATTCGGTATCGATCATATACTTTCCAAATGCATATATCATACCTAGATCTTCATCATTTTCTTTCAAAAAGTATATATCAAACATACAAATTCAGTCAAGCTTCCAAAGTAAGACTACCATGTACGAAATTTGATTCTTCCCAATTTCTCATGAGTGAGCTCATGTCTTCCGGTTCAGTAACTGAACCTGTTTGATCCCTTTGAGAGATCATATTACTCATGTGCCCTTGAATCCACACTAGCATGCCAGTGTATAGACCTTGATTAGGTCATAAATCTATGGCCTACCAAATGTACATACTCAGATATATAGTAACACATCTGTCTCCAATCAGAGGATGCGTGCCTCTATCGTGACAGCATATGACATAAGACTTTGGTTATCTCGATCTCGCTAAGTAAACTCTTTGACCTAACTTATCTAACACATCTGAATCTTTATTCCTATATAGAGTACCTGCATCTAGAGGTCAGTTAGATATCAACTTTCAGAGAGTATTTCCATCTCCTCCTCAAGCTGGAGATCATCTCTTAATATTCATTTTATAGTGCTCGATGAGTCCTTAATCTAACTCTTTAGATATTCATCCAAGCGTCAGCCTCTATTATTCATTCATTAAATCAACAACTGTATGATCATTAAGATCGTCGTGGTACATAACCCTAATTATAGTAAGGGACCTATGCAAACTAATTATTCTTTATTTCAGATCAGGGGATGATATTTGCAATAATATTTACTGCATAATGGCTCGTTGTGGGATCGCATGTCCAAAAGATGACCTATTCAAGGTCTTGGCACTGGTGAGTTAGTCTGCATATAAGGGCATATGAGGAATACGATCTATCAAAGGGATCATACAAGTCCACTATTGGATGAGAACATATGACCTAACTCAAGAGGTAGTGGGACTAATCAAATTCCATGCATGGTCATTTTGCATTGGAAGCATGACAAGAATTTGTATGTATGATGTATGATTTTGGAACTCATATGTTTAGTACCAACTCCTAATGACCGAATGAAAAACTTAATGATAAACCCTGAAGAAGATATTCTAAAAGAGATCTAAAACTTTGGGTTTATTCTAAGTCTTCTATTGTGCAGGACGTACATGTATTAGGAATACTTGATATTAATGTGATCATAAATAATTGTATAACTATGACACTTCCATTCGGTGGGAGTGATAAAATAGGTATGGATTTTATCCACTCTTATTAGTAAAGGAGTATTCTAATCCTAGTCCAAGTGTTGGACATTGATCTCAATATGATTCAGATGCAATGAGAAGATTAGATTTACAGCTTTGATTCAACCAAGCATCTTTGAGAGGTTCCTGAGATCTGGATTTGAGACATAATATCAATATCAAAGTCATTATACATGGAACATACAATCATCTTGTCCTGATCTCCAAGTATCTGCAGAGAAAGTGCATTATTCTTGAAAGAGTTAAAGAATACTACATTATTTATAATGTATATGAGCATTAAAAAAATTGATAATTAAATGTGATTTTGTTATCATAAATAATAAGAATATGATTCATATTATTTGGGCACTGACGGATCGCTGAATGCCCTTGTTAAAAAGCGTGGATTATCGTTCACTTAAATATATGTATCATTTCGTTGTAGGCGGGCAATCGAAATCGGTCAAGATATAACCACACAGAATTTTTTTCAACTTTAATTGATGAGGTTTTATGTTTATTTTACTTAGGCAAGTCCTAAGGTCGAACACAAGGAGGTAAAGGAACAACCTAGAATTTTATCTATCAAAGTTTGTGCATGGTTTTTGAGGAATTCTTTTTTTATTTTTTTATGCAATTAGGGATGCAATATGCAATTTTGGCCTATTTTAGGGATTAAAATATAAATATTGATTAAATAATATCCGAAAAATATGAAACTCAACCGATATGATAATTACTTGAAATGAATGCACTGTAATTTTTTTGGAATTTTTGGATGCAAGATGAGTTTTTTATGAATTTTTAAATGCAAACAAAGTGAATTTCAATATTTAAATACAAAAAATATTAAACCTACTTATTTTCAAGAGAGAAAATTATCCAAGATCTATTAGTAGGTGATCGATCCCAGAAAAGTCCTAAAGCTCAAAAATATGAGATTTAATACCTATTAAAAATCAAATAGTGAAATATGAAAAATGATTTTTACAAGGCAAACTATGCATGCAAATGCAATTCTTTTTTGGCACAGTGTTAAACACAATTAATTATACAATCCCTGATTTTTTGCCAATTTTTAGAGCAATGGTTAATCAATCATGGATTTCAGAGCTCAACATGCGCAAAGTATACAAATTTTCACAAAAGAATTAACTATTAATTAACCACTACTCACAAAAATGTCCACAATATGCCAAGACGTAGAGAATTAATTAAAAAGCATTATGCCATTTTTTAAGTAATCAAAATATGTAATGTAAAGGTCTAAAATAATGAGGGAACACAGGGATATTTCTGCAATATTACAATAATTAAATAAAATGCGAAGAGGGCTACAATGTAATTACCAAAATCCTAGAGGGGTTTGTTACAAAAATACCAGAGGGTCACATGCTTAGAGCGTGACCTCTGGTCGGGGGACTGATGTGAAAGTAGCCGAACTCTTAGGGGTCTCTTCGTAATTTACCCAGCGGGTCACATGTTATGCACGTTACCCCTGGGATGCTGATGTCGTTCCCCCGATGCACGTATCGCGCACGTGCATGGGGGCCTCAGGTCTGACGTCCAACCGATGAGGCTCGTAAGGGGCGGAAGTCATTGGCAGAGTAGTGCCTGGAGTCAAAGACGATCTAGACGAAGGTGGTTCTCCAAGAGTTGATGAAGTCTGGCATAGTCATTGTTGAAGATGACCAGTAGAGACGACTGATGGCATGGTTGGAGATGGTCGAGGCGGCGGGGCATTGTGATTAAGGTTGAAGACGTAGGCTCGACGATGAGATCCAGAGCGGAGCAGATGGCCATGAGTGGTGCTGCGACGTGGGGGTGGCCCTCGGATCTCGTCGTGTTGTCGGGGCTGGCGCTATCACCTCTAGCCGGTAGTCCTTCGAGCATCAATCGACGGATGGAGGTTCAGGCAGAGGGCAACGTGTTTAAATAGGAGGAGAGGGTTCCGTTGGAGATGGAAGGGGATCGTTGGAGATTGGATTTGATTGTGGATCGGGGATTTATGGAGGAGATCCGAGGGAGATCGACAACCGATAATCGAGGATTTGATTTGGTGATCGAAGATCTGAGACGAGCCGGCGGAGCGAGGTGATTTTGGAAGAGAAATCGTGGGTCGAGACGACGGCCAATCCCCAGATCGGGAAAGGTGGGAGGTGGACGATGATCCCTGGTCCTCCGATCGGCCGAGATCGGGCAGCCAGAAGTTGCGACACGTGGCATCATTTGGGGGAGAGGCGAAGCACGTGCGTGGCACGTGCCGGGAAGGCATGTGTGACGCACGCGCGAACTTTGAATTACTTAATTTTTTAAATGAAAAAATAAAAACTCAAAAAAAGGCTGACACGTGGTGGCTCCTGGAGCTGCTACGAGTCAGCACCACTTAAATCGAAAAATAAACACTTTGAAAAATCCAAAATAAATAGCAAACATCCTCGGATCAAAAAAGTTTTTCACAAAAATTGCTTGTCTCGATGAGATCTACAACTTTCATGAAGACACCAGAACTAAAATCAATTATTTGCACAAAATGATATTTTGGGGTATCCCATTTACATAGAATACCATGATTTTTGGGTTTTATAATTTTTTCTGTTTTTAAACCAGTACACAGAATACCATGATTTTTGGGTTTTATAATTTTTTCTATTTTTAAACCAATACACAGAATACCATGATTTTTGGGTTTTATAATTTTTTCTATTTTTAAACAAGATAAACATACGGAAAAAATATGGTAAAATCAAACAAAAATGTTTACACACTAATCTAGTTTTTTAATATTTTCATTAATTAAGAAAAAGAAGAAATAAAATAAAACACGAAAAACACCAATTTCGCACAAACAGTTAGTGAAGACTTGGACATGGTTAATTTCTTTGATTTCGAGCTCAATTTGGATTTGGATTTGGATTTTTGCGTATTTTAATAAAACTTTCATCAAATAAAACAAATAAAAGGGAAATAAAATAAAAAAGATTAATTATGTACATAAAATAGGTCAAAAACTATTAAAATACAAAATGTATAAAGGAGGCCCAAAACCCAACTTTCACATGCGAGCTCTGATTCACTTGAACTTGGTCTTGTTTTGAAGGTAGTTTAATGTACATTAGTTCAAAAGTGAGTAAGATGGAAATGGACACTGGATGGGGAAGATATGAGGGTTTTAGTCCAGAAATCCTAGAACTAGGGTTTGGGTTTTTTGGTCCACTTATTTGGGTTAGTGGTTTTTTCGTATTTTCATTTATTCTTGTTAGTGATATGTACAAAATGAAGGTGTTTTGGGTCATTCGGACTTAGCAATTAATTAGTTAAAAATTAGGAAAGTTAGGCCATTTACATGTCAATTTTAGCTTGGATTTTTGGGTTCTTATTTTGTGTAGAAATGAGTGATAAAATGTAATTCTTATTAAAACATGCATGAATGCTAATATGCAGAATAAATGAAGAAATGCAAATAATTTAGAGGGATCTGAGCTTAATTAATGAGATATAGAGTGATAAATCTGAGATTCATCATTCCCCCTATACTTAAACCATGCTCGTCCTTGAGCATCAAAAAATGCCCCATGAGGTGAAATGAGATTGGGTTCCATATCAAGACAATGAGATGAAAGTGAAAATGAAATTAAGACTCGACCATTAGATTATTAGTTTGGTAGAACTTCTGTGAGCTTAGAATTTTAAACTCAACAGCCTTCAAGTTCTACACATCATTGTCACAGTTTCAGCTCAGAAGTCATCTCAGATCAGTCCTCTTCTAAAGCATACCTATGAACATTGAACAATCGACTCATGTGTGTAAATGGTTTTAGCTCTTCCATCTAGAATGCCGGACTACCATGCAAACCTCCTCTCCAGTAACTCGTCCTCTGGGAGTCAGGTATTTCCTTCTAAGGTCTGTCGCATTGTATTCACAATCTAGCTGGGGGAGAAGTTAGAAGAATGGAGAAAAGAACTGGAGGGTGGCCAGTGTAGTCACCTCTTCTTGTGAAGCTGGCGAGTATAGCCGAGTCTCAACCAAGATCTGCATATTTTCTTTGAAGCTTGGACTTTTTGGTCAGATATTTGTTTGGTAGCAGCATTCTTTGTATTGGATTTTTGGTGGTTCTGCTTGGATCTTATTGTTTATGGATATAGATTCTTTTTTTCCGTAGATGTTTTGGTGTCTTAGAAAAAATTGTGCCCAACTGTCAATCCCTTTCCGAAGCTTTATTTCAACAAAGAACTGGGATCTCCTCCTTATCTTTGTCATATCCCAATAATATGTGAACCTATGACTCCAATAAAGAGAAGCGGGAACACATTCCGCGTTGTAAGTCCAACTTGCATTTCCCAATTCGGTATTTAATGCCTGGGCCCACCGTTCCTAAGGTGATGTTGACCCGTCATTAATTGAACCAACCGTCAGCATGAATACAACTCGCTATGCGCAATCCAATATCGCCCTAATAATATTAGGACCCGATATTGGGGTCACTAGGCATACGTCCTTACTCTTTAGAGAAGCGACGAGCACGATCCAAATGGATCGTATGCAGGAGCTCACTTTGGACAGGCGTCTCCTACATACAATATCTGACGAGGGAACTTTTCGTCTTGACGGGAGACCATGGATGTCACTTATGTGATCCTCCACCTCATATTCAAAGTTTAGTTTATTATTATGAATCACATTCATATAATTGATTGTCCCAAGGGAAATAACAACTCTATTCATAACAGAGTGTTTCAATTAGACATAAGTAATTTAATCATATTAAATCGATTATCAATCCAATTTAATCAACAAACTTGATTGTTATATATATATATATATATGATATTATCTCAAAGTATGTTTTCATTGTAATTTTAATAATTAGAAAATAAATCTTGATTTTCTCCGGCATTATCGAGTCCCTACCTGCTGTCATTGCCAGTATCGACGAGAGTGGGACGGACCACATACATTACAACCCGCTACCCCAATGCTCTCCGACTGGACACCATATCCACCTTAGGAAAGGATAATGCCAGATAGATAAATTTGTACTTGAGATGATCATCGGTTCTTCAACCAAAATTATACCATATGGTAATAATCAAAACAATTTTTATTATAAGGAAATTTGCTACACAAATTCTCAATCCTATTCAAGCATCAAGTTTGATGATTAGGTTTCCAATTATGATCAAGATCAAATCTAATCAATTAATTGATTCAGGCAAAGTCAATTAAGGAAATAATCATCTTCCAATATTTCACAAATATTTTCCATAATTATTTCATGAAATTAACAATTAATTTAACTAATTGATAATAACATGGTTCTTGATTAGGACTGTAATTTCAGCAGTGACCCCAGGACAGAACTCAAATGATATTTCACGCATTTCGAGGCGGATCAAAACAGTAGTTAACTCATTAATCATGTTAAGGCCATGTTCGTTTGGGGTATAAGGAGGAATGGAATAAGGGGAATAAGCACCCAACACGCTTCCCCGTGGTACGACTATTCCCCATTATTTCATCTTATTTCACTCTTACTCCTATCTTTATCACACCTTACCTATCTTTATTTCACCTTATTCTCCTTATTCTTATCCTCCAGCCGAACGGAGAATAGACCCTTATTCTCCTTATTCCCCATCCTTATTCCTGCTTATTCTCCTACCGAACGGGCCCTAAGGTTCGCAGTTCCCACAACAGTGAATACATGTCCATTAAAACAACCATATCTTGAACAAACGGAATCCAAATTACGTAAACTCAGATCCTATGGTTTCCTTATTTAATGGAGAACAAAAATACAATTAATTAATTCATGTTTAATCATTTTAAACAGGGCCGAAGTTATTCACTAAACAGATGTGCGAAAATCAAATGCGACAAAAAACTTTCGCGGACTTAACGAACCGAAGTCGTTCTAGGTTTGCGGATCATATCCAAAACCATCGACCTAAGTCTCTGATAACACTTGAAGCATATGGATTTATCCTCAAGCGTGTCATGGAAGCGTGATCATCGTATTAAATATGACGCAGAACGACTAGACGTACTAGTTGTTCTGTGCAGCGGAATTTAAATTTTTTTCATGCGATGAAACCACATGATCCAAGAACAATTCTCGGATCGTTTCATCTAGAACCACAACAAGTATAAAGGAATGCCTCTTGTAGCATGTTTGATCTAGTCTCTAAGAAAAGATAGCTCATGTCTCAAGTCTGATCGTCGGAGAAGACACTTGCTAGCGTGGGGATGAACCGCGTGTTCCTCGCAATCCAAGAAGATGATTCAAGCACGGTGAACTTCTGATCTCGTCGTACAATATTGAACATCCTTTTCGTGAGTGTAGCACTCCAAGAAGATGAAGAACTGATGAATGTCGAGGCAACGACACGGTGGTGAAAGGCGTCGACGGCTTTCTCCTCTAGGGTTTGGTGGACGACCACCAAGAAAGAGAGAGAGAGAGAGAGAGAGAGAGAGAGAGAGAGAGTTGGCGTGTGAGAGAAATGAGAGAGAGAGATGTGCTCCAAAATTTCATATCCTTAGAGAGCATGGTATGCCTCTCTATTTATAGGGTTTTGGGAGCCATGGATCTCAATCCATAGAACATATATAAACAATAGATGAGATTGATTTATGTTCAATCAATGGTCAAGACTGTTGTTGGTAAAAGCCAACAATTTATGATTTAATTTAGAGCAAATATATATGATAAATCAAATACAATTCAGTCCTAAACTAGATGAACCAAATAAGGAGAGAATAAACATGAAGATTACATCTCCCATGTCAATCATGGTGGACGGCCACGAATCCAAGTAGAAATTGGTAGCCGTCCACATTATTCCATGTGGTGGCAATCTCATGAAAACCCATGAGATTGCAAATCTCCATTATTATTTCCAACAACTTTTGTTGTCATTTATTCTTCAAAAATAATTCATAATTAATTTTGAGAATATTGTAATCTTACCATTGGAATTTTATGAATCATATTCACAACCCAAAACAAAATATAATTTACATTTTCAATTAATTACACAACGTGTATCCAATACACATTAATAATTATTCAACAAATATGAATTATAATTATCTCTCTCTAATTCATTATAAATCACATTTATAATATATTATCAATAATTGGATATTGCTATCCACATTATTCTTATCCACAATAATTAAATCACATTTAATTATATTGGATATTTTCCATACACATCAAGATGATCAAATCACATTTCATCATCAATTCTTCAATGCCTAGATTTATGGAATTATTCTTAAACCCCTTCAATAATTATACGATTTCTCCGTACATGCTTGGAGATAAGGACAGGGCGATTTTATTGTTCCACGTATAGTGACTTGGATGTCGAGATGACATCTCAAATTCAGATCTCATGGACCTCCCACAGATGCTTGATCATATCAAGACCATAGACCTATTCTTCTCTTTGCATCTAAATCTCATTCAAATCACATGGACTAAGACTATGTCACTTCTCTATTGAGAGGAGTCACTAAAATCCAAACATGTTTCATCACTCCCTCGGAATGGAAGCGTCATGGTTATACAATCGCTTATGATCACAATACCCTCAGGTATTCCCAATACCTGTACATTCTGTATATTGGAAGACCTATGATCATCCTGAAGAAATAGATCACTTTTACACTGTCATCTTCAGGGTTTGATCATTAAGTTTCTCAATCTTGGTCATTCGGAATTGGTATAGATCATATGCTTTCCCAAAGCTTATATCTTACCTTCAAATTCATATCATGCTTCCAAAGCATGACGACCATGCATGGAATTTGATCAGTACCAATACCTCATGAGTGAGATCATGTCTCCCGGTTCACAAGTGAACCCGTATGATCCCTTTGAGAGATCGTATTACTCATATGTCCTTATATGCACCCCAGCTCGCCGGTGTATAGACCGTGGCTAGGTCATCAACCTATTGGTCTGCCAAATGTATACACTCAGACATATAGCAACACATCTGTCTCTGGTCAGAGGATGCATTCCTATGTTGTGAAAGCATTCAACATAGGTCTTTTCTTATGTCGATCTCATTAAGTCAACCCATTGAATCAACTAATCTGACACCTCCGAATCACTATTCCCATGCAGAGGACCTGCATCAAGAGGTCGGTCAGATATCATCCATATGAGAAAGGATTGCCATCTCCTACTCAGACTGGAGATCATGACTTAACAATCATTTGATGATGCTTTATGAGCCCTCCATCTAACTCCTTGGATATTCATCAAAGCATCAGCCTCTATGATTTAATCAATGAATCAACAGTTGCATGATAATCAAGTTGGCCATGGTACATAACCCTTGTTGTATAGAGGGACCTTATAGTGCATTCATTCATTCAATCTCAGAAAGGGAATGAAAAATAATCAATAACTTTTATTGATAAATCATTTATTACAATAACATTTATTGTAGGAATGGTTCACCCCGGACTCACATTGCTAACACAAACTTCAATGCAGCTAACAACCCAACGTTAGTGAAATCACCTTTTCTCATGTGATAATACACGATAAAGTTGTTGAAAGACTTAGGGAGCGACAGGAGAATGAAATCGACCTGCATATCAATACCCATGTAGGCTCCCAGGGTTTCTAGTTCGGAGAGGTACCCAAACACTTTGAGTAAGTGTTCTCTGACAGAGGTCCCTTCCTGCATCTTGCAGCAAATGAGCTCTTTCATCACATTTTAACGTTGTGTGTGGTTTATGTCACCAAACATTTCCTTCATATTCATCATAATTTCTTGGCAACGGTTCATTTCCACATGTTGCTTCTGAAGCACATTGGACAATGACCCAAGGATATAACACCTTTCTAGATTATGATTTTCATCATATTTCTCATTATATGATTTATCTTCCACAGTCTTCAGGTTTGCTATCTTGTCCTTGGTTAGCACATAAGATACGCACTACGCAGATAGGACAAGATCTAAATTTCGAATCCAATCCAAATAATTTGGTCCGGTCAACTGATTGTCCTCCAGGAGCCTGCTAAGCGGGTTCATGGACTTCATTTTCTGAAATTAAGAATGCACTATATTAGAATATATATATATAATTATAGATTCATTTTAAAGAATATTTGATTA
This sequence comes from Ottelia alismoides, assembly GCA_037367405.1. Classification (NCBI taxonomy): domain Eukaryota; kingdom Viridiplantae; phylum Streptophyta; class Magnoliopsida; order Alismatales; family Hydrocharitaceae; genus Ottelia; species Ottelia alismoides. The sequence goes on from JAZKJV010004100.1 coordinate 558,892, forward strand.
AGGCATTTCAAATCAAATTTTTCTTGCTATGTCAACTTTGAAAGATTATTCCCTTATTGTTTTTCAAAGTAAGAGATATACTTATCGCTATATCTCAAGCAAGATCTGGGATCTCCTCTCTATCCTTATCACATCCCAATAATATGAGAACCTGTGACTCTAATAAAGAGAAGCGGGAACACATTCCTCCTTGCAAGTCCAACTTGCATTTCCTGATTTGATATTTAACACTCGGGCCCACCACCCCTAAGATGATGTTGACCCGTTGTTAATTGAACCAACAGTCAACATGCTTAATACTCACTACACGCAATCCAATATCGCCCCAATAATATTAGGACCCGATATTGGGGTCAGTACGTATACGGCCTTACTCTTTCAAGAAGCAAAGAACCCGATCCAAATTAATCATATACAGGATGTGTCACTTCGGACAGGCGTCTCCTATGTACAACATCTGGCGATGGAATCCTTTGCCTTGACGGGAGACCATGGATGTCACTTATGTGATCCTCCACCTCATATTCAAATTGAAATAACTAACTATCGTGAATCATATTCACATAATTAATTCTTCCAAGGGAAATACTCATCTATTCATAATAGAGTGTTTATTACATATAATTAATTTAATAACATTAAATTAATCATTAATCCTATCATCAATCAACAAACTTGATTATTACTTAAATAGTAGGTATAATCTCAAAGTTCGTATTATTTGAATTTTGATAATTAGAAAAATACACTTTGACTTTTCCGACATTATCGAGTCCCTACCCGCTGTCATGGCCAGTATCGACAAGAGTGGGACGGACCACGTATGTTGCTACCCGCAACCCCAACGCTCTTCGACTAGTCACCATATCCACCTCTGAAAAGGATAATCCCAGATAGATCATTATGTACTCTGAGATGCTCATATTTTTCAACCGAAATTATACCATATAATATACATCAAAACCACTTTGATAATATTATATGGAGATGTACTAAACAAATCCCCAATCCTATTCAAGCAAGTGGGTTTTGCATGTAAAAGTTGTCCTACAACTATTGTAGGATAAACTAAGGTTTTTTTCGTGAAAACAATGTTTGTTGATGATTTCATATCAACCAATTAATGATCAAGATCAACTACCTTATCATCTTGGTTTAGGGAAATGTCATTCAATGAAATAATTATCTCTTTAAATATTTCACAAATATTTATCACTAATTATTTCAGAAAATTAACAATTAATTTTCATCAACTTATTTGAATGACTATCACATGGTTCATGATCAATTTTGTCAATTTCCAGCAATGACCCTCAATCACTAAAATCAACATATCTTGATCAATATAAATCCAAATTATGCAAAATCAATTTCCTAAGATTGCTAATTTGATTTATGAAAGAACCTAAGTGATATTTCATGCATTTCGAGGCGGATCAAGACAATAACTAATTCATTAATCACGTTCAGATTCACAGTTCCCACAACAGTGAATACATGTTTATTCAAAATGCTATATCTTGAGCAAATGAAATCCAAATTACATAAACTCATATCCTATGGTTTCCTTATTTTATGGGGAATCAAATACAATTGAAAAATTGTGTTTAAAAAGTTTAAACAGTACTGAAAAATTAAATTTACCAGAGGTGCGAAAATTAAAATGTAATAAAAAATGTTACAACCCTTTCAAACCCAAGTCATCCTAGGTTTATGGATCATATCCAAAACCTTATTCGACCTGCGATCGGGGAGACTAGTCACACTAGTCGCTAGATGCAGCGGAAATTAAAATTTTTAATCAAGTGATGAAACCACACGATCACAAGAACATTTCTTGGATCATTTAATCAAACCACAAAGTATTAGAAATACCTCTTGAAGCGTGGTTGCGATCACGAGATCTCTAAAACAAGAGATCCTCCTATCTCAAGTCTGATACATGAAGATGGCACTTGCGGGCGCGATGATGAGACACGTTCCTCCCGCAATCCTCGATGAGGATCCAAGCTTCGAGTCCCCTGATTTCGTCCAATGAAATCTGTCGTATTCCTCTAGAGCAAGTAGCCCCAAAGAAGATGGAGATCCTCGAGTCGTCGAAGGCAAAGGCAAGAAGTTCTCTCTCAATACATAAGATGGACGTCCAATGAAATCTGTCGTATTCTACCTTCAAATCATGTCATGCTTCCAAAACACGACGACCATGCATGGAATTTGATCGGTCCCAATACCTCATGAGTGTGCTCATGTCTTCCGGTTCATAAGTGAACCTATATAATCCCTTTGAGAGACCGTATTACTCATATGCTATTACATGCACACCAGTGCGCCGGTGTATAGACCTTGGTTAGGTCATCAACCTATTGGTCTGTGAAATGTACACACTCAAATATATAGTAAGACATCTGTCTCCGGTCAGAGGATGCGTGCCTATGCTGTGACAGCATTCAACATTGGACTTAGGTTATCTCGATCTCATTAAGTCAATCCCTTGATCTAACTAATCTGACACCTCCGAATCACCATTCCCATGCAGAGGACCTGCATCAAGAGGTCGGTCAGATATCAGCCCATGTGAGAAAGGATTTCCATCTCCTACTCAGGCTGGAGATCATCTCTTAATGATCATTTCACGGTGCTTGATGAGTCCTCTATCTAACTCTTTAGATATTCATCCAAACACCAGCCTCTATGCAATCTAATGAATTAACAGCTATATGATCATCAAGATGGCAATGGTACATAAACCTAATTGTACAGAGGGACCTTATAGTGCATTCATTCATTTAATTTCAGAAAGGGAGTGAAACATCAATAACTTTTATTGATAAACATATATATATTATAATAATAACATTTATTGTAAGAATGGTTCACCCGGGGCTCACATGTCTAACAACCTACATGCATCTTTGGAGGACTCGGCCCAAGTGCGCTAAACATGTATCAAATGAATCACCATGGACCGAGAAGTCATCCATGAAGACCTCCAGGAAATCACCAACCATTTCAGCAAATACGGCAATCATGCACCGCTGAAATGTACTTGGGGCATTACAAAGCCCGAATGGGATGCGCTTGAATGTGTTAGTGCCTAAAGGACAGGTAAATGTGGTCTTTTCCTGATCCTCAGGAGTGATGGCTACTTGATTTTAGCCAGAGTACCCATCAAGAAAATAGAATAATGCTTTCCCTGCAAGTGTCTCCAAGATTTGATCAATAAATGGCAGTGGAAAGTAATCTTTCTTGGTCGCAGCATTCAAGCGCATGTAATCGACACAGACATGCCACGACGTGGGTACTCGGGTCGCGATCTCTACCCCTCCTCGTTGGTGACCATCTGGATTCCCGACTTCTTCGAGACAACATGGAGGGGGGAAACCCACTTTGAGTCAGAAATGGGGTATATAACCATTTCTCCATCTCTTTCTTAACTACTTCCCGAATATTGGGATTTAATCTTCTCTAAAAATAATGGGAAGGCCTTGCATTATCATCAACATAGATTTGGTGCGAGCATAGAGTGGGATTGATTCCTACGAGATCTGAAACAGTCCAACCAATGGCTTTTCGATTACGCTCAAGGACTTCGAGTAATCCAGATTCCTGATCTATGGTCAATGACGAGCTAATGATCACAAGAAATTTCTCTTTGGATCCAGTGAGAAATGTATATTTGAATGTGAGAGGAAGTGGTTTCAGCTCTGGCAAATCTGAATCTCTAATTAGGTCTCGCTGAATGGCTTTCTAGACTAGCTCTGTGTTGGTTGGCGGTGAATCACTCTGTGTTGTGCTAACTACCAATTCCGAAGAAAGGTGAGTCAGATCTCAAAAGTAGTGCAATAATTCAGCCAAAGTCGCGTTCGACTCATCATCGATATTTTTTGACTATCTCGAAGAAGATGAGACTGACAAACCTGAAAGGATTTCTGTATCATCAAGGTTATAGGTATCTAGGTGTCTAGATAGGTTTGGCAACATCTCCCAAACTGCATTGTGCATTGTTTCTTTTTCTGATGATGTGCTTTCACTCTGACTATCTGGAAGTTGATCCCACGACCCAGTAGTGCTGATGAGATTGCATTCTGACACCTATGAGTATTCAGTGTTATATTCAGAGTATGGTCTTTGCCACTTTGTTTGCTTCATCTTCAAGTCCACCTCTCCACCTGGAGAGCGGAATTTCATCATTCCTGTACCGTAATCGAATACAGCTTTCGTGGTTCATAAAAATGGTCTTCCTAGAATGATTTGGGATTCCTTACAATGGTTCGGGGTCTCCATCTCGAGGACAGTGAAGTCCACTTTGTATTCTGTACCCTCGATTAAGATGACTACATTTTTACTTCTCCCTTAGGTCTCTTAGTGGATTAATCAGCAAATTGGATCATAGATATTGATTTTATGAGAGGACCTAACTCCAATTTGTAATATAAGGCTAAGGGTAGAAGATTGATCGAAGAACCATTATCGAGTACTGTGCGTGCGAACGTAATGCCACCATTGCTACTCTCCACATAGTGAGCACCCAAATCCCTTTTCTTTCTTGGTAAATGCTGATTTCAGACACATTTGGTAGTTTCAACAGTCAAGATATGAGTCTCCACAAATTGACTTGGTTTCTTCGTAGGAATCCTAGTTGGAGTGCATTTCACTTTCAAGTACTTCTGAAATCTTGGATTGCTGGCCACATATTGATCAAAGGGTACTTTGAATATGATATTTTCTGAGCAAAATCGCTCCATTTCTCGGTCATCTTGAATGTTTTTCTTTGGTTTTCCCTTCTTAAGAGCATGGGGGAAAGGAATGGAAGCATTAAGGAAAGGAGATAGAGAACCAGAGTCATAAATAAGAGCATTTTTATTAGAAATGGAGTTCTTATTACAATCATTAGTTTTCTGATAATAATCAAAATCAGGTTGCTGAAAAGGTGACAGAAGTATTTTTATAGAAACTAGAGGTGTAAGGTCCTCTGTAGACTCCATAGATGCTTTTCCTTTCTCACGTACTGGGATCTTCACAGGATCTGAGTTCAAGGGTCCTTCTTCTTCATTCTCGGAAGCATCCTCCGGTTGATCTTCCGAGTCTTTATGATCCAATTCCCGTGCTCGGTCAGGTACGTCGACGGTCCTTCCGCTCCTAAGTGACATAGCATTGATATTGTCAAACAAAACGATCTCATGTTCAGTTGTGGAAAAATCTGAATAGTATACCTGGCCATTGTGTTGGGAAGATTGGCATTTGTTCGATCTATTAGGGTTATCTTGAACTTGGGCGGGAATGGTTCTTGCTGGGGTTGTCAGTTCATCTTTCTAACGGGACAAGCAATTAACATCAACCCATAGATCGTGCAGTTCATTCCGGATGTTGTGAATCACCTCGAGCATCTTTCTCTGGATATCTACAGGTTCTTCTTGAGAGTTGGATGGTTGAGATGGTTGTTTTGCGGTGTGACTTGGTGGAACTTGATATTGTTGACGGTATTGATGAAGCTGGTTCTGGCGGTTGTATGGTTGCTGCTACTCTGGATGCTGGAATAATGCAGTGTTCTGAGCATGCTGCAGAGCTGGTTGAAATGCGGCATTGAAGAAAGTGGGCGAACGTCGGTAAGGTGGATGGTCCCCTATATTACCATGTCGGGTAGTGTCTTGAGCGTACCAAATGCCATTCACTTCGAACGTCAGAGGAGTGGCTTCTTCAACAATCTCGACTAGTGAAGGTAACTGCTGGGAAGGTTGGGCATAGGATTGGTCCTGAACCCATGGTTGTTTTCTTGATCCTGGTTGCTCCTATACATGATGTATACGATAGATCGGGAACATAGGTGCAGTGGGTATCCCTATCTTGGATACCTTCTCAGTCAGCTCCTCCATTTGCTTTAGAAATTAGGAGATTCTGTTGTCGATGTCATTCATAATATTATGAATATGATCCACAACTGTTAATTTATCAGTGATGACATTTATGTATGGAATCAAATCTTATGTTATTTTTGCAACAGTTTTCTTTCCCCCCTTTGGATTGAAATGCATTTAGGGAATCGATGTATGCTCTACTGGCAATCTGTGAGCGGCTTGTCTCATCCATTTACTCTAGTGCTTTCCAGACGGTTTCAGCCCCTCGTGATGTGTAGTTGCCCCCGCAGGCAGCGCTCACCAACCCTTGAGTCTCGTAGCTGAGGCCAGAGTAAAGTGACTAGACTAGGATGTTGTTATCCTGGTCATGGCATGGACATTTCTGTAGTAGATCTTTAAATATATCCCAAGCATCACAGAGGAGTTCATTAGGCATCTGAGAGAAATTAGTGATGCGTGTCCTCATTTATTTGGTTCGACTTAAAGGGTAGAATTTCTTCAAGAATAGGTTTTTGAACTTATCATAGGTGGTCACTGTCCCTCTTAAATTCTTCACCCAGTAATCTGCCTTCCCCTTTAAGGCGAAAGGGAGAGCAGTGACACGAATGTAGTCCTGGCTGACTTGTGGGTGCCTCAGGTTAGAACATATCAGCTCTAATTCTCGTAAAAATTCATATGGTTCTTCAGTGGCATTACCATGGAACTGTGGTAATTCACTCAAAAAGTGTAGTTTCAGTTCATAGTTGATTTTTGGCTGACGAGGTTGCAAATAATTTCTCACTCTGTACTGCCCATGATTGTATGCTGCTTCCATTGGCGGTTCTCCACCAGCATTCAACTACTTTAGTTTCTCTCTCTCAGTAAAAGTTGTTGCTTCTCAGACGCAACTAATCTTACAAAAATCATCTGCATTAGATCTTCATTAGGTTGATCTTCACGGTCTTTCTTGGAAAACATCTTGGGATGCATCTTCTTCGAATTCTTCTTCTCTTCTCCTTTAGAATGTGAGAAATTAGAGTTAATAGAGTGGAAAGAATCCGAATCAGAATTATCGAGGTGAAAGTCTTTCTCGATGTGATCAGGAGATAAAGAAAGAGTATGGGTTTGACCTCCTTCCAGGAAGATGAAAGAATCATAGGGGGAAGATGGGAGAGGTGTCCCTGAATCCAATGTGATCCTGAGTAAGAGTGTCTCCGAACCTTTGAGACTGGAAAATTTGTGGCTGTCAGAGATGGGTTCGCAGAGTCCGAATGACAATTACCACAATCTTCTATTCTCGATTTCAAAAATCGACAAGAGGTTTATGATTCATGATCTAGGCACAAGTGTACGGTATTCGATGATTATCTATTTTCTACGCACAACTCAAACACAATACAGAGCCTTCTTTTACCAACTCACTTAGGGAAGGCCGTGAGGGATCAACCAGTTATCTTGTCAATTTTTAATTGGTGAGAATTCAAATTTTGCAAATCGTTTAAACGAATAGTTAGGTATGTATTTCCCTATCGACTGTCCTGAATTCTTACAACTAATTGCACCTACTTTCAACATGTATGGGAGTAAGTACGGACCGTAAAATGGCTACCCGTGTTACTTGAGGACCGAGCCTTACGCAGTGTCCTCTAACCCACCACTCTGCTAAGGAAATTCGGACCGTTTACAGGCTACCTATTAGATCGTCATTGAGAAGTAGCTAATCGTTTTTGGTAGAATCAGTGGTCAATGTGAAAATTTGGTCTTGGCTCTATCCGAATGTGTGTCTCTCTCCTCGCTGCAAGATAAAAGCATACAATGTCGGGGTCACTCTCCCGCAAGAATTCTTAATTTTATGGGTTATAAAGTCAGCTATATTTAGCAGTCCCAATTTTAAATTAGGTGATCAATGAAGAATTAAGTGAATACAAATACACGTCTACCATCCAGTCCCAATTTCCTTTAAAAAATTATGTTACAAAAAAAGAGGGAGAAATTCGAGAAAAGCCGATGCACGCAAAAAACTATGATGTATGCTCAGTTAGAAGACTTACAATGAATCCTCGCAATATCCATGTTTAATGCAATATAAGAATTTAAAGATTACTAAATGAATGCAAGTCGATGAAAAAATGCACCTAGTAGAAAGTTCTATTAGTGGGGAAGAATTGAGTTGAAATTGGCTAAATTGAACGATCTAATGTGCGCCTCAATTAAAGTGAAGTGTGGCCTTAGATTATACAAGCACGATAAAAAATAAAAAATGCTTTAAGAGCCGTAAGTGTAGGTCTATCCTAAGTGCCTCTCAAATCGGGCCCCACTAGAAACGGAGAGTAAAATAGGCCACGACACACCACAGAAAAAGTTCAAGGTCTTTTTACACACGCGAGAGTCCAAATGAACACCGCTATAAATGAGCAATTAATTACAGAAATTAAAATTTCAGAAAATAAAATCCTAGACTATATGCTCTCTCACGACTCGACTCGATCTTAATTTTTAATGCGGATTTTCGAAAGTCAGTGAAGTTGCGTCGGTTCTTGAAAAACCGCTCCACGTACACCTAGTACCTCGCAAGAAAAATAAGAGAGATGGTCTAAGAGAGTGACTAAAAAATAAAAACAATAAAATAAATGTTGGAAAAAATGGAATTTAAAGTGAAAATTTCGGGGAAAAACTACCCGAATGTGGAAAATCGAATAAATAGGAATCGGTCAAGAAATAACTACATTTTAATCGATGCAGTTTTATGTTTATTTTAGTTGGGAATGTCCCAAGTTCGAACACAAGAGGTAAAGGAACAACCTAGAATTTTGTCTATCAAAGTTCGTGCATGGTTTTTGAGGCGGTCTTTTTTTTATTTTTTATGCAATTAGGGATGCAAAATATAATTTTGACCTATTTTAGGAACTAAAATGTAAATATCAATCAAACTATGTCCGAAAAATATGAAACTTGGCCAAGATGATAATTACAATGAAATAAATGCACTATAATTTTTTTGGAATTTTTGTATGCAAGATGAGTTTTTTTATAAATTTCTAAATGAAGAGAAAGTGAACTTGAATATTTAATTATAATAAATATTAAACCAACTTTTTTTGAAGAGATAAAATTATCCAAGATCTATCACTAGGTATTGATCTCAAAAAAGTCCTAAACATCGAAAATATGAGATTTTATACCTATTAAAAATCAAATAGTGAAATATGCAAAATGTTTTTTATAAGGCAAATTATGCATGCAAATGCAATTCTTTTTTGTCACAATGTTAAACACAATTAATTCTACAATCCATGATTTTTTGGTAATTTTTAGATCAACAGTTAATCAATCATGAATTTAAGAGCTAAACAAGGGAAAAGTATGCACTTTTCCACAAAAGATATAACTATTAATTAACCACTACCCATAAAAATGTCCACAATATGCCAAGACATAGAGATTTAATTAACTAACTGTTGGACATGCGAGCCCACGGCGAGCCATTATGCAATAAATGTTATTGCGAATATCATTCCCTGATCTGAAATGAAGAATAAATAATTTGCATAATAGGTCCCTCTGTACAATTAGGGTTATGTACCATGGCTATCTTAATGATCATATAGCTGTTGATTCAATTATTGAATCATAGAGGCTGGTGCTTGGATGAATATCTAAAGAGTTAGATTGAGGACTTATCAAGCACCGTCAAATGATTGTTAAGATGTGATCTCCAGCCTGAGTAGGAGATGACAATCCTTTTCTCACATAGGCTGATATCTGACCGACCTCTTGATGCAGGTCCTCTACATAGGAATAGGGATTCGGAGGTGTCAGATTAGTTAGGTCAAAGAGTTGACTTAACGAGATCGAGATAACCAAAGTCCTATGTTGAATGCTGTCACAGCATAGGCACGCATCCTCTGACCGGAGACAGATGTATTGCTATATGTCTGAGTATGTACATTTGGCAGACCAATAGGTTGATGACCTAACCAAGGTCTATACACCGGCGCGCTGGTATGCATATAAGGACATATGAGTAATACGATCTCTCAAAAGGGATCATACAGGTTCACTACTGAACCGGAAGACATGAGCTCACTCATGAGATATTGGGAAGAATCAAATTCCGTGCACGGTCGTCTCGCTTTGGAAGCTTGACTGAATTTGTAGGTTTGATATATATACTTTTGGAAAGTATATGATCAAGACCTAGGTATGATATATGCTTTTGGAAAGCATATGATCGATACCAAATCCCAATGATCAAATGAGAAACTTCGTGATCAAACCCTGAAGAAGACAGTGTAAAATTGATCTTGATCTTCGGGTTGACCATGGGTCTTCCAGTATGCAGGATGTACAGGTATTGGGAATACCTGAAGGGTGATGTGATCATAAACGATTGTATATCCATGACGCTTCCATTCCGAGGGAGTGATGAAACAGGTCTGGATTTTAGTGACTCCTTCCAGTAGAGAAGCAATCTGATCTTAGTCCAAGTGTTGGACATTGGTCTGAATGAGATTCAGATTCAATGAAGATTAGATTTGCAGTCTTGATTTAATCAAGCATCTATGGGAGGTTCGTTCGATCTGGATTTGAGATAATATCTCAATATCCAAGTCCCTATACATGGAATAATACAATCGCCCTGTCCTTATCTCCAAGTATCTGCGGAGAAAGCACATTATTCTTGAAAGGGTTCAAGAATAATTCTTTTGATGAAATATTCAAGCAAGGACTTGATGATTAAATGAGATTTAATTATCAAGCTTAAATATGAATATGATTCATATTGTGAAAATGATTATCTAAGATAATTAAATGGGATTTAATTATCAAGGATTAAGAGAATGTGGATAACACTATCCATGATATATGTGTGTTATAAATATGATTTATAATATACATATATAAGAGAGAGAATTTATGTAAATAGCATTTATTAATTAATAATGTGGATTGGATTCACATTTATTAATTAATTGGAAATGCAATTTACTAATTAGTTTGGGTTGTGAATATGATTCACATAATATTCAATGGCATGATTGAAATATTCACAAATTAATTGGGAATTAATTTAGTGAATATTTTTGTGAATACAAAATTAATTAAGGAATAATAAGATAAATAAAAAGGAGCCAAAATTGACCACCCTCCATAGGTGGCGTCACCCATGAATTGTTCATGGGTGACGCCCCCCAATTTTAGGGAGGTTGGTTGACTCCATTTTTATTTATCACATTATCTCTTAATTAGTTAATGTTAAATTAAATTATGTTGATAATGTTACAACATTTTTTAATTTAAATTAATGTTGTTGGTTTTAACCAACAACAATCATAGCCATTGATTTAGCATGGACCAAGCATAGCCCTTGGATCCATGTGTCCCATGGATTGAGATCCATTGGATCCTAAACTAGTATAAAAGGTGGGCTAGGGTAGCCTTTCCAAGTTACAACAACAACATTCTTGAGTTGAAGAACTCTACTCTCTCTCTCATTCTCGTGGGGTCTCCCTAATATTCAAGTGGCCGTCCACTTTGTGTATTAGGAAGGAGATCATTTTTTCTACGCCTCAACGCTTGGATCTTCGTCAAAGGATTGCGGGAAGGACGCGACTCATCATCGTGTCCGCAAGCGCATTCTCCGTGGGTCGGACTTAAGATATGAGGATCTCTACTTTGGGATCTCGCGATCACAACCACGCTTCAAGAGGTATTCCTTGTACTTTGTGGTTTGATGAAACGATCCGAGAAGTGTTCTCGGGATCATGTGGTTTCATCTTTAAAGTTAAAAATTTTAATTTCCGCTGCATCTAGCATCTAGTACGACTAGTTGCTCCGATTGCATACGATGCGATCAACACGCTTCCGTGATGCACTTAAGGATTCACAATATCCTTCAAGTGGTATCAGAGCCATAGGTCGAATAAGGTTTTGGATATGATCCATAGACCTTAGACGATTTGGTTCTTGAAAGGGTTGCGAAATTTTACTGCATTTCAATTTTCGCACCTCTGTAAAATTGAATTTTTCGGCTCTATTTAATATGTTTAAACACGAAATTTTCAATTAGATTTTGTTTCTCATTAAACAAGGAAATCATAGGACTTGAGTTTACTAAATTTGGACTTTATTTGCTCAAGATATGGCTTTTTGAATATGACTATATTCACTGTTGCGGGAACTGTGGATTTGAACGTAATTAATGAGATAATTACGGCTTCAATCCGCCTTGAAATGCGTGAATTATCACTTGGTTTCTTTAATAAATCAAATAATCAATCTTTGGAAACTGAGTTTGCATTTTTTGGATTTAAATTGATCAAGATAAGTTAATTTTAGTGATTGGGGGTCACTGCTGGAAATTAACAATTTTGATCTTGAACCTTGTGATATGTCATTCAATTATCATGATGAAAATTAATTGTTAATTTTCTGAAATAATTAGTGATAAATATTTGTGAAATATTTAAATAGATAATTATTTCATTGAATGACACTTGCCTAAACCACAATGACGAGATATTAGATCTTGATCATTGGTTCATCAACAAACATTGCTTTCATGAAAACCATAGTTTATCCTACAATTATTGTAGGACAACTTTTACATGAAAATCCTTTTTCTTGAATAGGATTGGGGATTTGTCTAGCAAATCTCCTTATAATAAAAAATGTTTTGATTTATATTATATGGTATAATTTCGGTTGAAAAACCGATGAACATCTCAAAGTACATGATGGTCTATCTGGTATTATCCTTTCCCAAGGCGGATGTGGTGCCTAGTCGGAGAGCATTGGGGTAGCGGGTTGCAACGTATGTGGTCCGTCCCACTCTCGTCGGTACTGGCCATGACAGCGGGTAGGGACTGTATAATGCCGGAGAAAGTCAATGTGTATTTTTTGTAATTATTAAAATTCGAATAATACGTACTTTGAGAATATACCTACTATTCAAGTAAAAGACATGTTTGTTGATTGATGACTGGATTAATGATTAATTTAATATGATTAAATTAATTATATCCAATAAACACTCTATTATGAATAGATGTGTATTTCCCTTGGAAGAATTAATTATGTGAATATGATTCACGATAATTAATTACAATTTGAATATGAGGTGGAGGATCACATAAGTGACATCCATGGTCTCCCGTCAAGGCAAAGGATTCCGTCGCCAGTTGTTGTGTATAGGAGACGCCTGTCCGAAGTGACAGATCCTATATATGATTTAATTGGATCGGGTTCTTTGCTTCTCGAAAGAGTAAGGCCGTATACGTAGTGACCCCAATATCGGGTCCTCATATTATTGGGGCGATATTGGATTGCGTATAGCGAGTATTAAGCCTGTTGACGGTTGGTTCAATTAATGACGGGTCAACATCATCTTAGGGGTGGTGGGCCCAGGTGTTAAAGACCGAATTGGGAAATGCAAGTTGGACTTGCAAGGCGGAATGTGTTCCCGCTTCTTTTTATCCTAGTTGTAGGTTCTCATATTATTGGGATGCAACAAAGATAGGAAAGGAGATCCCAGATCTTGCTAGAGATATAATGGTAAGAATATCTCTTACATTGAAAGTGATTAAGGGAATGAACTTTCAATGTTGACAAGGCAAGACAACTTTGATATAAAATTCCTAAATCAAAGTAAAACATGTATATATAATATATATATATATACCCTTATGCAAAAAAATTTCTTATTTCAGATAATCCTTCATTAAACCCACTCAATGGTATACTCAATGATAACCAGTAAAAATATCTTGGATTGGACTCATGATCTAGATATTGTACTTGCACTTGGACACATATTGTATGTGGTTGCAGTGTGCAAGTTCCCTCAACATAATGAGGAAGGACAATTAAATAAGACAATAAGACATCACTTTAGGGTTTGTATGTCTCTATAGTCTTGATCCTTCATCGAGTGTACTTTGGAAGTGACATGTCGATGGTGATCGTAATTGTCGAATAATCCTTATAAAATAAAAGAAGATATTTTGGCATACACATGTGCTCTAGACATTTAATCATGAATGACATGGTTCTCTGCATTATGCAGAATGGTGGCTCCAAAGAGATGATGTATTCAAAATGTTTGAATATCTACCTGAACCTAAGTCCCTAAGAGTTAAGATGTATGTGGATATGATGAGTGTCATCATTCTACTATCTATACTCAAGTCATTCATGAAGCTTCATGATATTCATATTGTATGATTTTAATGAAGCATGTATAAATGTTGAAATACTCTTATATTGAAATCTTTTGAATTCAACATAAGAGATTCTTTGTCTTGAACAATGGTTGTTTATAGATGAAGAGAGCACACTGGAAGCATGGGTTGGACCCATGTGAGAAGGAAAGTCAAAGAGTTGATCGTACTTCTGTGACTTTCGTATGACATTCAAAGAGTTGGATGAATGCCAATACTGCAATAAGTTGATGTGTTGATAGTATGACTATCAAATCTGTCTAAAATCCTTAGTGAAGGACTCAGATAGAGCATCAAAATAATCTACATATAATCATTGACTTTGACTTACTTATTTCATAAGATAAAGTCTGATAATTGTATCCCAATCTTCTAGTGATATTTGCAATTGGTTGCATATATATATATATTACAAGATTAGAAATTTGATCTTAAGGTTTAATAGTTATCTACATGGATATTGATGAAATTGTTGCATCAATCTCTGTTGGATAGATAGACGTCATATTCTCAGTGGGAGAGTCCTTAGTCTTAGAGAATGTCTCTATGACCTAGATATTAGAATACCCTCATTGTTTGTTTCTAAATATTGGAAATAAACATGAATTCTGAGATAGAACTATCATAAATAGTTATGATGGATATATTTCAGATAGTAATCTAATATCTAGTGGACTCCACAAAATTAGAAAATTAATGAATGGTTCATTAAGATTTCTAATACTGAAAATTAAACCTTGATAGATCAATAGGAGGATGAAGATCATTTGACAATGATCTGGCATCAAGCCTTGGATATTTGTCTGTTGATTTAATCAATAGACTAGTAAGAGATGAAACTTTAGAATGTCTAAAATTTCAAATCTTACATACTTGTGAATATTGTATTCAAAGTAAAATGTCCACTACACCCTTCTCTGGGAAAGGTGTTTGACGTCGAGGTATTCAAGATCTCATGCATATTGATGTATGTTGATCATCTATATCATAGTAAACATTATGGATATGAGATATCTATTGATGATTATGTATGATATGAGATTCCTTCTCTTCACCTGAGAAACCTTTGAAATGTTCAAAGATTTCACAATTTTGGTTTAGAACCAAAGTTTGAAGAAAGATGAAATGAATTTGATCTAACCTAGGTAGCTTGTACCTATTAGATAAAATTCAAAGAATACCTTATGGAGATATGAATATCATTTCTATCTCACTCCTCCTGATAAACCTGGACTCAATAGAGTTGTAGGGAGATACAATTGGATAATGTGTGACATGATTTGGTCAATGATGAATTTTTAGCATAATTATCCCTTAGTTTCCAAGTATAGATGTGTAGTAGAGACTACAATATATATCCTTAATGAGGTTCCATGCATGTAAGCTGGAATCTAGCACTTGAGAGTGCTACTTCATTAGGAAAATAAAGGATGGTATTGGATACCTACTTTATGACCCTGAGATTCTTAAAATATCTCATCTCTAAGAATGTGATTCTTAGAGGATGACTCTCTTGAGAATCAAGATGAAAATGAAGTGTAGGAACTCATTTAATCTTGAGATGGTAATGAGGCTCCTGAGGTCGGAAACTAGAAGGATAATTAAAGATGAAACATTAATACCTCTTCAAATGAGTTTGAGGATGTATTCCATGTGTCGATTAAGTCTGACAATGATCGGGCTTCATGTGATGAAGCTTCTAAGGATCATGACATGGAAAGATGGATATTAGCAATAAAGTCTAAAGTAGACTTCATATATAAGTGTTGTATATGGACCCTCGAGGATCCACCTATAATGGTAAGACCCGTTAAGGTGTAAATGGATCTTCAAGAAGAGAGGGAACCTGATGAGAAGGTAGAGACCTTCAAAGCTCGGTTCGTAGCCATAAGCTACACATCGGAAGAGAAGACATTGCTTGCAATGAGACTTGCTCTTCGGTAACCATGCTTAAATCATCAGAATATTGCTAACCTTAGCTACACAACTTGACTATTGCATCTTCAAGATGTAATTCAAGATTGCATTCCTCTAAGAATACCTCTCTGAGGATATTCACATGAAGTAGCCCCAGGGCTTCATGATTTGGGAAAGTAAGCTGTGAAAGCTAAAGAAATCCATCTATGGACTCAAATAAGCTTCTTGTAGTTGGAACATCATATTTGATGAAATCATAAGTGTTATGATTTCAAATAGAATATTGATGTACCATGTGAAGCTTAGTGGGAGTGCCATTGTGTTCATCGTGCTAAATGTAGATAATATCCTAATCATTTGGAATGATATAAGGATGAGAATAAGTGTTTTATAGACTGGCTATTCCATACCTTGAGATATGATCTCAAGAATACCTCTTAGATCTTAGTTCTGAAGTTGTTCAGAAGCAAAGAAGAGAGGG
This sequence comes from Ottelia alismoides, assembly GCA_037367405.1. Lineage (NCBI taxonomy): Eukaryota > Viridiplantae > Streptophyta > Magnoliopsida > Alismatales > Hydrocharitaceae > Ottelia > Ottelia alismoides. The sequence continues at coordinate 575,343 of JAZKJV010004100.1, forward strand.
TATTGGGACTGTCACATTTGTAGTACACCTTGGACGTATTCCATTCTTGGAAATTCCAAGAAAGGCTTCCTTCCCTTGAGATTTGGTACTGACCTATCTAAAGGAATAGCACCTCAAAGAGTTGAGGAAGTGAATGCTAGAACTGCTTGCACTTGTGCATCAGTTACGAGAAGCTTAGTGTATGCTAGATGTGTACAAAAGCCAGATATCTGCCATGCAGTGGGAGTAGTAAACTGTTACTAATCCTACTATGGAGAAAGAACACTTGATTGCAGAAATAACGATATCTTCAAAGATGACAAGGCTTTAGAGATGGTGATCTCTGAGTCTTATCTTTTAGAGCTTAAGGCTTTATAATAGAGATCAAAAAGGTCTTAACTGTGGATACCTTGAGAGATAGTGATCTCCCGGAATAAGGGTATTCTAATAAGGATTATGGAAATACTGGTTATAATAGTTATTGAGCAAGTGTCAAGGACACTATAACTGCTTTGACTAGATTGAGTATAGGTTGCATTAGATGCAACATTCGCATTGGATGCGAGCACTGTTACCTAGGGATATGCAAGTGCCGTAAAAGGACTTGGCATAGTCTTTTGGGAACAGAGTGACTGATCAGCTTACCTAGCTATTTCTAAATGGCCTATGATTGTCACATGAGTGTGAGTTTAAATGATTAGCCCATTAATGGCTCTTTGGGCTAGTGGGAGATTGTTGGACATGTGAGCCCACGGCGAGCCATTATGCAATAAATGTTATTGCGAATATCATTCCCTGATCTGAAATGAAGAATAAATAATTTGCATAATAGGTCCCTTTGTACAATTAGGGTTATGTACCATGGCTATCTTAATGATCATACAGCTGTTGATTCAATTATTGAATTATAGAGGCTGGTGCTTGGATGAATATCTAAAGAGTTAGATTGAGGACTTATCAAGCACCGTCAAATGATTGTTAAGATGTGATCTCCAGCCTGAGTAGGAGATGACAATCCTTTTCTCACATAGGCTGATATCTGACCGACCTCTTGATGCAGGTCCTCTACATAGGAATAGAGATTCGGTGGTGTCAGATTAGTTAGGTCAAAGTGTTGACTTAACGAGATCGAGATAACCAAGTCCTATGTTGAATGCTGTCACAGCATAGGCACGCATCCTCTGACCGGAGACAGATGTATTGCTATATGTCTGAGTATGTACATTTGGCAAACCAATAGGTTGATGACCTAACAAAGGTCTATACACCGGCGCGCTGGTATACATATAAGGACATATGAGTAATACGATCTCTCAAAAGGGATCATACAGGTTCACTACTGAACCGGAAGACATGAGCTCACTCATGAGATATTGGGAAGAATCAAATTCCATGCATGGTCGTCTCGCTTTGGAAGCTTGACTGAATTTGTAGGTTTGATATATATACTTTTGGAAAGTATATGATCCAGACCTAGGTATGATATATGCTTTTGGAAAGCATATGATCGATACCAAATCCCAATGATCAAATGAGAAACTTCGTGATCAAACCCTGAAGAAGACAGTGTAAAATTGATCTTGATCTTCGGGATGACCATGGGTCTTCCAGTATGCAGGATGTACAGGTATTGGGAATACCTGAAGGGTGATGTGATCATAAACGATTGTATATCCATGACGCTTCCATTCCGAGGGAGTGATGAAACAGGTCTGGATTTTAGTGACTCCTTCCAGTAGAGAAGCAATCTGATCTTAGTCCAAGTGTTGGACATTGGTCTGAATGAGATTCAGATTCAATGAAGATTAGATTTGCAGTCTTGATTTAATCAAGCATCTATGGGAGGTTCGTTCGATCTGGATTTGAGATAATATCTCAATATCCAAGTCACTATACATGGAATAATACAATCGCCCTGTCCTTATCTCCAAGTATCTGCGGAGAAAGCACATTATTCTTGAAAGGGTTCAAGAATAATTCTTTTGATGAAATATCCAAGCAAGGACTTGATGATTAAATGAGATTTAATTATCAAGCCTAAATATGAATATGATTCATATTTCGAAAATGATTATCTAAGATAATTAAATGGGATTTAATTATCAAGGATTAAGAGAATGTGGATAACACTATCCATGATATATGTGTGTTATAAATATGATTTATAATATACATATAAGAGAGAGAATTTATGTAAATAGCATTTGTTAATTAATAATGTGGATTGGATTCACATTTATTAATTAATTGGAAATGCAATTTACTAATTAGTTTGGGTTGTGAATATGATTCACATAATATTCAATGGCATGATTGAAATATTCACAAATTAATTGGGAATTAATTTGGTGAATATTTTTGTGAATACAAAATTAATTAAGGAATAATAAGATAAATAAAAAGGAGCCAAAATTGACCAGCCTCCATAGGTGGCGTCACCCATGAATTATTCATGGGTGACGCCCCCCAATTTTAGGGAGGTTGGTTGACTCCATTTTTATTTATCACATTATCTCTTAATTAGTTAATGTTAAATTAAATTATGTTGATAATGTTGCAACATTTTTTAATTTAAGTTAATGTTGTTGGTTTTAACCAACAACAATCATAGCCATTGATTTAGCATGGACCAAGCATGGCCCTTGGATCCATGTGTCCCATGGATTGAGATCCATTGGATCCTAAACTAGTATAAAAGGAGGGCTAGGGTAGCCTTTCCAAGTTACAACAACAACATTCTTGAGTTGAAGAACTCTACTCTCTCTCTCTCTCTCTCATTCTCGTGGGGTCTCCCTAATATTCAAGTGGCCGTCCACTTTGTGTATTAGGAAGGAGATCATTTTTTCTATGCCTCGACGCTTGGATCTTCGTCAAAGGATTGCGGGAAGGACGCGACTCATCATCGTGCCCGCAAGCGCATTCTCCGTGGGTCGGACTTAAGATAGGAGGATCTCTACTTTGGGATCTCGCGATCACAACCACGCTTCAAGAGGTATTCCTTGTACTTTGTGGTTTGATGAAACGATCCGAGAAGTGTTCTCGTGATCATGTGGTTTCATCTTTAAAGTTAAAAATTTTAATTTCCGCTGCATCTAGCATCTAGTACGACTAGTTGCTCCGATTGCATACGATGCGATCGACACGCTTCCGTGATGCGCTTAAAGATTCACAATATCCTTCACTAACATCATGCTATTTTTTAGATAATAAAAATATGCAATATAAAGTTCTAAAACTATGTGGGAGCACAGGGTTATTTCTGTAATATTACACTAATTAAATAAAATGCGAAGAGGGGCTATAATGTAATTACCAAAATCATGCGGGGGTCTGTGCAATTAGTTGAACTATTGTGGGTCTGATGTGCAATTAGCTGAACTCTTGGGGGGGCTCTTTGTAATTTACCCAACGGGTCACATGTGACGCTTCGGATGCTGACGTCGTTCCCCTAACACATGTGTTGCGCACGTGTGTGGGGGCCTCTAGTCTAACGCCCGGCTGATGAGGCTCGTGAGGGGCGGAAGACATCAACGAAGCAGTGTCTGGAGTCGAAGACGGTCTGGATGAAGGTGGTTCTCCAGTAGTTGATGAAGTCCGGCGTAGTCGTTGTCGAAGATGACCAGAAGAGACTAGATGATGGAGTTGTTGGAGATGGTCGAGACGGCGGGGCGTTGTGATGAAGGTTGAATATGTAGGCTTGACGGATGAGATCTGGAGCGGAGCAGATGGCCTAAAGCAGCGTTGTGATGAGGGGGTGGCCCTCGGATCTCGCCGTGTCGTCGGGGCCTGGAGCTGTCACCTCCAGCCGGTAGTCCTTCGAGCATCAATCGGCAGATGGAGGTTCTGGCAGAGGGTGGCATGTTTAAATAGGAGGAGATGGTTCTGCCGGAGATGGAAGGGGATCGTTGGAGATTGGATTCGATTGTGGATCGGGGATTTGTGGAGGGGATCCGATGGAGATCAACGACAGGTAATCGAGGATTTGATTTGGTGCGAAGATATGAGATTAGGCGACGGAGTGAGGTGATTTCGGTGAAGAAATCATGGGTTGAGGTGGCGTCAATTCCTAGATCGGGAAAGGTGGGAGGTGGATGATGATCCATGGCCTTCCGATCGGCCGAGATCGGGTGACCATAAGTTGAGACACGTGGCGTCATTTGGGGGAGAGGCAGAGCACGTGCATGGCACTTGCTTAGATGGCACGTGCGACATACGTGTGGGACTTTTTATTAGTTATTTTTTAAAAACAAGTAAATAAAAACTCAAAAAAAAGGCTGACACATGGCGGATCTAGGAGAGCCACGTGTCAGCACCACAAAAATCGAAGAAAACACTTTGAAAAATCCAAAATAAATAGCAAACAGCCTCAGATCAAAATTATTTCTTCACAAAAATTGCTCGTCTCAATGAGATCTACAACTTTAATGAAGTAATCAAAACAAAAATCAATCATTTGCATAAAGTGATATTTTTGGGGTATCCCATTTACAATACCATGATTTTTGGGTTTTATATATTTTTTAATTTTTAAACCAGAAAAAATCCGGAAAAAATATGGTAAAATCAAAGATTAATGTTTACACATTAATCTATTTTTTCGGATTTTTATTAATTAATAAAAAGAAGAAATAAAATAAAACACGAAAAAATCAATTTTTTACAGACAGTTAGTGAAGACTTGGACCCGATTAATTTCTTTGATTTCAAGCTCAATTTTGATTTGGATTTTTACACATTTTAATAAAACTTTCATCAACAAAGACAAATAAAGAGGAAATAAAATAAAAAAGGTTAATTATGCACATAAAATAGGTCAAAAACTGCTAAAATACAAAATGCACAAAGGAAGCCCAAAACCCAACTTTCACATACGAGCTCCGATTCACTTGAACATGGTCTTATTTTGATTGTAATTGAATGTACATTAGTTCAAAAGTGAGTAGGATTGAAACGAACACTGGATGGGGAAGATATGAGGGTTTCAGTCCAGAAATCCTAGAACTAGGGTTTGAGTTTTTGGTCTACTTATTTGGGTTAGTAATTTTTTTTGTATTTTTCATTTATTCTTGTTAGTGATATGTACACAGTGGTGGTGGTTTTTTGTCATTCGGACATAGCGTGAATTAGTTAAAAATCAGGAAAGTTAGGCTATGTACATGTCAATTTTAGCTGGGATTTTTGGGTTCTTATTTTGTCTAGAAATGAGTGATAAAATGCAATTCTTATTAAAAACATGCATGAATGCTAATTATGCAGAATAAATAAAGAAATTCCAATAATTTAGAGGGTTCTGAGCTTAATTAATGAGATTTAGAGTGATGAATCTGAGATTCACCGGGCACATGAGAAGAGTCAACTTGGATAATTATATGTGGTTTTATTATCAAAGATATAATTATTGTGGATATCACTATCCATAATAATCATGGATATGAAAAATATAATTTATAATATATTGGAGAGATATAATTGTAAATGGAATTTACAAATCAAATGTTATTGTGAGTTGGATTCACTTTAGACAATTAATTGTAAATTCAATTTATATTATGTCGGATGTATGAATATGATTCTTCTTATTCAATGGCATGATTGAAATTTTCACAAATTTTTTTTGGATATTATTTTTGTGAATATTGATGCAATAATTGTTTTATTCTCCCCTTATTGGTTGTTGTCCACCTTGGCTTATTCAAGGTGGGCACCCTATTTATAGAAAGGGGGTTGGTCTTCCACAATATATATACATATTAATTAATTTTAAAATAAATTAAATATTATCTTGAAATGGATATAAATAATTTGTTTGAAACGAATCTTTATTACAAGTTTTAAGCATCAAATCATGGCCATTGATTTGTAACACTTTTAATATACAAGGCAAATTAAGAGAGAACATGGATTGAGATCCATGTACATCTAACTAGTATTAAAGGGAGGGTAGCCATAACCTTTTTCTACTACACAATTCCAAGAGAAACAAGTTTCTTCCTCTATATCATAGTTGCTAACCATTCTCTCTCCATTAATATTGTGGTGTCTACGTATTGACTTAGAGAAACTCATAGTCATCGTGATGCTGTTGTGATGCCAAATCGACTACTCACATATCTCCATCTTCTTCGCTGCATTTGGATCGTGAACAAGACGTCCGAGTTCATGTGATGAATTAAGGTGATTTGTTTTTTTATCTTCATCTTGGATTGCAAGAAGCCTGCATCTCATCAACATGCTCGTAAGCATATACTCCGTCGGGTCGCATTTGAGATGGGTGGACTCTTTCTTTAGATAGTTCGATCGCAACCACACTTCAGAAGGTATTGTTATATCATGTGGTTATGATGAAATGATTCTAGAAATGTTCTCAAAACATGTGGTTTCATCTCTTTATTTTTAAGGAAAAAATTATGCTGCCCCAAGCTAATAGTACAACTAGTCGCTCCTGATCGCATTGGATGTGATCTTCACATTTCCATGATGCACTTAACGCTTTTCCCATTGTTTTCATGTGTTATTGGAGCCAGTTTTAAGTCTTGCATGTGATCCAAAATAATAGATGAACAAGGTTTTGTATTTCAAATTCGCGGGGACTCATTGTTTTGCATGAGATGTTAATTTCGAATTGGTTTTTTGCTTAAAAAAACATAATTTTTGTGCACTATTTGGAAGTGTTTTTTGGTTATTAAATATATTTCTAAAGTCTAGATATGTTCCAAAAATAGTAGCCTATTATCGTTACTAAAAGTGCATTCGAAGAGTTCCCCATACAAAAATGTTTTTATATGTATTCACAAATCTGTAAGAAAATGATTTTCCTACCTATTTTTTTGTCATGAAACATGGAATAAATACGTTTATTAAGTAGATAATCAAACTATTAAACTACTCAAATTTATTCGTGTGATTCCAACTCTGTTTACCCTAGATATTTCATGTTTAGTTGAGATGGGTCGTATGATGATTGGATCATCAAATGATCTTGCTTAATGTGTTTATCATTCAATGAAATCAGGGAAATTATGAATTTTCCTTGATTAAAATTGATGCTTAATATTTATGAAAATAATAAATTAAACATCAATGTCATTGAATATATGTTTCATGAAAATCCTAGGTTTACAATACTTGTAGGTCAAACTTTTACATGCAAAACATGGTTGCTTGATGTACTTAGAATTTTACGATCACAAAAAATATGCCTAAGATTTATAGTTATTACTAAATGTCGGTCATCAAAGTTAATGGATAGAACCACAAGTACAATGGCAATATTTTGTGTTTTTCTCAATTGCAATGGTGAAGGTGTCTAGTCCAGGTATGCTGGCTTGGTTTACTAATTAACACCTTGTATGTCAAGGAAATGCTCCCTCCCAACATAACTCGAGTGTACTGGCCAGATCTATTTTTGAGGAAAGAATAATATGAGTAAGTCAAGCTGTACTCTAATTATTAAAATACAAAATAATACTTACTTGTGAGGGTGTGTATTGTATAGTATATCAAGCAAACCCCAATGTTCGTTGGTTGATTGAATTGAAATGCTAATTAGTTTAATATGATTCTATTACTTAGATCCAATTTAAATGAATGATGACACACCTTATGATTCCGGTTAGTAAATCAAATAAATAAGGGTCGTTGCTAGTCAGATCACAAGGAGAAGTCAACAATAAAAGAAAAACCACTCAAGCCAAGAAATAAAACAATCAAGCACACAAAAATGTAAGCGGTCGTCGCTATTATTTTTACCTACATAGCAACCAGGGTCGAAGACAAGGTGCATGAAAATGAAGAAAGTAGTCATAATTCCGAAATGAAACAACATATTTGTGGTGGTTTTAGTTTTGCAAATATTTGTATTTTTAAATAAAGTAACAAATAAGAAACAAGGCACACACAAATCTTTTTCAATTTTTCTTTATCACTAAAACTGCATAGAAAATTCAAGCAAAAATATTTTTTGGTTTTAAATATTTCAAAAGTGTTTTCTGAAAATTTGTGGAATTTTGCAAATGTTTTTCTGATTTTATAAAAATAAAACAATGGAAGGGACTACAAACAATGCCCAAGCAGTACTATATTGTAAATTAAAATTACTTAAAATGCCCTAAAGTCCTAGGGGAAATTGTATGTCAAACTAGAAATAAAATTCTACAAACAATAACTAAAATAATATTTTTTGCAAGGACGAGGTCAGCCTATACTTTGCAAGGACGAGGTCAGCCTTGCAATTGACCCAAATAGAGGCTCCCTTCACGTGACGTGAAGATAACATGCAGAGCTCTTGTGCTCCCATGAAGGGAGGGGGTGTGGTTGATGGTGGTGGTGTTGAAGGGCGAAGGTAAGGGCATGTCGTTGGAGAAGAGTTGGCCCATGCGTGGTTGGTAGACCCACGGGTACGACAGTAGTGGCGTACGCGAAGGTTGGTAGGCTGCTCGAGAGGCGTGGTACAGCTTCTGCCTTGTATGGAGCGATGACGAGGGGATCATTAATGGAGAGAGTGCGTTTGGCTGAAGGTACCCATTAGGTGGAGCGGCAGTGGGGTTGCAGATGAAAACAACAGCCTAGTGCAGCTGAACTGCTTGACATGCGCAGGGTAGCTGACTCGATGGAGATGAGCTTGTTGGCGGTAGTGCTGACGAGCCCAAGGAAGTTGCCTCAATCGACGGCAATGGTTGGAGGTGTAGCTTGAAGGCAGAGGCTGCAGCCCACAGGAGCTCGACCGAAGAGGTGGTCGAGGCCGAGGCTCTCAATAGCGTGAGGAGGTGTTGAAGCTCCTAATGCTCGATAGCGATGGTGGTGAGCGGACGGTTGAAAGCGGTGCAGTAAGGAGGTACGGGGCGGTGGTGAACTGGCGTTAGAGGCCACATGTGGGGCGTCGTGAAGAGGTGCGCGTATTCCAGGGCTGCAAGTGGCTAGCAGACTGGAGTGGCTGATGACCTCCTTGTGTGGAACCACGCGAGCAAGGGGGGTGTGGCGATGGTGATTGGAAAATTGGGGAACTTTCCATGTGAATAGGGGAAGCGACTAAGTTTGTTTTGGTGCAGTAAATGCTAGATTAATTGATTTAAGAAAATTCTTCAAAAAAATCCATGAAAAATGACCATTGTGATCTTAATGTGTGACTTGTCTGTGGAAGTGGAATTTTTTTTTGATTTGGAGAATGGGTGAATGTGGATTTTGGAGAGAGAGAGACAAAAAGGAGAAAGAGATAAGAGGGAGAACAAAAGAAGGAAGAAAATAAGGAAAGAAGAGAAAGGGATTTAATTTGTAGGAATTGTGCCTAGGTTGCTAGAACCAATGATCCTGCTAGTTATCGCTCGACAACCCAGGTAGGCTAGAGCTCAGCGGCTGCATGAGCAGCTGCAGCAGAAGTGAATGCTTCCTTTTGGATCTCACCGGAGGTCACGGGTCATCATTGACTCGCGCACCAAAGCCCGAAGCTATCACCAAAGGGGAGGAGCGAGCTGGGCCTATGCCTCAAATGAATGGCGGATGATGTGAATGGGAGGTGACCGTCACTATTTATAGGCATTTGGGGTGGAGGACGAGATGGCCGAACGTGATGGATACCGTGCGGGTCATGCCAGGAGTGGTGGCATTGGCCACAGGGGAGGAGAGAGAGTGCGAAAGCAAATGGAAGAGTGCACGAGCGGTTGCGAGGAGGAAGCGGGTGCCTGAGTGGGGTAGGGTTGCGGTTACGCACAATGGGGCGTAGAGGGAAAGGCAAAGGCTGGAGCAGGTTTGGGGGTCGTTGAAGAAGGAGCGCAATGGGGAGAGGGGTAGGTAGTGGTCACGTGTTCAGCACGTGGCTGGCCAGAAGGAGGAAGCACCACGTGGCACGTCCGAGAACGACCACATGGCAGATTATTTTTATTTAAAATAATTAATAAGATAATCATAACAAAATAATTTATTATAATAATTAGAAAATAATAAGATAAAATAAGTAAAAATAAAAATGGGTGACACGTGGCGACTCCAAGAGCTGACACATGTCACTACCAAAAAATCCCAATTTAAATAAAAAAAGAAATATTGAAAGAGGTCAAATCAAAAAGTGGTCAACATGCAAGTTGCTCATCTTGATGAGTTCTAAAACTTCCATGAAGGATCGAAAATCAAAGGAAGTCGTGTTTAGAAAATATATTTTTGAGTGGTATCTTATAGGTATAATATACCACATTTTTATATTTTGTATTTTTTTTATCATTTTTAAATAATAAAATAAAAATAAGGTTTGAAAATTATGAAAGGAATATTTACAATTTAATCTATTTTTTTGGATTTTTAGTAAGGAAAATAAAAAGATAAAAATGGAGGGTAATTTGATCAATATGTAAAATATACAGTAGGTGCCCAAAACCCAAGCTTCACATACGATCTCCGATTTTTAATGAAATTAGTCTTGTTTTGAAGGCCTTTGAATGTATCTTTAAAAGTGACTAGACCTAAATCTGATACCATCATACATAGATATGCACATTTTAAGGCTCATATTATCAAACTTGGATTTGGATTTTATTAGACAATTTTACAAATAAGTTTTTTTGATATTTTTGTTAATTAGTGTTAGTAATATACACTATAAAGTTAATTGTATTGGATTTGGAGTTAGTATAAAATAGATACAATTATGTGATTTTGGCTAATATACAAGTAAATATTTACAAGTGAATCTGGTCCTTATTTAATGCAAATATGAATGCTAAAATGCAGATATTATTAATATATGCACGAATGCTAGTTATGCAATATAAGTGATGAAATGCAGCTAATTACTCAGGACCAAGGCTCTATTTTCAACTTTTAAAGTGATGAATCACAGATTAATCAACCTCCTATACTTAAACCTTGCTCGTCCCTGGGCAACTAAAATGAAATGCAAAAGTGAGATGATTTTGTGTTCCGTACCAAGGTCATGAATAAAAGGTGAAAATTGAGCTCTACTCAACCTTTGGATTAATAATGTGGCGGAACCTTAGTGGGAATTGAATTTAAGACCTAACGGCCTTTAAGTTCCACAACTCTTCTATTCAAGATGCCTCAACAATCACGTCAAAATAAATCCTCATACGCAAATTCTAATAACCATGAATCTTACTTGTATGGTGTGAGTGAAATATAGCTCTCCACATCAGAAATGGCAAAGAAACAACCACCTCTAACAAGGTAACTCTAATTCCCCGGTCCAGTAACTCTTTCCTCAAGGAGCGGGGTATTCACCTCTAAGTTCAAGTGCAACTGGCTCATGAAGATGTGGTAGAGAGAAGAATGGACTGTACCCGGTGTAGCTACCGATCCTAGGATGCTTGACCAGTGTAGCCAAGTCATCCAGTTGCAAGCTTTGAAGCTCTTCTTATTTTTCATAACATGTATATACACTCCCGCAGACATTTAACTTTTCAATCAGGTTTGTCCACTTGTGGAGATTCTGTATTTTTATTTTTATTTTCTTTTTTTTCTTTCTTTCTTTTCACATATATATAAGGTGTAACATGTATATTAGGAGATTTTCTCGTTGAGACAGTACACTATCCCCATTTTGAAGCTTTATTGCAAACCACATCATCTTGTCCTTTGGTGTCAACTGACGAGACGCTGAGCACGTGGTTTAATTTTTGTTCATTGTAATAGGGATACTTAACGAATCAGTCAGAACTAAGAGAAGATCTCCATGAACAGTATCTCGACTTTAATTTATATCCCCTGAAAGTACGGGGTCGAACACAAGGAGGCAACGGAACAACTTCGAGTTAATTTAAAAACTTAGATCTAGGTTTCCAATTAGGATTTTTTTGAAAAATTTTATGCAAAAATAAATGAAAAATGTACAATGCAGGTGAATTAAGTTAATTGGAAAAGACACAACTTAGTCAAATTAATTTTAATATGAAATTAGTCCAATTTAGCCAAATTATATTTTTCCTAGAAACCTAATCCAGTGATGAATAAAGAACACATTTTTTTGGAATTTTAGGGGCTAAAATGAAACAATGAAAATGCCTTCTTTTTATGGGTTTTTACGTAATTTTCGCACAAACAGAATGCAAAAATTGTGAAAAATTATTGGAAGTAAAACATGATGCAAGGATTCTACAACAAATTTTTTGATTTTTCTGACAAAACATGAATTTTTATGGATATTTTAGTGAAAATATAGAGATAGTGAGTAATTAATTTCTAATGAATCAACATTATCAAATTAGCCAAAGTGCAAATTATCTCAAAAAGGTATTTAGATAGGCAATACATGAGAGTTGAAATTTTGCAAAATAGAGATGTGTAGATTTAATTAAAAATCAATCAATAAAACCACTCTACAATTTATTCGAGGCACATGACAATTCTAATTAAGATTAAATTTGGATTGTAATTAAAACATACTTCAAGGCATCATTCTTGCTTTATGTGGATTTTATAGAGCAACCATGAGTGAAATTGAATTAAAGAACTAAAACTTGGTAAAATATATAACTTTCCACAAAAAAATGTTTATTTAATTACCAATATCTCGCAATAATACAAATAAATATTCAGAAGATAGAGAATTAGTTCCTCAACATAATGATATGAAATTGAGGTCCAAATTAATAAGCAAGCACAAGGTTATCCATGCAATATAGAAAGAAAACACATATAAACAAACTAGGAACAAGGACTAGTTTGTAATTACAGGAACTTTACAGAAAAAAAATGCAATTTTCACAAAAAATTAAAAATAAAGAAATGACCTTCACCTTCTTTGGCTAGGACGCGATGGCGTAAGGGAGCGGGCGACCATGACTGGCGAAGAAGGGTCTGGCGAGAGGGGGGGCACGTCAGCAGTAGGTCGCACACGTGGACACACAGGAGGGGAGGTGGAGCCTGTACAACTGGGGCAGGGTGGAGGAAGGGAGCGATGTAGACTTACGGGCGACTACGTTTGATCTGTAGGAGGCCGGAATGAGCAGAGCTTACAGCCATAGAGGGGGATGTGTGGCAGGTAGGTTGAGGGATGGAAGGCAACATGTAGATGACCAGAAGGAGTCGTGTCGCCGGCTGGGGCTAAGGATGGCTGTGGTGGTGGTAGTGGGCTTGGTAGTGGCCCGTTGGAGAGGCGGGGTGGGAGCATCGATGGTGGTTGGTTGGGAAGGTGCTGACCACCGCCCGCCGTTGTGCGTAGGTTTTTATTATTATTAATTTTTAAGTTTTTTTTGTTGTGCTGTGTTTTTTTATTTATATTTTTTATTTTTCTTTAAAAGTGGAGTAACCAATGATGTAAAATATATGATGCGGTGATGGTGGTAAAGATGATGAAGTACCTACGATGGAAGTGGTCGCCTATGGTGTGCTCACGAGAAGCACGATCTTTGCTCGAGCGATGAGCTCGAGCAGCGCGTAGATGCGGTTGCAATGTTGACCAAGAAGCCAACAGATATCACCAGAGAGAGTGTTGTCATCGTTCGGCCGTGGTTATGTCGCCGTCACCGATTCAACTTTGGAAACTAGGCTCTCCTTACATAAAGATGGATCAAGTGTAAAATAAGGAGAATGAGATGTATAAAAAGAGATGGAAAAATAGAGGTTAGAATGGAGTTGGAGTGGAATGGAGATTAATAAAATGATGTAGTTGAATTAGAAGTTAGAAAAAGGTGGAATAATGAAGTTGAATGGGTGGTTATTGTAGAGAATAGAAATTAAAAAAATAAATAATAAAATAAAGTAGGTTACTAAAATACAATAAAATATAGAGAAGAAAATTAGTGGAGTATTTACAATAGAGGACAAACAACATGTACATTTTTTTTAGTTTTCTAAATTCAATATTTTTTTGTATTTGTAATAAGATCTATTTAAACATAAAAATACAATAAAATACAACACAATAATGTTTTTTTTGGATTTTTTACTAATTTAAGAAATAAATAAAAATGAAGAAAGAATGAATATTTACATTATATACAATGTACACCTAGGTCCTAAAATCCATATTTTACAAACGAGATCCATTTTTAGTGAAGACCCTCTCCATTGTATAGATAATTTTCTAACTTAAACTTGAAAAGTGAGTTTGGCGAATTTGGAGTTCATATGGAGTGGGAATTTGGCTGGGAAGTTGGACTTTACAACCTTTTCTCTTTGAGATCTAGGAGCATTTATTTAAGGTGGAAATTTATTTTATATTTTTATATTTTTTATACAATGTTATGAACAAGTCAGAGAAGGAATTGGCAAAAAAGGAGTTGAGATGAAATTATTTAAAATAAATGAAGTTTTGGGCTATTTATAGGTGAAAAACTCATTTAATTTTGTGACTTTTTATTGTTAATTTATTTTGTACAATCTAATATACAATAATTAATGTGTTATATTTACAAGAGTCATTTTGTTCATTTATTGATTTTATGGACATTTATTTGAGATTTTACTTAGGGATCTTGCTAAGATCAAGATTTTGTGCTGATGAATCACATATTCATCACCCCCTTATACTTAAACTTTGCTAGTACTCTAGAAAATAAAGAATGAATAAGTTGGATTAACCCCTGACTGTGCTTGTGCATACAAGACTTGATTCGTTCAAGACTCTAGGTTTTAGAGATCCTAAAATTCTAAGCTGAACCAAGCTATAGTCAAAAGGTATCCAATTTCCCTAATCACATCAAACTCTCTATGTATACATATATATGACTTTAAGTGTTGACTGCAGTTACAAGAGTAAAGTTACAACATCACCCAAGGTTCCAGTCCAAAAGACTCTCCTATGAACCTGATCCTTAATACTAGGGAATAAATCATTTCTTGCATCCAATCCACTGTTTCTTTAGTTGTCAGACTTAAAAGTGTAGATGGAAGGCCAGTTGATGGAGGGTATAGGATTGTGTCGTTTCTTCTCTCCCTCTAACTCAACACATGTATTTTTTTCGTTGTTGATCAGTGTGTCCATCAAGAGAAGTTGGAGTCGTCTGCACTTTTTTACCTAGGAATACACCGGGGTGTGTCTTTTTCGAGTATATAATATACCTTCTACACGCAGACTTGTAGCATTTACAGTGTAGAGCCCTTTTTTGGTGCTAGCCCGACTCCTCGTTCTAATAACGTTGGTCCAAGTGGATACTTTGAAATGTTTGGGAGCGCTCTCCTTTGGTGGAAGCTCTTTGATATTTGACTTTGTATGGTGAGAGCTTAACTTTCAACATTGATATTTCTTTTCTTTGCTTTGCTTTTTGGCTAGCTCCACTGCTTTTACTAAGATTTGGTGCACACTGATTAACATTTTTTTTAAATTTCATCACACCCTGGCACATAGGTAAATGTCAATAGATAGTACAAGAACCATGTTCTCATACTGGCTAAAGGTGCTGACACTCAGGTTTCATGAAGCCTTCATTGATTTTATCCCATCCTCGAGAATCATAAAAACAAATCCAAACTCAAATCCTTCATCCCAGTTCCTCAAGGGAAATTTCAAATCATCTCATCATAAATGTAGTCGTGTATGTGAGGTGCTGATATTATTCTTAAGGTAGAGACTATGCATGCAATATAGCACACAAATCTTTCAAATTAGGAAAATGTGAATAGTTAAGTTAAAGACCCCAATGACTAAGGTTGATTAACTCAAAATCTCAAGACCTCATAAAATAAGCATTCTTAAATATCACAAGTCTTGCGTGAATGTGAATGTGTCAGGGATTAAACCAACTTATTAGTTAGGTTTTTTGTTTATTTTATTTTTCTTCATTTTTTCTTTTTATTTATTGTTTTATTTTTTATTTTTTTGAAAATAAAGGAAAAGAAGAAAGATGTTTTTTTAGAAAAAGGTTTTTGCTTTTTTTTCAAGAGTTTTTTTTGAAAAGACACATTTCTTTAAATTAGATAAGGAAAGAAAAGTTTTTTTTGAAAAAGTTTTTTTATTTTTTTTGAAAAAGAAAGGGAAATAATAAAGGATACTTCTTTTGAAAAAGTTTTTTTACCCACTCCGTAATTATTGTATAGTATAAACAAAAATACGTGTAAGTACGAGTTATGGGTAAGTATATATGTAATATATACATGCCCCCTATACTTAGCATGTGCTATGTCCTCATAGTACCAGAAGAGAGAAAAAGACATAGCTCGTGCTAAGCGTAGGATAGCAAAAATAACAATAAGTATATAAGTCGATCCTCCCCCCTGATACTTAGGCTATGGTCAGCCTAAGTGTAGAAAAAGAGAAAAAATGGGGCGGACGAGGTCAAGGTGAGAAATGTATGAGTATATACACATGGTGGGCATCGGTTCCCCCTACTTAGGCTCTTGTCAGCCTATGTATTCGACAGGAGTAAGTGTGAAAATCGATGTGATCTGGAGGATATACATAGAAGGGAGAATGCGCAAGAGGAATGAATCTTCTAAGTTGTTGAATCTTGATGTTGCATCTTGATTAAGAGTAATATGATGTATCTGCTATGTGCTCACTCTGCACGAAGTTGACAACCTCGACTTGAAGTAACTACTCTTTCAAATCTACAAAATGCTTCAACAGTTTCCCATTTACCACATGAGATTATGCACCATCTGTGAGATCAGCTATCTCTACACTTACATTCCCATGCACTTTCTTAACAACAAAGGGACTCGTCCATTTTGAGCTTCCCATGGAACATCTTCAACCTGGCATTGAACAACCATACCTTTTATCCAGGGACAAAGTCTTTGCACCTAATGTGTTGATCATGCCATCTCTTTACTTTGTCCTTATAAATCAAACTGCTGTCATATGCCCTATTTCGGATTTCCACGAGCTCGTTCAAGTTCAAGTCTCGATAAAGCTTCCCTATGTGACAAATCCAATTAATCTGCTTAATTGCCCATTCGAATTTGTGAATCAGCTCTATTGGCAAATGACATGGCTTTCCATAGATCATTCTGAATGGTGAAGTACCAATGGTATCTTGTAGACTGTCCTATAGGCCCACAGAACTTGGTCTAAGAGCTGGGACCAATTCTTCCTATCAGGACAAACCAACTTCTGCAAAATACTCTTCACCTCTTGATGAATCTCCATTTCATCACCTTTATTCGATCATTTTGTCATTAAAAACCCCAGCAAATGCATGTAAATAGCATCAATTTGTGCCTAATAGCATTCTTTATTTATTGTATTTATTGTACATGAAATAAAGGTTTTAATGCCAAAATTATAGAATAAATAGAAGAAAAGAAAAATTAATAAAATACTGAAAATATTTTATGACCCTAAATACTGAGACCAAGTCCAGAATGGAGTTGGTCGACAAGGAATAAAGTAGGGGAGATAAGGGCCAAAAAGACAATAAATACCTCATTTATTTATTCTTTAATTATGAATTTTTTAAACCTATTTTATTCTTTATTATTTTATTAATTAAAGAAAATTTGTACATGAAAGTTGTAAATAATAATGTAAATAAAATACAAATTTGAGTTTGTACAAAAATAATATACAATGTGCATATTATACACAAAATAAAAAGCCAGAAACCAAACTTCACAAACCCATATCTTTTCAATAAAAACTCAAAACATAGCAAAATCACTCTAATTGTATATAACTTTTCAAGAGCTATTTAATGATGGTAATTTTATATTTTTTGTAGTTATTGTATAGAAGTTAGGTTTTGGGCCCCTATTGTACATAATACTGATTAAAATATTCAATTTATTCATCATGCATTCTTTATAAAAATTCTTATTTTTATAATTTTGTAAAAACTATTTATAGCACATGTGCATATTAAACTTAGGATAAAACCCAAAGGAAAAGGGAAAAAAATAAGTTTATGCGAAAACACAAACAACATACCGATGTTTCTATTTGTATATAAATAAAAGGAAAATACATTCTTTAATTCTTTATTCTTTCATAATTTTATATGTAAATACCATTTATATTCTATCAAAAATATAAAACTAAAAAATACTCATTAAAATACATTAAAATAAAATGGTATACATAAAACAAAGGTAAAATATCTATAAATATACCTACAGAATATACATATCTATTAAAAATCAAAGAAAAATATATTTATACTCACAAAAATAAGTTGTAAAATTATAAAATAAAAGAATAAAATAATAATATATGAAATAAAAATAAAAATGCACAAAACATAGATGAATATACCAATAAATACCCTATAAAAAATTAACTACTAAAAAATAAAGCCAAATAAATAAATAAAAATCATAATACAATACTAATAAAAATAATAAACTTTTTTTATTTTATACTCAAAAAATAATGCAATCATTTCTATTTTAATTAATTATTCTTTAATAAACTAGGTTGTTTTTTCGCATCGCGGCCTAGATGGACCAATAGGATTGAGTCGTTTGTTGATCGCGGTCAACTTGACCTCCAGCCGCCTGAAGTGATGCAACGCGTCCTGTCCCTCAACTTCCACCATTTTTCGTGACCGTTCCATCCATCAATCGGCCTCGATTCCTTCTTGCGATATGCTCCTAGATTATCGTACATACACACCCACATCTTGTACACATTGTACAAAGCTTCGAATCTTCAATTTTTGCCAGTCAAATAAGGGCGCCACCTATGTTGATAAATAACCTCATCTTCTCCTCCATACCTTTTTGGCCATTTCTTCACCCTTGGATCCCCGAACCTTGGTCTAGAGTGTGTCCCCGTGATAGGGGGAATCCCCTGAGCATAAACGACGGTCCATGGAGGAGGAGATGCGCCCACGATCGAGATCCGGCTAGATCTTGCTCCTTGGCTCACACCCAGATTTGAGCTGTACATATCAGTTATTTTAGGTAGTTTTCCATTCCAGAAATCTATTCATGCATTTAGTTTCGTCATTAGCACATTAGATTAGCCTAATTAGGAGATTCGTAGTTTGTCGGAGCTCCGCTCTGGCGAATGATTCCATTGTGACTCTGACGTTGACTGACCACGCAATCCACCCCATCTTCCTACCTCTACGCTTCTCCAAGTCCTAATCATCCTAGGCCACCTGGAATCTCGTTGATTCCATGAAGCGACGTTCCTCTCCGCCACCTCGCTGAAAGTGTCTCCGTCCACCTCATTTTTTGTGCTAACAGCTTTGTTTTTGGTCGAGGAGCTTCTCCTCGAGCCGAGTTTTCACCCCCTACAGGTTACACATCCTTCGAAGCTCATTTGGGCTCGGATCAACCCAACTTGCGGGTACTTGGAGGTCTGATCTTCCCGGAGCTCTCCTGGCTTCCTCGCGAAGTCCCCGAGCCCCTTTTGACCTCCATCAGCTGCGGACGTCCTCTCGGTCGTAAAGAGCCATTGATGATCTATGAAAATCACCAGCAGAGGGAGGAATCAACGAACGAAGGTCGGGGAAGACGAGTTCTTCCCAGTTCTTCGTGAAGAGTAGCATCCGTCCGATCTGGGGAGGCAAATGCGATCGTAGCCGTTCATCCTCACCACATTTCAGCCGTTGATGAAGATGAAAGATCTGATTCGGACCCGTCATCGGTGAACTGTCATCAAGCGTAAAATGGACAACGCGTGGATAAGTGAAAAGATATCAGCTATCCACCCACGCATGTTTAGGGGAAATTTACACATCTTAACCCCACCTTTTTGGTATTTATTATTTAGTCTTGTAAATAAAATGTAACAATATAAAATAAGTGGGATTTTTGCATAAAGGACCATGTACTTATTTTAATTGTTTTTAGGTCCATTCCATGTCACCTCACGTGCCGTCCCACGTGAGGTGGCAAAATTGTAGGGATCCCCTTGCTAGTTTTGTAAATTAATATTTAATCCAATAAATATTATATATTTTTGTAAAAATTGCATGCAGGTCCCTCAGCTTTCTCGTATTTGCATTTGTGTTCCTCCTGTATGTGTCACATGCAATCCCAAGTGTTGGTAAAATTGCACATATGCCCTAGCAGTTTTTGTAATTGTAATTTAGTCTTTATAAATTAAATAAACGTTCAATATTTCTATTGTTTTTGCACAGATGCACCTATACTTTATTTTACTTGTAAAAATGTGACTATCGGGACATGTTT
The DNA here is from genome assembly GCA_037367405.1 of Ottelia alismoides. NCBI lineage: Eukaryota > Viridiplantae > Streptophyta > Magnoliopsida > Alismatales > Hydrocharitaceae > Ottelia > Ottelia alismoides. The sequence continues at coordinate 595,344 of JAZKJV010004100.1, forward strand.
TTGGGTATTGTTTATCTGATTATTAAAAATAGCTATTGAGCTCCTAGAAAAAGAAAAAAATAGAATTAGATGCCTAATGCACTGTACTTACATGCCACATGTCCACTTTCAATTTTTTGCATCTTATCTATTTATTAAAATTAATAAAGTAGCCTAAATAATCCCTGATTACATATAAAATTACCAAAAAAATATAAAAACTCTTCAAAAATACCAAAAAGATGTTTTTTTGTTATATTATTATTTATGCATTAAAATTAATTTGGATAATTTTCGGACCAATTTACTATTTTTAAAACCCAAATTAGTTTCAGATTATATATTAATCCCATATTTGAGATATTTTTTTTACGTTAAATTACATAAAAAATAGCAAAAATTTCTAGTAAAATACAAAAACATTAAAAAATATTAAAAACACAAAAACAAATTATTGTCTGATTTTTGTTTAGATTTAATAGTATTTTTTACTATATTTCTTTGTATTGTATAAATAAAGCCTTATATTGGATATATTGCTTTTCTATAAAAATAAAATATAAAAAGATAAAAATAGAAAAAGGAAATATAAAATTAAAAAAATTAAAAATCAAATAAAAATTACAAAATCAAAAATAAAATAAATAAATAAATAAATTAAATAATTAAGTACCCACAAAAACAATAACTTGGACAAGAAAAGAATAAAATAATTTTGTACGCATATTTTTGCCCCCAACCGTTTGCTCCCAGTGTTCGACCTCTACTTGTGCAAACACGTATACACGTTTTCATGTAGAGTTATAATAAAGTTTAACTCCAGATTTTTTAGATTTAATTTCTTAATATTTATTATGGGTTAATTATTGATTGATCGTGTTTTTCTGAGTGGTTGATGCATCGACATTGTGATCCTGCCTAGTGCGGATTACTCTTGACCCTTGTAAAACGCACGTGTTATCAAATGTTGCCATTGTTGGGGAGAAATGTCGTCTGGGATATTTATTGGTTTATTTGATTCTTAGATCTTTTCCATATCTGATTATTTATTTTGATTATTTATTGATGATTCTTGTGACTATTCTGACCATCTCCATTGTTTGACTTTGATGCGAGGGGCCGCTACGTGACAGAGGATTTCTTAGGAGGACCTATGGACCCGAGCAAGGTAGAGCTAACTTTTAGACCTAGCTGGCAGGAGAGAGCACCAAAGGAAAATGGAGGAGGATTTTGCAGAGTAGTCTAACATTTTTGTATTATCCATTATTATGTATATTCATGTGAGAGAGTGACCCTTGGATTGTAATAATGCAGGACTCTTCCACTTCGACTTCCTGAGGTCCAGTTCCCGAGGGATTATTTGCTTGGGGGCCTTGACTATTTTGATATTTTTTCTTTTTATTTTACTTTTATTATTTTGTGTGAATGAGCCCTAGATTTGGAATTGTTTGTTGATAGATTAAGGTCCAAAGACCCTAATATATTTGCATGTACCGATAGATGCGCTTTTAGACTTAATAAAAATAATAGTTGGTTATTTTTCCTTGAACCCGCACGCCATGAGAGATGTCATACGTCACCGGCAGGACCCGTTGTGGCAGGTGTGGAGACGTCTCCAAGATCAGATTTTAGGGTTTGACTTTGAATAACCAACATTTTGTGCTTCACAATAATAGCAGTTACTACTGTAAGGCAATTTCATCGGATTGCATCTCATATAGCATAGGTTTTCAATTCTGTTATGCATCCTGCATGGAGAGACCTTAGAAGCACTATAAATCTTCTTACTTGGTATACATCATCGTTTTTTGACTTGCATGGATTTTACAATATTCTCCCTCTGATTTTGCTCACCTAGGATGTAAATGGAAATTGAAAACCCCGTTAGGCACATGCAATAAAAAAACCAAAAAAAGTGATAAACAAAATAAAATTGGGACTTCTAACTCTATTTGACGTAAAAATAAAAATGTAACGGATCCCTTGACTTTGGGAGAGGAACCCCCTCACTGTCTGAGCATTTTATTCATACGTACACACTAAGGATTAATGCCCAAACCCCAAGCCTCTTTGCGGATTGTCCAACTTTTTGAATGGTCACCTAACTTTAAAAATTGACAAGATAAATAAGACCACATCTGGGTCTCCACTGCGTTGAGTAGGTGAACCGTGGGGTCGCTTGGTGTATTGATTGTGACTTGGAATCCATTTGTATTTTACCATCTTTTAGAGTGAGTGGTCCCGTCCGTATGAGTCATTCATTTTTCATCTTTGAGTCTCTCTACCTATCTTATACACTTATCTCCTCATTTGCATTGAGTCATGATATTAGTGCTTGAGCTCAATCATCTTCGCCAGATCCTTTCGTCTAACTCCTTGCCCACCCTCCTCGTGTCCCTTGTATCATCTTTTCTCTCACTCGGGATTGTTGTGCTGGTACATATCACCTGCATCAAGGCTTTTGACTTACATTTAATTGTTGAAGTAAGTCGGGCATGTTTTCAGGATGCTGAGATTGACCTATCTCACTCTTGGTGGATTTGACTTACGATTTGTGTATAGGAGCTTATTGAGGATTTTAATGATGCCCGATCATTAAGGTGTGATTATTATATGACAATTTTGATATCGTACACTAGATTGAGGATGCCATAAATTGTGATGACTTGATGTGGATATCATGAGCTTTGATCTATTTATTTTTTGAAGTTCCAACCAAGGATTGATTGATTGATTATTTTGATTTGGACTTCCTGGCAAAGGTGTGTGGAACCCACATGATCTCTCATCTTCTTGATTGACCCATCCCCGATCTCCTGCTTTTATCATCCATCTGCGACATTTTGAGGATTCATGATTATCTTTTGTGCCATCTCAGCTAGATTGGATTGAACTGAGGGACGTACTATGGGTCATATGAGTATTCATCCCTTGACGATCTTATGCGCTCCTAATTATTGACTGATTGATTGCATTTGAGGACCTGAGATTCGATGCCAGCAATCCCATGACTTCATTGACTTTGTTCATATTATTCCCTGAGGACTATCTACAAGAGGATACGACATTTTCTTTACAATCAGTTTCATACACTGATTTTGTCTCCAGCTTGTTGGGTCCCAAAACCACATCGTCTCGTTTGACTGTTTGGCCTCCCTATGGATTGTGCGCCCGATGTATAGGTGCACGAGGGCAATAGCCTAGACTCCTTTGAGTCTTCTCTCCTAGACGGACCTCATAAGGATGAGTGCTACATCTCTGATTATTCCTTGCCTAGTTCATAGTGCTCTCCGAGGGTTATCTACGAGAGATTATGACACCTTGCTAGATCTTGCCATCTCTTCTGCTGGTAGACGGTCTGCTGTCTATAGAGACCATTTTGATTGACTCCTTTGAGCCCTCTCTCCTTGACGACCTTCACAAGGATGAGATCTGAGCTGATTATTCCATGCTTAGTTTGCATTATTCCCTGAGGACTATCTGCGCGAAAATGCAACATTTTCTTCCCACTCGATTCCCTGTTGATTGTGTCTCCTATTTATGGGAACACGGAACCTAGTCGTGTGTTAGATTTTCGGGTTCCCACTACTTTGATGATTATATGATTTATGTGATTTTGGGGCCATTCTGATTGGACTCCTTTGAGTCTGCTCTCCTTGACAGTCCTCACAAGGATGAGCCATCTTCCTCTGATAATTTGATGATTAGTTGACAGTAAGCTCCCCGAGGGTTGTCTTCGGGACACTGTCACATTTTTTAGATCGCTCGATCTCTTCTGCTGGTAGCCAATTTGTCGCCTACCGAGACCGCTACTATTTGATATATCTGATGTATCAGGCTCCTATGAGCCCACTCTCCTTAACGACCCTCGCATGGGTGAGCTTCTGTTCTGATTATTCATTGACTAGCACGTACTACTCCCCGAGGGTTATCAGCAGGAGAGTACATCATATTTTAGGTATTTGGCTTCACTTCAGGTGCTTTCTCTTTGGAGGGGCACGAAGTCGGGTCTGCTGATTTTGGTACTCGGTCTCCTCCCTGGTTGTGTCTCCTTTCTGTTGGAGCATGGAGTTGAGTCTTATGATTACTATGAGATATTGAGCCATATACTTTGTTGTTCGATGTGTTATTGCGACTTTCTCACTCTATGATCATCGGATATCACACTGCAGTCTCCTGCTCTTTACCTTTGGTATCTTTCAAAGACCATGATTGACTAGGAGAGTCTGTAATGCTCTTTCTTCCTCCAGGTCTTACGGTATCGGCTCCGCTCACTCATTGCACTCCTTATGAGCCGGCATTCTACTTTTGCTACCAGCTACATGTTTAGTTTTCGATCTCTTGTCCCTGGTAGCTGGCACCCACTTGATTGTAGACTCTGGTGTCTTTTCACCTTCTGACTGCATCCTCATTCTCACAGGGAGATGACGATGAGAGCACGGTACTTGCTTACCAGATATCGTTCTGTACTTCGCATTCTTGATCTGTTATGTTGTGTATTCTATTCCTTCTTTCTTTAGTATGCCTCGTGTGCCCCAGATCCTTCGTCATATCTTTGTGACTATACGTGGGACGTACCTTGTAGAGGGGGGTACACACTGCATTCTTCTTTCCTCATTCAATTTCGTCACCCATGTTGTTGTCTATACTTAGGGATATCTCACACTAAGTATAGGTG